>OY744482.1:96513307-96948347 GCA_963556165.1 Tipula helvola
GGTATTTAGATCGCTCGAATATTTCTACACATTTTGTTGAAAATTTAATTTTATTGAAAATCAACTGAACTATAGCCCACAAATTCAGAGCTTTAAAAATCGAAAATCTCCAATTGAGCTCCGATTTCGATGATTGATACCTCTATCAATAGGTGTTGAGACCTGTAATTGTGATGCCAACAGATAGTTAGATTGCTCTAATATTTGAACACATTTTGTGGAAAATTTAATTTTATTGAAAATCAACTGAACTATAGCCCACAAATTCAGAGCTTTAAAAATCGAATATCTGCAATTATGCTCCGATTCCGATGATTGATACCTCTATCAATAGGTGTTGAGACCTGTAACTGTGATGCCAACGGGTATTTAGATCACTCGAATATTTCTACACATTTTGTGGAAAATTTAATTTTATTGAAAATCAACTGAACTATAGCCCACAAATTCAGAGCTTTCAAAATCGAAAATCTGCAATTATGCTCCGATTCCGATGATTGATACCTCTATCAATAGGTGTTGAGACCTGTAACTGTGATGCCAACGGGTATTTAGATCACTCGAATATTTCTACACATTTTGTGGAAAATTTAATTTTATTGAAAATCAACTGAACTATAGCCCACAAATTCAGAGCTTTAAAAATCGAATATCTGCAATTATGCTCCGATTCCGATGATTGATACCTCTATCAATAGGTGTTGAGACCTGTAACTGTGATGCCAACGGGTATTTAGATCACTCGAATATTTCTACACATTTTGTGGAAAATTTAATTTTATTGAAAATCAACTGAACTATAGCCACAAATTCAGAGCTTTAAAAATCGAAAATCTCCAATTGAGCTCCGATTTCGATGATTGATACCTCTATCAATAGGTGTTGAGACCTGTAATTGTGATGCCAACAGATAGTTAGATTGCTCTAATATTTGAACACATTTTGTGGAAAATTTAATTTTATTGAAAATCAACTGAACTATAGCCCACAAATTCAGAGCTTTCAAAATCGAAAATCTGCAATTGTGCTCCGATTTCGATGATTGATACCTCTATCAATAGGTGCTGAGACCTGTAATTGTGATGCCAACGGGTATTTAGATCGCTCGAATATTTCTACACATTTTGTGGAAAATTTAATTTTATTGAAAATCAACTGAACTATAGCCCACAAATTCAGAGCTTTAAAAATCGAATATCTGCAATTATGCTCCGATTCCGATGATTGATACCTCTATCAATAGGTGTTGAGACCTGTAACTGTGATGCCAACGGGTATTTAGATCACTCGAATATTTCTACACATTTTGTGGAAAATTTAATTTTATTGAAAATCAACTGAACTATAGCCACAAATTCAGAGCTTTAAAAATCGAAAATCTCCAATTGAGCTCCGATTTCGATGATTGATACCTCTATCAATAGGTGTTGAGACCTGTAATTGTGATGCCAACAGATAGTTAGATTGCTCTAATATTTGAACACATTTTGTGGAAAATTTAATTTTATTGAAAATCAACTGAACTATAGCCCACAAATTCAGAGCTTTAAAAATCGAAAATCTCCAATTGAACTCCGATTTCGATGATTGATACCTCTATCAATAGGTGTTGAGACCTGTAATTGTGACGCCAACAGATAGTTAGATTGCTCGAATATTTGAACACATTTTGTGGAAAATTTAATTTTATTGAAAATCAACTGAACTATAGCCCACAAATTCAGAGCTTTCAAAATCGAAAATCTGCAATTGTGCTCCGATTTCGATGATTGATACCTCTATCAATAGGTGCTGAGACCTGTAATTGTGATGCCAACGGGTATTTAGATCGCTCGAATATTTCTACACATTTTGTGGAAAATTTAATTTTATTGAAAATCAACTGAACTATAGCCCACAAATTCAGAGCTTTAAAAATCGAATATCTGCAATTATGCTCCGATTCCGATGATTGATACCTCTATCAATAGGTGTTGAGACCTGTAACTGTGATGCCAACGGGTATTTAGATCACTCGAATATTTCTACACATTTTGTGGAAAATTTAATTTTATTGAAAATCAACTGAACTATAGCCCACAAATTCAGAGCTTTCAAAATCGAAAATCTGCAATTGTGCTCCGATTTCGATGATTGATACCTCTATCAATAGGTGCTGAGACCTGTCATTGTGATGCCAACAGATAGTTAGATTGCTCTAATATTTGAACACATTTTGTGGAAAATTTAATTTTATTGAAAATCAACTGAACTATAGCCCACAAATTCAGAGCTTTCAAAATCGAAAATCTGCAATTGTGCTCCGATTTCGATGATTGATACCTCTATCAATAGGTGCTGAGACCTGTAATTGTGATGCCAACGGGTATTTAGATCGCTCGAATATTTCTACACATTTTGTGGAAAATTTAATTTTATTGAAAATCAACTGAACTATAGCCCACAAATTCAGAGCTTTAAAAATCGAATATCTGCAATTATGCTCCGATTCCGATGATTGATACCTCTATCAATAGGTGTTGAGACCTGTAACTGTGATGCCAACGGGTATTTAGATCACTCGAATATTTCTACACATTTTGTGGAAAATTTAATTTTATTGAAAATCAACTGAACTATAGCCCACAAATTCAGAGCTTTCAAAATCGAAAATCTGCAATTGTGCTCCGATTTCGATGATTGATACCTCTATCAATAGGTGCTGAGACCTGTAATTGTGATGCCAACGGGTATTTAGATCGCTCGAATATTTCTACACATTTTGTGGAAAATTTAATTTTATTGAAAATCAACTGAACTATAGCCCACAAATTCAGAGCTTTAAAAATCGAAAATCTGCAATTATGCTCCGATTCCGATGATTGATACCTCTATCAATAGGTGTTGAGACCTGTAACTGTGATGCCAACGGGTATTTAGATCACTCGAATATTTCTACACATTTTGTGGAAAATTTAATTTTATTGAAAATCAACTGAACTATAGCCCACAAATTCAGAGCTTTCAAAATCGAAAATCTGCAATTGTGCTCCGATTTCGATGATTGATACCTCTATCAATAGGTGCTGAGACCTGTAATTGTGATGCCAACGGGTATTTAGATCGCTCGAATATTTCTACACATTTTGTGGAAAATTTAATTTTATTGAAAATCAACTGAACTATAGCCCACAAATTCAGAGCTTTAAAAATCGAATATCTGCAATTATGCTCCGATTCCGATGATTGATACCTCTATCAATAGGTGTTGAGACCTGTAACTGTGATGCCAACGGGTATTTAGATCACTCGAATATTTCTACACATTTTGTGGAAAATTTAATTTTATTGAAAATCAACTGAACTATAGCCCACAAATTCAGAGCTTTCAAAATCGAAAATCTGCAATTGTGCTCCGATTTCGATGATTGATACCTCTATCAATAGGTGCTGAGACCTGTAATTGTGATGCCAACGGGTATTTAGATCGCTCGAATATTTCTACACATTTTGTGGAAAATTTAATTTTATTGAAAATCAACTGAACTATAGCCCACAAATTCAGAGCTTTAAAAATCGAAAATCTGCAATTATGCTCCGATTCCGATGATTGATACCTCTATCAATAGGTGTTGAGACCTGTAACTGTGATGCCAACGGGTATTTAGATCACTCGAATATTTCTACACATTTTGTGGAAAATTTAATTTTATTGAAAATCAACTGAACTATAGCCCACAAATTCAGAGCTTTAAAAATCGAATATCCGCAATTATGCTCCGATTCCGATGATTGATACCTCTATCAATAGGTGTTGAGACCTGTAACTGTGATGCCAACGGGTATTTAGATCACTCGAATATTTCTACACATTTTGTGGAAAATTTAATTTTATTGAAAATCAACTGAACTATAGCCACAAATTCAGAGCTTTAAAAATCGAAAATCTGCAATTGTGCTCCGATTTCGATGATTGATACCTCTATCAATAGGTGTTGAGACCTGTAATTGTGATGCCAACAGATAGTTAGATTGCTCTAATATTTGAACACATTTTGTGGAAAATTTAATTTTATTGAAAATCAACTGAACTATAGCCCACAAATTCAGAGCTTTCAAAATCGAAAATCTCCAATTGAGCTCCGATTTCGATGATTGATACCTCTATCAATAGGTGTTGAGACCTGTAATTGTGACGCCAACAGATAGTTAGATTGCTCGAATATTTGAACACATTTTGTGGAAAATTTAATTTTATTGAAAATCAACTGAACTATAGCCCACAAATTCAGAGCTTTCAAAATCGAAAATCTGCAATTGTGCCCCGATTTCGATGATTGATACCTCTATCAATAGGTGTTGAGACCTGTAATTGTGATGCCAACAGATAGTTAGATTGCTCTAATATTTGAACACATTTTGTGGAAAATTTAATTTTATTGAAAATCAACTGAACTATAGCCCACAAATTCAAAGCTTTCAAAATCGAAAATCTGCAATTGTGCTCCGATTTCGATGATTGATACCTCTATCAATAGGTGCTGAGACCTGCAATTGTGATGCCAACGGGTATTTAGATCGCTCGAATATTTCTACACATTTTATGGAAAATTTAATTTTATTGAAAATCAACTGAACTATAGCCCACAAATTCAGAGCTTTCAAAATCGAAATCTACAATTGTGCTCCGATTTCGATGATTGATACCTCTATCAATAGGTGCTGAGACCTGCAATTGTGATGCCAACGGGTATTTAGATCGCTCGAATATTTCTACACATTTTATGGAAAATTTAATTTTATTGAAAATCAACTGAACTATAGCCCACAAATTCAGAGCTTTAAAAATCGAAAATCTGCAATTGAGCTCCGATTTCGATGATTGATACCTCTATCAATAGGTGTTGAGACCTGTAACTGTGATGCCAACGGGTATTTAGATCGCTCGAATATTTCTACACATTTTGTGGAAAATTTAATTTTATTGAAAATCAACTGAACTATAGCCCACAAATTCAGAGCTTTCAAAATTGAAAATCTGCAATTGTGCTCCGATTTCGATGATTGATACCTCTATCAATAGGTGTTGAGACCTGTAACTGTGATGCCAACGGGTATTTAGATCGCTCGAATATTTCTACACATTTTGTGGAAAATTTAATTTTATTGAAAATCAACTGAACTATAGCCCACAAATTCAGAGCTTTCAAAATCGAAAATCTGCAATTGTGCTCCGATTTCGATGATTGATACCTCTATCAATAGGTGTTGAGACCTGTAATTGTGATGCCAACGGGTATTTAGATCGCTCGAATATTTCTACACATTTTGTGGAAAATTTAATTTTATTGAAAATCAACTGAACTATAGCCCACAAATTCAGAGCTTTAAAAATCGAAAATCAGCAATTGTGCTCCGATTTCGATGATTGATACCTCTATCAATAGGTGTTGAGACCTGTAATTGTGATGCCAACAGATAGTTAGATTGCTCTAATATTTGAACACATTTTGTGGAAAATTTAATTTTATTGAAAATCAACTGAACTATAGCCCACAAATTCAGAGCTTTCAAAATCGAAATCTACAATTGTGCTCCGATTTCGATGATTGATACCTCTATCAATAGGTGCTGAGACCTGCAATTGTGATGCCAACGGGTATTTAGATCGCTCGAATATTTCTACACATTTTATGGAAAATTTAATTTTATTGAAAATCAACTGAACTATAGCCCACAAATTCAGAGCTTTAAAAATCGAAAATCTCCAATTGAGCTCCGATTTCGATGATTGATACCTCTATCAATAGGTGCTGAGACCTGCAATTGTGATGCCAACGGGTATTTAGATCGCTCGAATATTTCTACACATTTTATGGAAAATTTAATTTTATTGAAAATCAACTGAACTATAGCCACAAATTCAGAGCTTTAAAAATCGAAAATCTCCAATTGAGCTCCGATTTCGATGATTGATACCTCTATCAATAGGTGTTGAGACCTGTAATTGTGATGCCAACAGATAGTTAGATTGCTCTAATATTTGAACACATTTTGTGGAAAATTTAATTTTATTGAAAATCAACTGAACTATAGCCCACAAATTCAGAGCTTTCAAAATCGAAAATCTGCAATTGTGCTCCGATTTCGATGATTGATACCTCTATCAATAGGTGCTGAGACCTGTAATTGTGATGCCAACGGGTATTTAGATCGCTCGAATATTTCTACACATTTTGTGGAAAATTTAATTTTATTGAAAATCAACTGAACTATAGCCCACAAATTCAGAGCTTTAAAAATCGAATATCTGCAATTATGCTCCGATTCCGATGATTGATACCTCTATCAATAGGTGTTGAGACCTGTAACTGTGATGCCAACGGGTATTTAGATCACTCGAATATTTCTACACATTTTGTGGAAAATTTAATTTTATTGAAAATCAACTGAACTATAGCCCACAAATTCAGAGCTTTCAAAATCGAAAATCTGCAATTGTGCTCCGATTTCGATGATTGATACCTCTATCAATAGGTGCTGAGACCTGTAATTGTGATGCCAACGGGTATTTAGATCGCTCGAATATTTCTACACATTTTGTGGAAAATTTAATTTTATTGAAAATCAACTGAACTATAGCCCACAAATTCAGAGCTTTAAAAATCGAAAATCTGCAATTATGCTCCGATTCCGATGATTGATACCTCTATCAATAGGTGTTGAGACCTGTAACTGTGATGCCAACGGGTATTTAGATCACTCGAATATTTCTACACATTTTGTGGAAAATTTAATTTTATTGAAAATCAACTGAACTATAGCCCACAAATTCAGAGCTTTCAAAATCGAAAATCTGCAATTGTGCTCCGATTTCGATGATTGATACCTCTATCAATAGGTGCTGAGACCTGTAATTGTGATGCCAACGGGTATTTAGATCGCTCGAATATTTCTACACATTTTGTGGAAAATTTAATTTTATTGAAAATCAACTGAACTATAGCCCACAAATTCAGAGCTTTAAAAATCGAATATCTGCAATTATGCTCCGATTCCGATGATTGATACCTCTATCAATAGGTGTTGAGACCTGTAACTGTGATGCCAACGGGTATTTAGATCACTCGAATATTTCTACACATTTTGTGGAAAATTTAATTTTATTGAAAATCAACTGAACTATAGCCACAAATTCAGAGCTTTAAAAATCGAAAATCTGCAATTATGCTCCGATTTCGATGATTGATACCTCTATCAATAGGTGTTGAGACCTGTAATTGTGATGCCAACAGATAGTTAGATTGCTCTAATATTTGAACACATTTTGTGGAAAATTTAATTTTATTGAAAATCAACTGAACTATAGCCCACAAATTCAGAGCTTTCAAAATCGAAAATCTCCAATTGAGCTCCGATTTCGATGATTGATACCTCTATCAATAGGTGTTGAGACCTGTAATTGTGACGCCAACAGATAGTTAGATTGCTCGAATATTTGAACACATTTTGTGGAAAATTTAATTTTATTGAAAATCAACTGAACTATAGCCCACAAATTCAGAGCTTTCAAAATCGAAAATCTGCAATTGTGCCCCGATTTCGATGATTGATACCTCTATCAATAGGTGTTGAGACCTGTAATTGTGATGCCAACAGATAGTTAGATTGCTCTAATATTTGAACACATTTTGTGGAAAATTTAATTTTATTGAAAATCAACTGAACTATAGCCCACAAATTCAGAGCTTTCAAAATCGAAAATCTGCAATTGTGCTCCGATTTCGATGATTGATACCTCTATCAATAGGTGCTGAGACCTGCAATTGTGATGCCAACGGGTATTTAGATCGCTCGAATATTTCTACACATTTTATGGAAAATTTAATTTTATTGAAAATCAACTGAACTATAGCCCACAAATTCAGAGCTTTAAAAATCGAATATCTGCAATTATGCTCCGATTTCGATGATTGATACCTCTATCAATAGGTGTTGAGACCTGTAATTGTGATGCCAACAGATAGTTAGATTGCTCTAATATTTGAACACATTTTGTGGAAAATTTAATTTTATTGAAAATCAACTGAACTATAGCCCACAAATTCAGAGCTTTCAAAATCGAAAATCTCCAATTGAGCTCCGATTTCGATGATTGATACCTCTATCAATAGGTGTTGAGACCTGTAATTGTGACGCCAACAGATAGTTAGATTGCTCGAATATTTGAACACATTTTGTGGAAAATTTAATTTTATTGAAAATCAACTGAACTATAGCCCACAAATTCAGAGCTTTCAAAATCGAAAATCTGCAATTGTGCCCCGATTTCGATGATTGATACCTCTATCAATAGGTGTTGAGACCTGTAATTGTGATGCCAACAGATAGTTAGATTGCTCTAATATTTGAACACATTTTGTGGAAAATTTAATTTTATTGAAAATCAACTGAACTATAGCCCACAAATTCAGAGCTTTCAAAATCGAAAATCTGCAATTGTGCTCCGATTTCGATGATTGATACCTCTATCAATAGGTGCTGAGACCTGCAATTGTGATGCCAACGGGTATTTAGATCGCTCGAATATTTCTACACATTTTATGGAAAATTTAATTTTATTGAAAATCAACTGAACTATAGCCCACAAATTCAGAGCTTTAAAAATCGAAAATCTCCAATTGAGCTCCGATTTCGATGATTGATACCTCTATCAATAGGTGTTGAGACCTGTAATTGTGATGCCAACAGATAGTTAGATTGCTCTAATATTTGAACACATTTTGTGGAAAATTTAATTTTATTGAAAATCAACTGAACTATAGCCCACAAATTCAGAGCTTTCAAAATCGAAATCTACAATTGTGCTCCGATTTCGATGATTGATACCTCTATCAATAGGTGCTGAGACCTGCAATTGTGATGCCAACGGGTATTTAGATCGCTCGAATATTTCTACACATTTTATGGAAAATTTAATTTTATTGAAAATCAACTGAACTATAGCCCACAAATTCAGAGCTTTAAAAATCGAAAATCTGCAATTGAGCTCCGATTTCGATGATTGATACCTCTATCAATAGGTGTTGAGACCTGTAACTGTGATGCCAACGGGTATTTAGATCGCTCGAATATTTCTACACATTTTGTGGAAAATTTAATTTTATTGAAAATCAACTGAACTATAGCCCACAAATTCAGAGCTTTCAAAATCGAAAATCTGCAATTGTGCTCCGATTTCGATGATTGATACCTCTATCAATAGGTGTTGAGACCTGTAATTGTGATGCCAACGGGTATTTAGATCGCTCGAATATTTCTACACATTTTGTGGAAAATTTAATTTTATTGAAAATCAACTGAACTATAGCCCACAAATTCAGAGCTTTAAAAATCGAAAATCAGCAATTGTGCTCCGATTTCGATGATTGATACCTCTATCAATAGGTGTTGAGACCTGTAATTGTGATGCCAACAGATAGTTAGATTGCTCTAATATTTGAACACATTTTGTGGAAAATTTAATTTTATTGAAAATCAACTGAACTATAGCCCACAAATTCAGAGCTTTCAAAATCGAAATCTACAATTGTGCTCCGATTTCGATGATTGATACCTCTATCAATAGGTGCTGAGACCTGCAATTGTGATGCCAACGGGTATTTAGATCGCTCGAATATTTCTACACATTTTATGGAAAATTTAATTTTATTGAAAATCAACTGAACTATAGCCCACAAATTCAGAGCTTTAAAAATCGAAAATCTCCAATTGAGCTCCGATTTCGATGATTGATACCTCTATCAATAGGTGTTGAGACCTGTAACTGTGATGCCAACGGGTATTTAGATCGCTCGAATATTTCTACACATTTTGTGGAAAATTTAATTTTATTGAAAATCAACTGAACTATAGCCCACAAATTCAGAGCTTTAAAAATCGAAAATCTCCAATTGAGCTCCGATTTCGATGATTGATACCTCTATCAATAGGTGTTGAGACCTGTAATTGTGATGCCAACAGATAGTTAGATTGCTCTAATATTTGAACACATTTTGTGGAAAATTTAATTTTATTGAAAATCAACTGAACTATAGCCCACAAATTCAGAGCTTTAAAAATCGAATATCTGCAATTATGCTCCGATTCCGATGATTGATACCTCTATCAATAGGTGTTGAGACCTGTAACTGTGATGCCAACGGGTATTTAGATCGCTCGAATATTTCTACACATTTTGTTGAAAATTTAATTTTATTGAAAATCAACTGAACTATAGCCCACAAATTCAGAGCTTTAAAAATCGAAAATCTCCAATTGAGCTCCGATTTCGATGATTGATACCTCTATCAATAGGTGTTGAGACCTGTAATTGTGATGCCAACAGATAGTTAGATTGCTCTAATATTTGAACACATTTTGTGGAAAATTTAATTTTATTGAAAATCAACTGAACTATAGCCCACAAATTCAGAGCTTTAAAAATCGAATATCTGCAATTATGCTCCGATTCCGATGATTGATACCTCTATCAATAGGTGTTGAGACCTGTAACTGTGATGCCAACGGGTATTTAGATCACTCGAATATTTCTACACATTTTGTGGAAAATTTAATTTTATTGAAAATCAACTGAACTATAGCCCACAAATTCAGAGCTTTCAAAATCGAAAATCTGCAATTTTGCTCCGATTTCGATGATTGATACCTCTATCAATAGGTGCTGAGACCTGTAATTGTGATGCCAACGGGTATTTAGATCGCTCGAATATTTCTACACATTTTGTGGAAAATTTAATTTTATTGAAAATCAACTGAACTATAGCCCACAAATTCAGAGCTTTCAAAATCGAAAATCTGCAATTGTGCTCCGATTTCGATGATTGATACCTCTATCAATAGGTGCTGAGACCTGCAATTGTGATGCCAACGGGTATTTAGATCGCTCGAATATTTCTACACATTTTATGGAAAATTTAATTTTATTGAAAATCAACTGAACTATAGCCCACAAATTCAGAGCTTTCAAAATCGAAAATCTCCAATTGTGCTCCGATTTCGATGATTGATACCTCTATCAATAGGTGCTGAGACCTGCAATTGTGATGCCAACGGGTATTTAGATCGCTCGAATATTTCTACACATTTTATGGAAAATTTAATTTTATTGAAAATCAACTGAACTATAGCCACAAATTCAGAGCTTTAAAAATCGAAAATCTCCAATTGAGCTCCGATTTCGATGATTGATACCTCTATCAATAGGTGCTGAGACCTGTAATTGTGATGCCAACGGGTATTTAGATCGCTCGAATATTTCTACACATTTTGTGGAAAATTTAATTTTATTGAAAATCAACTGAACTATAGCCCACAAATTCAGAGCTTTAAAAATCGAATATCTGCAATTATGCTCCGATTCCGATGATTGATACCTCTATCAATAGGTGTTGAGACCTGTAACTGTGATGCCAACGGGTATTTAGATCACTCGAATATTTCTACACATTTTGTGGAAAATTTAATTTTATTGAAAATCAACTGAACTATAGCCCACAAATTCAGAGCTTTCAAAATCGAAAATCTGCAATTGTGCTCCGATTTCGATGATTGATACCTCTATCAATAGGTGCTGAGACCTGTAATTGTGATGCCAACGGGTATTTAGATCGCTCGAATATTTCTACACATTTTGTGGAAAATTTAATTTTATTGAAAATCAACTGAACTATAGCCCACAAATTCAGAGCTTTAAAAATCGAAAATCTGCAATTATGCTCCGATTCCGATGATTGATACCTCTATCAATAGGTGTTGAGACCTGTAACTGTGATGCCAACGGGTATTTAGATCACTCGAATATTTCTACACATTTTGTGGAAAATTTAATTTTATTGAAAATCAACTGAACTATAGCCCACAAATTCAGAGCTTTCAAAATCGAAAATCTGCAATTGTGCTCCGATTTCGATGATTGATACCTCTATCAATAGGTGCTGAGACCTGTAATTGTGATGCCAACGGGTATTTAGATCGCTCGAATATTTCTACACATTTTGTGGAAAATTTAATTTTATTGAAAATCAACTGAACTATAGCCCACAAATTCAGAGCTTTAAAAATCGAATATCTGCAATTATGCTCCGATTCCGATGATTGATACCTCTATCAATAGGTGTTGAGACCTGTAACTGTGATGCCAACGGGTATTTAGATCACTCGAATATTTCTACACATTTTGTGGAAAATTTAATTTTATTGAAAATCAACTGAACTATAGCCACAAATTCAGAGCTTTAAAAATCGAAAATCTGCAATTGTGCTCCGATTTCGATGATTGATACCTCTATCAATAGGTGTTGAGACCTGTAATTGTGATGCCAACAGATAGTTAGATTGCTCTAATATTTGAACACATTTTGTGGAAAATTTAATTTTATTGAAAATCAACTGAACTATAGCCCACAAATTCAGAGCTTTCAAAATCGAAAATCTCCAATTGAGCTCCGATTTCGATGATTGATACCTCTATCAATAGGTGTTGAGACCTGTAATTGTGACGCCAACAGATAGTTAGATTGCTCGAATATTTGAACACATTTTGTGGAAAATTTAATTTTATTGAAAATCAACTGAACTATAGCCCACAAATTCAGAGCTTTCAAAATCGAAAATCTGCAATTGTGCCCCGATTTCGATGATTGATACCTCTATCAATAGGTGTTGAGACCTGTAATTGTGATGCCAACAGATAGTTAGATTGCTCTAATATTTGAACACATTTTGTGGAAAATTTAATTTTATTGAAAATCAACTGAACTATAGCCCACAAATTCAGAGCTTTCAAAATCGAAAATCTGCAATTGTGCTCCGATTTCGATGATTGATACCTCTATCAATAGGTGCTGAGACCTGCAATTGTGATGCCAACGGGTATTTAGATCGCTCGAATATTTCTACACATTTTATGGAAAATTTAATTTTATTGAAAATCAACTGAACTATAGCCCACAAATTCAGAGCTTTAAAAATCGAAAATCTCCAATTGAGCTCCGATTTCGATGATTGATACCTCTATCAATAGGTGTTGAGACCTGTAATTGTGATGCCAACAGATAGTTAGATTGCTCTAATATTTGAACACATTTTGTGGAAAATTTAATTTTATTGAAAATCAACTGAACTATAGCCCACAAATTCAGAGCTTTCAAAATCGAAATCTACAATTGTGCTCCGATTTCGATGATTGATACCTCTATCAATAGGTGCTGAGACCTGCAATTGTGATGCCAACGGGTATTTAGATCGCTCGAATATTTCTACACATTTTATGGAAAATTTAATTTTATTGAAAATCAACTGAACTATAGCCCACAAATTCAGAGCTTTAAAAATCGAAAATCTGCAATTGAGCTCCGATTTCGATGATTGATACCTCTATCAATAGGTGTTGAGACCTGTAACTGTGATGCCAACGGGTATTTAGATCGCTCGAATATTTCTACACATTTTGTGGAAAATTTAATTTTATTGAAAATCAACTGAACTATAGCCCACAAATTCAGAGCTTTCAAAATTGAAAATCTGCAATTGTGCTCCGATTTCGATGATTGATACCTCTATCAATAGGTGTTGAGACCTGTAACTGTGATGCCAACGGGTATTTAGATCGCTCGAATATTTCTACACATTTTGTGGAAAATTTAATTTTATTGAAAATCAACTGAACTATAGCCCACAAATTCAGAGCTTTCAAAATCGAAAATCTGCAATTGTGCTCCGATTTCGATGATTGATACCTCTATCAATAGGTGTTGAGACCTGTAATTGTGATGCCAACGGGTATTTAGATCGCTCGAATATTTCTACACATTTTGTGGAAAATTTAATTTTATTGAAAATCAACTGAACTATAGCCCACAAATTCAGAGCTTTAAAAATCGAAAATCAGCAATTGTGCTCCGATTTCGATGATTGATACCTCTATCAATAGGTGTTGAGACCTGTAATTGTGATGCCAACAGATAGTTAGATTGCTCTAATATTTGAACACATTTTGTGGAAAATTTAATTTTATTGAAAATCAACTGAACTATAGCCCACAAATTCAGAGCTTTCAAAATCGAAATCTACAATTGTGCTCCGATTTCGATGATTGATACCTCTATCAATAGGTGCTGAGACCTGCAATTGTGATGCCAACGGGTATTTAGATCGCTCGAATATTTCTACACATTTTATGGAAAATTTAATTTTATTGAAAATCAACTGAACTATAGCCCACAAATTCAGAGCTTTAAAAATCGAAAATCTCCAATTGAGCTCCGATTTCGATGATTGATACCTCTATCAATAGGTGTTGAGACCTGTAACTGTGATGCCAACGGGTATTTAGATCGCTCGAATATTTCTACACATTTTGTGGAAAATTTAATTTTATTGAAAATCAACTGAACTATAGCCCACAAATTCAGAGCTTTAAAAATCGAAAATCTCCAATTGAGCTCCGATTTCGATGATTGATACCTCTATCAATAGGTGTTGAGACCTGTAATTGTGATGCCAACAGATAGTTAGATTGCTCTAATATTTGAACACATTTTGTGGAAAATTTAATTTTATTGAAAATCAACTGAACTATAGCCCACAAATTCAGAGCTTTAAAAATCGAATATCTGCAATTATGCTCCGATTCCGATGATTGATACCTCTATCAATAGGTGTTGAGACCTGTAACTGTGATGCCAACGGGTATTTAGATCGCTCGAATATTTCTACACATTTTGTTGAAAATTTAATTTTATTGAAAATCAACTGAACTATAGCCCACAAATTCAGAGCTTTAAAAATCGAAAATCTCCAATTGAGCTCCGATTTCGATGATTGATACCTCTATCAATAGGTGTTGAGACCTGTAATTGTGATGCCAACAGATAGTTAGATTGCTCTAATATTTGAACACATTTTGTGGAAAATTTAATTTTATTGAAAATCAACTGAACTATAGCCCACAAATTCAGAGCTTTAAAAATCGAATATCTGCAATTATGCTCCGATTCCGATGATTGATACCTCTATCAATAGGTGTTGAGACCTGTAACTGTGATGCCAACGGGTATTTAGATCACTCGAATATTTCTACACATTTTGTGGAAAATTTAATTTTATTGAAAATCAACTGAACTATAGCCCACAAATTCAGAGCTTTCAAAATCGAAAATCTGCAATTGTGCTCCGATTTCGATGATTGATACCTCTATCAATAGGTGCTGAGACCTGTAATTGTGATGCCAACGGGTATTTAGATCGCTCGAATATTTCTACACATTTTGTGGAAAATTTAATTTTATTGAAAATCAACTGAACTATAGCCCACAAATTCAGAGCTTTCAAAATCGAAAATCTGCAATTGTGCTCCGATTTCGATGATTGATACCTCTATCAATAGGTGTTGAGACCTGTAACTGTGATGCCAACGGGTATTTAGATCACTCGAATATTTCTACACATTTTGTGGAAAATTTAATTTTATTGAAAATCAACTGAACTATAGCCCACAAATTCAGAGCTTTAAAAATCGAAAATCTCCAATTGAACTCCGATTTCGATGATTGATACCTCTATCAATAGGTGTTGAGACCTGTAATTGTGACGCCAACAGATAGTTAGATTGCTCGAATATTTGAACACATTTTGTGGAAAATTTAATTTTATTGAAAATCAACTGAACTATAGCCCACAAATTCAGAGCTTTCAAAATCGAAAATCTGCAATTGTGCTCCGATTTCGATGATTGATACCTCTATCAATAGGTGCTGAGACCTGTAATTGTGATGCCAACGGGTATTTAGATCGCTCGAATATTTCTACACATTTTGTGGAAAATTTAATTTTATTGAAAATCAACTGAACTATAGCCCACAAATTCAGAGCTTTAAAAATCGAATATCTGCAATTATGCTCCGATTCCGATGATTGATACCTCTATCAATAGGTGTTGAGACCTGTAACTGTGATGCCAACGGGTATTTAGATCACTCGAATATTTCTACACATTTTGTGGAAAATTTAATTTTATTGAAAATCAACTGAACTATAGCCCACAAATTCAGAGCTTTCAAAATCGAAAATCTGCAATTGTGCTCCGATTTCGATGATTGATACCTCTATCAATAGGTGCTGAGACCTGTAATTGTGATGCCAACGGGTATTTAGATCGCTCGAATATTTCTACACATTTTGTGGAAAATTTAATTTTATTGAAAATCAACTGAACTATAGCCCACAAATTCAGAGCTTTAAAAATCGAAAATCTGCAATTATGCTCCGATTCCGATGATTGATACCTCTATCAATAGGTGTTGAGACCTGTAACTGTGATGCCAACGGGTATTTAGATCACTCGAATATTTCTACACATTTTGTGGAAAATTTAATTTTATTGAAAATCAACTGAACTATAGCCCACAAATTCAGAGCTTTCAAAATCGAAAATCTGCAATTGTGCTCCGATTTCGATGATTGATACCTCTATCAATAGGTGCTGAGACCTGTAATTGTGATGCCAACGGGTATTTAGATCGCTCGAATATTTCTACACATTTTGTGGAAAATTTAATTTTATTGAAAATCAACTGAACTATAGCCCACAAATTCAGAGCTTTAAAAATCGAATATCTGCAATTATGCTCCGATTCCGATGATTGATACCTCTATCAATAGGTGTTGAGACCTGTAACTGTGATGCCAACGGGTATTTAGATCACTCGAATATTTCTACACATTTTGTGGAAAATTTAATTTTATTGAAAATCAACTGAACTATAGCCACAAATTCAGAGCTTTAAAAATCGAAAATCTGCAATTGTGCTCCGATTTCGATGATTGATACCTCTATCAATAGGTGTTGAGACCTGTAATTGTGATGCCAACAGATAGTTAGATTGCTCTAATATTTGAACACATTTTGTGGAAAATTTAATTTTATTGAAAATCAACTGAACTATAGCCCACAAATTCAGAGCTTTCAAAATCGAAAATCTCCAATTGAGCTCCGATTTCGATGATTGATACCTCTATCAATAGGTGTTGAGACCTGTAATTGTGACGCCAACAGATAGTTAGATTGCTCGAATATTTGAACACATTTTGTGGAAAATTTAATTTTATTGAAAATCAACTGAACTATAGCCCACAAATTCAGAGCTTTCAAAATCGAAAATCTGCAATTGTGCCCCGATTTCGATGATTGATACCTCTATCAATAGGTGTTGAGACCTGTAATTGTGATGCCAACAGATAGTTAGATTGCTCTAATATTTGAACACATTTTGTGGAAAATTTAATTTTATTGAAAATCAACTGAACTATAGCCCACAAATTCAGAGCTTTCAAAATCGAAAATCTGCAATTGTGCTCCGATTTCGATGATTGATACCTCTATCAATAGGTGCTGAGACCTGCAATTGTGATGCCAACGGGTATTTAGATCGCTCGAATATTTCTACACATTTTATGGAAAATTTAATTTTATTGAAAATCAACTGAACTATAGCCCACAAATTCAGAGCTTTAAAAATCGAAAATCTCCAATTGAGCTCCGATTTCGATGATTGATACCTCTATCAATAGGTGTTGAGACCTGTAACTGTGATGCCAACGGGTATTTAGATCGCTCGAATATTTCTACACATTTTGTGGAAAATTTAATTTTATTGAAAATCAACTGAACTATAGCCCACAAATTCAGAGCTTTCAAAATTGAAAATCTGCAATTGTGCTCCGATTTCGATGATTGATACCTCTATCAATAGGTGTTGAGACCTGCAACTGTGATGCCAACGGGTATTTAGATCGCTCGAATATTTCTACACATTTTGTGGAAAATTTAATTTTATTGAAAATCAACTGAACTATAGCCCACAAATTCAGAGCTTTCAAAATCGAAAATCTGCAATTGTGCTCCGATTTCGATGATTGATACCTCTATCAATAGGTGTTGAGACCTGTAATTGTGATGCCAACGGGTATTTAGATCGCTCGAATATTTCTACACATTTTGTGGAAAATTTAATTTTATTGAAAATCAACTGAACTATAGCCCACAAATTCAGAGCTTTAAAAATCGAAAATCAGCAATTGTGCTCCGATTTCGATGATTGATACCTCTATCAATAGGTGTTGAGACCTGTAATTGTGATGCCAACAGATAGTTAGATTGCTCTAATATTTGAACACATTTTGTGGAAAATTTAATTTTATTGAAAATCAACTGAACTATAGCCCACAAATTCAGAGCTTTCAAAATCGAAATCTACAATTGTGCTCCGATTTCGATGATTGATACCTCTATCAATAGGTGCTGAGACCTGCAATTGTGATGCCAACGGGTATTTAGATCGCTCGAATATTTCTACACATTTTATGGAAAATTTAATTTTATTGAAAATCAACTGAACTATAGCCCACAAATTCAGAGCTTTAAAAATCGAAAATCTCCAATTGAGCTCCGATTTCGATGATTGATACCTCTATCAATAGGTGTTGAGACCTGTAACTGTGATGCCAACGGGTATTTAGATCGCTCGAATATTTCTACACATTTTGTGGAAAATTTAATTTTATTGAAAATCAACTGAACTATAGCCCACAAATTCAGAGCTTTAAAAATCGAAAATCTCCAATTGAGCTCCGATTTCGATGATTGATACCTCTATCAATAGGTGTTGAGACCTGTAATTGTGATGCCAACAGATAGTTAGATTGCTCTAATATTTGAACACATTTTGTGGAAAATTTAATTTTATTGAAAATCAACTGAACTATAGCCCACAAATTCAGAGCTTTAAAAATCGAATATCTGCAATTATGCTCCGATTCCGATGATTGATACCTCTATCAATAGGTGTTGAGACCTGTAACTGTGATGCCAACGGGTATTTAGATCGCTCGAATATTTCTACACATTTTGTTGAAAATTTAATTTTATTGAAAATCAACTGAACTATAGCCCACAAATTCAGAGCTTTAAAAATCGAAAATCTCCAATTGAGCTCCGATTTCGATGATTGATACCTCTATCAATAGGTGTTGAGACCTGTAATTGTGATGCCAACAGATAGTTAGATTGCTCTAATATTTGAACACATTTTGTGGAAAATTTAATTTTATTGAAAATCAACTGAACTATAGCCCACAAATTCAGAGCTTTAAAAATCGAATATCTGCAATTATGCTCCGATTCCGATGATTGATACCTCTATCAATAGGTGTTGAGACCTGTAACTGTGATGCCAACGGGTATTTAGATCACTCGAATATTTCTACACATTTTGTGGAAAATTTAATTTTATTAAAAATCAACTGAACTATAGCCCACAAATTCAGAGCTTTAAAAATTGAAAATCTGCAATTATGCTCCGATTTCGATGATTGATACCTCTATCAATAGGTGTTGAGACCTGTAATTGTGATGCCAACGGGTATTTAGATCGCTCGAATATTTCTACACATTTTGTGGAAAATTTAATTTTATTGAAAATCAACTGAACTATAGCCCACAAATTCAGAGCTTTAAAAATCGAATATCTGCAATTATGCTCCGATTTCGATGATTGATACCTCTATCAATAGGTGTTGAGACCTGTAACTGTGATGCCAACGGGTATTTAGATCGCTCGAATATTTCTACACATTTTGTGGAAAATTTAATTTTATTGAAAATCAACTGAACTATAGCCCACAAATTCAGAGCTTTAAAAATCGAAAATCTCCAATTGAGCTCCGATTTCGATGATTGATACCTCTATCAATAGGTGTTGAGACCTGTAATTGTGATGCCAACAGATAGTTAGATTGCTCTAATATTTGAACACATTTTGTGGAAAATTTAATTTTATTGAAAATCAACTGAACTATAGCCCACAAATTCAGAGCTTTCAAAATCGAAATCTACAATTGTGCTCCGATTTCGATGATTGATACCTCTATCAATAGGTGTTGAGACCTGTAACTGTGATGCCAACGGGTATTTAGATCGCTCGAATATTTCTACACATTTTGTGGAAAATTTAATTTTATTGAAAATCAACTGAACTATAGCCCACAAATTCAGAGCTTTAAAAATCGAAAATCAGCAATTGTGCTCCGATTTCGATGATTGATACCTCTATCAATAGGTGTTGAGACCTGTAATTGTGATGCCAACAGATAGTTAGATTGCTCTAATATTTGAACACATTTTGTGGAAAATTTAATTTTATTGAAAATCAACTGAACTATAAGCCCACAAATTCAGAGCTTTCAAAATCGAAATCTACAATTGTGCTCCGATTTCGATGATTGATACCTCTATCAATAGGTGCTGAGACCTGCAATTGTGATGCCAACGGGTATTTAGATCGCTCGAATATTTCTACACATTTTATGGAAAATTTAATTTTATTGAAAATCAACTGAACTATAGCCCACAAATTCAGAGCTTTAAAAATCGAAAATCTGCAATTGTGCTCCGATTTCGATGATTGATACCTCTATCAATAGGTGTTGAGACCTGTAATTGTGATGCCAACGGGTATTTAGATCGCTCGAATATTTCTACACATTTTGTGGAAAATTTAATTTTATTGAAAATCAACTGAACTATAGCCCACAAATTCAGAGCTTTAAAAATCGAAAATCAGCAATTGTGCTCCGATTTCGATGATTGATACCTCTATCAATAGGTGTTGAGACCTGTAATTGTGATGCCAACAGATAGTTAGATTGCTCTAATATTTGAACACATTTTGTGGAAAATTTAATTTTATTGAAAATCAACTGAACTATAGCCCACAAATTCAGAGCTTTCAAAATCGAAATCTACAATTGTGCTCCGATTTCGATGATTGATACCTCTATCAATAGGTGCTGAGACCTGCAATTGTGATGCCAACGGGTATTTAGATCGCTCGAATATTTCTACACATTTTATGGAAAATTTAATTTTATTGAAAATCAACTGAACTATAGCCCACAAATTCAGAGCTTTAAAAATCGAAAATCTCCAATTGAGCTCCGATTTCGATGATTGATACCTCTATCAATAGGTGTTGAGACCTGTAATTGTGATGCCAACAGATAGTTAGATTGCTCCAATATTTGAACACATCTTGTGGAAAATTTAATTTTATTGAAAATCAACTGAACTATAGCCCACAAATTCAGAGCTTTAAAAATCGAATATCTGCAAATCTGCTCCGATTCCGATGATTGATACCTCTATCAATAGGTGTTGAGACCTGTAACTGTGATGCCAACGGGTATTTAGATCACTCGAATATTTCTACACATTTTGTGGAAAATTTAATTTTATTGAAAATCAACTGAACTATAGCCCACAAATTCAGAGCTTTAAAAATCGAAAATCTCCAATTGAGCTCCGATTTCGATGATTGATACCTCTATCAATAGGTGTTGAGACCTGTAATTGTGATGCCAACAGATAGTTAGATTGCTCTGATATTTGAACACATTTTGTGGAAAATTTAATTTTATTGAAAATCAACTGAACTATAGCCCACAAATTCAGAGCTTTAAAAATCGAAAATCTGCAATTATGCTCCGATTTCGATGATTTATGCTTCTATCAATAGATGTTGAGACCTGTAATTGTAATGTTAACGGGTATTTAGATCGCTCGAATATTTCTACACATTTTGTGGAACATTTAATTTTATTGAAAATCAACTGAACTATAGCCCACAAATTCAGAGCTTTAAAAATCGGAAATCTGCAATTATGCTCCGATTTCGATGATTAATGCTTCTATCAATAGATGTTGAGACCTGTAATTGTAATGCCAACGGGTATTTAGATCGCTCGAATATTTCTACACATTTTGTGGAACATTTAATTTTATTGAAAATCAACTGAACTATAGCCCACAAATTCAGAGCTTTCAAAATCGAAAATCTGCAATTATGCTCCGATTTCGATGATTAATGCTTCTATCAATAGATGTTGAGACCTGTAATTGTAATGCCAACGGGTATTTAGATCGCTCGAATATTTCTACACATTTTGTGGAACATTTAATTTTATTGAAAATCAACTGAACTATAGCCCACAAATTCAGAGCTTTAAAAATCGAATATCTGCAATTATGCTCCGATTCCGATGATTGATACCTCTATCAATAGGTGTTGAGACCTGTAACTGTGATGCCAACGGGTATTTAGATCGCTCGAATATTTCTACACATTTTGTGGAAAATTTAATTTTATTGAAAATCAACTGAACTATAGCCCACAAATTCAGAGCTTTAAAAATCGAAAATCTGCAATTATGCTCCGATTTCGATGATTGATACCTCCATCAATAGGTGTTGAGACCTGTAATTGTGATGCCAACGGGTATTTAGATCTCTCGAATATTTCTACACATTTTGTGGAAAATTTAATTTTATTGAAAATCAACTGAACTATAGCCCACAAATTCAGAGCTTTAAAAATCGAAAATCTCCAATTGAGCTCCGATTTCGATGATTGATACCTCTATCAATAGGTGTTGAGACCTGTAATTGTGATGCCAACAGATAGTTAGATTGCTCTAATATTTGAACACATTTTGTGGAAAATTTAATTTTATTGAAAATCAACTGAACTATAGCCCACAAATTCAGAGCTTTAAAAATCGAAAATCTGCAATTATGCTCCGATTTCGATGATTTATGCTTCTATCAATAGATGTTGAGACCTGTAATTGTAATGCCAACGGGTATTTAGATCGCTCGAATATTTCTACACATTTTGTGGAACATTTAATTTTATTGAAAATCAACTGAACTATAGCCCACAAATTCAGAGCTTTAAAAATCGGAAATCTGCAATTATGCTCCGATTTCGATGATTAATGCTTCTATCAATAGATGTAGAGACCTGTAATTGTAATGCCAACGGGTATTTAGATCGCTCGAATATTTCTACACATTTTGTGGAACATTTAATTTTATTGAAAATCAACTGAACTATAGCCCACAAATTCAGAGCTTTAAAAATCGAAAATCTGCAATTATGCTCCGATTTCGATGATTAATGCTTCTATCAATAGATGTTGAGACCTGTAATTGTAATGCCAACGGGTATTTAGATCGCTCGAATATTTCTACACATTTTGTGGAACATTTAATTTTATTGAAAATCAACTGAACTATAGCCCACAAATTCAGAGCTTTAAAAATCGAAAATCTGCAATTGTGCTCCGATTTCGATGATTGATACCTCTATCAATAGGTGTTGAGACCTGTAACTGTAATGCCAACGGGTATCTAGGTTGCTCGAATATTTCTACACATTTTGTGGAACATTTAATTTTATTGAAAATCAACTGAACTATAGCCCACAAATTCAGAGCTTTCAAAATCGAAAATCTGCAATTGTGCTCCGATTTCGATGATTGATACCTCTATCAATAGGTGTTGAGACCTGTAATTGTGATGCCAACGGGTATCTAGATTGCTCGAATATTTCTACACTTTTGTGGAAAATTTAATTTTATTGAAAATTAACTGAACTATAGCCCACAAATTCAGAGCTTTGAAAATCGAAAATCTGCAATTATGCTCCGATTTCGATGATTGATACCTCCATCAATAGGTGTTGAGACCTGTAATTGTGATGCCAACGGGTATTTAGATCTCTGGAATATTTCTACACATTTTGTGGAAAATTTAATTTTATTGAAAATCAACTGAACTATAGCCCACAAATTCAGAGCTTTAAAAATCGAAAATCTGCAATTGTGCTCCGATTTCGATGATTGATACCTCTATCAATAGGTGTTGAGACCTGTAATTGTGATGCCAACGGGTATTTAGATCTCTCGAATATTTCTACACATTTTGTGGAACATTTAATTTTATTGAAAATCAACTGAACTATAGCTCACAAATTCAGAACTTTAAAAATCGAAAATCTGCAATTGTGCTCCGATTTCGATGATTGATACCTCTATCAATAGGTGCTGAGACCTGTAATTGTGATGCCAACGGGTATTTAGATCGCTCGAATATTTCTACACATTTTGTGGAAAATTTAATTTTATTGAAAATCAACTGAACTATAGCTCACAAATTCAGAACTTTAAATATCGAAAATCTGCAATTGTGCTCCGATTTCGATGATTGATACCTCTATCAATAGGTGCTGAGACCTGTCATTGTGATGCCAACGGGTATTTAGATCTCTCGAATATTTCTACACATTTTGTGGAAAATTTAATTTTATTGAAAATCAACTGAACTATAGCTCACAAATTCAGAACTTTAAATATCGAAAATCTGCAATTGTGCTCCGATTTCGATGATTGATACCTCTATCAATAGGTGCTGAGACCTGTAATTGTGATGCCAACGGGTATTTAGATCGCTCGAATATTTCTACACATTTTGTGGAAAATTTAATTTTATTGAAAATCAACTGAACTATAGCTCACAAATTCAGACCTTTAAAAATCGAAAATCTGCATTTGTGCTCCGATTTCGATGATTGATACCTCTATCACACTTTCTAATCATGTGGTTGATCCGTAAAAATTTCTTCTTTTATTTTCCTCTCCCATATTTTTTTTTGGATTTCTTCAACCACCTTCTTTCTACCGACCCCAATTACGACTACACCTAGATTTTAAGGAGTGCTATACAAACCCACGACCACCTTCCTCTACTGGAGTCGAGTACCAGGCTAAGTCGTAGTTGCATCTCTCTCCCTTAGGATAATTTTGTAATGTCACGTTTTAGTTAATCTAAATCGTGCCGTTTCGTTACACTATGGAGAGCACTTCCGAAAGGTCTATGAGCGGGCGGCGATAGTTACTGCGTCTTTGAGCAGACTGAAGGCCAATATGGGGGGACCACGTTCTAGTAGGCAAAAGGTCCTTGAGTCAGTGGTGCAGTCGATCCTCGTATTTGGGGCAGAGATTTGGGCTGGCACTATGACCCGCTAAAAGTATCAGTGCGATGCTATCGACTCAGAGGAAAGGGGCACTGAGAATAGCGTCCACCTATAGAACGGTATCCGATGTTGCCGCTTTGGCTGTTGCCGGAGTAATACCGATCGATTTGTTGGCACAGGAGCGGCGGGAGATATATCTGCGGAGTTCGGATGCAATAGGAAGGAGGCTGTAAGCAGAGTTAAGCTAGATAAACAGAAATCATAGTGAAGTAAATTTTTTCCTGTGCCAGTTTTTGACGGGGCACGGGTACTTCAGCGGAGGAGCGGAACGATGTTTGTCACACTTTCTTCTGGTGCTGCTCACTTAGTGGTAGAGGTAACTTTGGACACAGTGGTGGAGGTAATGCTTCAGTCGGAAGAAGAGAGAGAGAGAGAGGCGATATTGCGACGGAAGAGGGAGGAGGGTTGTTTAGCGGATGCATAGGAGGAAATATGGGGACGAGGGATATCATCAGTGTGGGCCAGTTATGAGTAATGCGGAAGCGGGTTCGGTTTGGGTTTTCCGCGGTCTGTTTGTGATTTTTTAGTGAGTCAAGCCTCACACTGTATGGCGGAGTGTAGCTCCGCTCTTCGCCTTTTGAATGTTGTTTACAATTACACGACAATAAACGGAAATTTTCCGATGATGGGGAAAACATTAGAAGCTGCAACCATCTGAATTCAAAGAAGAAATAATTTAAAACAAAGAAACAGATCTTATAATATGTAAATACTGGTCTAACATCGTGCTGTACAATTTATCCCACTAATGTTCATTCGCACTGTAAATATAATTTATCGTTTAACCTAAAAGTTTGTAAATTTCAATTATTTTATAAGTAAATAGTTCTTAAATCTGATTTTTATATATCAACCCTAATTATAGCGCATGGGTCGAGTCTCGCAGATTTATTTTACCTCGGAAAACATATTTATATTAAACAGATCTACATTACCTCGGAAAACAGATCAGCAAATTTATATTGCTCCTTTTTGTTAAAATGACACCCATGCAATGCTCCAATTGACTTCAAATTACTGAAGCAATGCTTCAATTGATTTCAGGTGTATCCTTCAGTCAATTGAAGTCGTCCCAAGGCATCCCAAGTTGCAAAAATATTTAAATTCGAAAAAATGTTCATCAATTAAAAATAATTAAATAATGTTATTGCAAAATTCATTACCCTTTAAATTGCTTTACAAGCTGTTGAGTGTAAGACTTCCAATTGAACTGAGAATATTTTTTATTAATTTAGAAAGCCAAAAGGTGTAAATAAATCAACATTTACTCAACAATTAACCTTTCCACCCATCAAAAAGAACAAGTACCATATAACTGAATCTTTCTCTAAAATTCATAATTTGAATCGTACATACTATTTGGAAATTGTAGCTCTTCACTGCTGCTAGATATTTTACAAATATCATTTGTGTGTGCTTATTGCATTAGTTTTATTCGGCAAAAAAAAAGGAAAAATCCGAACTAAGAGGAAATAAAAAAAAATATTCCACCTCAGTATTATTTTGTAGAATGAGCCCCAAAGGCGATTTTCCAAAAAAAAAAAAAACACAACACAGTAGTACAATTTGTGTATTGTTCACAATTAAAATATTTTGTTCCTTTTATGTAGTTTCGTATGTATGTACATTCCATACAAACATCTCTACCTATGTTACCTAGACAATTTTGTATAATTACAAAAACACAGATTATACCTAAATCGGTATAGTTCCTACCCTGGTCGAAAATAACTCGCCCTAAATACATAAATTATATACCAGGTACAACTCATATCCACTAAATTTTGCACCAAAAACTCGCTAATTAATCGATAGCAAATTTTATTCGTTCGGTCGGGCATTGTCTCTAAAATCTATTTACTGTATACGTACAATATACCCATAGTTCATTATCGCTACCACATATACATATTTACTAATGTATAAAATATTTACGGAAAATGAAAATTTAGTTGGTCTTATCGATATTCCTAAAAATGTATGTAAAAAATCATAAATCTCTATCTTGGTATGCACACGAATAAAATATGTGTACCTACCTGTACGGTAGCTTTATGTTTATAAGAATTATTTTTAGCAATATCGAACATATATGCGAGATTTATGTTTTTATGCAAAAAAGCTCTACATATTCATTAAATTCTCGTTGGTGGTAAAATAATGCTTTGGTAATAATGTAATATATAGGGAATCGGACCTTGACGCTTAAATATTAAATCCTAATTGTATAAGGCGTATAATAGTTTTACGAATATATTCACACAACCTAACACGAATCTGTTTTTTAAGGAAAGGCTAAATTTACCATTAAACTCCCCTTTTCATTAATTCACATCTAACATTGTAGAGTTTTTGTTAAGTTATTGGTTCGATCCTGATAAAAATGTACTCACAAATATTGACCTTGACAAGGCGAATAAACTAAAATCACGCTCTTCAATGTAAGTACGTTTTGGCCTTTCAGGGGCCCTGACCCAGTCAGGGTACATAATTTTAAAATGTAATTAATTTGCAAGTTGACTTGGATTAGACCGTTATATAGTTACAGTAAGGACTACCGCAAAAACAAAAGTTGTAGAATTTGAAAAGTACCAGAGAAATCGTGATAAAAATGAATTAAGCCCAGCAAGAAGAACTTACCAGTCAAGGTTTAATCATGGAAAAACCTCAACCCATATGTTTAAAGTTGAATAAGAGTCTGAGTTAGCAAAAATCAAAGGCAGTCATAAAATATATAGTGTGAACCAAACAAATGGAAATCAGTATTACATTGCAATAATTATCAAGAGTTTGGTCATTATTGCATCCTACATAATACACCAGCTGTGCACTCGATAATGCAAAATCAGAGTTTAAAAAATGCGATGTTTGGTGTATCAGGAGTTAAGACTAAAATTAACTACGCAGTATAGCTGGAACCATAAATCCAATAATTCAATATGAAAAAAAAAAAAATTAACCTCAAATTAAAAAAATTAACCTCAAAGCAACGGGCTATTGGAACATAATTTGGAAGTAGAAAGTTTATCATATTAGATATCATGTTACAATCATAAATTTATTTCATGTGACCAAACAAATTGGGAATTTACTCAAATGTGAACTATTACGTCAAATAGCATCAGATATGCATCGAGTATAGTCGAGTAGTTCAACTAAACCAATTATTGTGAAATTTTCATCTATGTTATCAAAAAGAAATTTCTTGATGCTTCTAGAATTTTTATTTTATTTCATGAAAGAATTCATGATCTCTTAAATTCCTACTCCGTGCCTTTATTTTAATTGATTCCAGTATGGATGGTGCATCGATTTGATCATGTAAAATATTGAAATAATGTAGCTACAGTTTTACCACCAGAGGGGGCAGCAAATCTGAATTTTTTTCAGTTTTTAACTGTAACAAATCAATGGGTCACATGAACGCATTATGTACAGAACCCCAATTTACATTTCTTTTCTTCCAAATCACGACTATTTTAATTCTTGCCAATTTTAATTTTTGGTTCCTATACTCTTTTGGTATATTAGGCATGATTCACCAATTTTGTTACCTAAATAATAAATAATGAAATTTTTTATGAAGAGGAGAAATTGTTAAGTGTTTTGCATTTCAGTTTTATTCACTTTCAGTCATCTCATCAGGCTCTAGCGACTGAACTGCTAAACTTATTACTCTGATAACCATGTACATGTAGTATTAGCGAATTTTATATTTCTCCTTAAAAACTTTTAACAATTTCAATTTTAGTGTATTTAACGCATACATCCGGGTTCTATATTCAAACATTAAATTATTTTGGTATATTCCACATTGATAAATATTTTACGAAGAGAAGAAATTGTTAAGAGTTTTGCAATCCAGTTCTGATCTGATTCTGACCTGCAAGCATTGAAACTGAATTGCAAAACTATCAACAATTGCTCCTCTTCATAAAATAATTATCAATCTGGAATTCACCAAAATAATTAATGTTTGAATATAGAACCCGCATATATGCGTTAAATACGCTAAAATTGAAATTGTTAAAAGTTTTTAAGGGGAAATATAAAATTCGCTAATACTAAAAGTGCATGGTTGTTATAGCCTGATGAGATGACTGAAAGATGATTTATTTTTCACAATGCTTGCAGATCGAAACTGAATTGCAAAACTTTTAACAATTTCTCCTCTTCGTAAAATATTTATCAATCTGGAGTATACCAGAATAATTTAATGTTTGAAAATAATAAAATAATTTTGGTGTGCTCCACCATTTTCGAATAGTTTCATTTTGTTTTATTACTGTCGCATTATTCTTTTATTATCTTGTATTGCCCAATTATTTTACCACTACCCTAAATTAAGAATATTATTGGCAACCGCCACATAAATAGATGTACAAATTTTTAAGATCTTTAGTTAAAACTTAAAAGCAAATATCGAGCTCAAAATATAAAATGGTTCATCCACAATGTTGTAATCCTTTTAGTTTAGAAAATCACAAAAATTTGAAACACAATTCTAGAGCTGTTAGTGCAAGATTAGTTAAACAAGCTCAAAAGTTTTTAAATCGTGATCAAACAAATGAAAGAATTTGTAACAAATGCAGCATAAAATTATTCCGTTTAAATAAAGTTGTAATTTTACCATATCCAGTTGCGGAAAGAATATCACCGCCATAAGAATTTCTTCAATCGTATCAAGATAGTTTCTCTGAATCATGTGTTCAATTGGGTGGATTACCTTTGAAGAAGCATAGGCTCTCAGAACCAGCTTAGGTAAGGCCATAAGCAACTGAAGAAAATTGTAAAACTTACTTGTGAAAATATTCTGAGCGTTCCGGTTCCCGTAATAGCTCAGATCAATGAGAATCTTGCAGATTTTGATGATGAATATGTGAACAAGTGGAGAGTGCATGGATTTTACCAGCCGCAAAAAATTTGGCAAATTGCAAATTGAGCTACTAAAAGCAGTGTATGCGAATTTGTATACAAATTAAATTTATTTTTGATTTAAATACTCTTTTCAAGCGTCCCTAATTCAAAATGATTTTCTGCTGCAATTATATCTAGTGAACATCCTATATTATGGCAAAGGTTCCCTTGTGCAAATTCAATATCCTCATTAACGTGGTCCACAAAATTGTTCGTGAAATAGTTGGCACCATTATTTAGCCTTATAAGATTATGAAGCACCAACGTCGCTCTTACAATTTTTTGACATTCTCTGGGAACATGTTGAACGAGTTTGTAAGGACACGAAATTTAGCAGTTAGAATTACAAATGTGTTTTCTATTTTAACCCTTGCCAACGATAATTTTTTTATGAAAATATTCTTTATCTTTTGGAAGGAGACGTCCAGGATATGGCCGCATCAAATTTGACTGCAATGGAAATGCTGAATCGCCGATAAAGAAGTACGGAAATTCCTCATTTGTTTGCTACAATTTTCTAGTTTTTAGTATATTCATATTTCCTTCTAACATCTGATGTCCGAAACCGCTCTGTTTCAAAATGCCACCGTCACTCTGGCTCCCATATGCAGCTACAAAATAATACTGTGGTGGTTTTTATAGTTATAATATTGGAAGCCAGAGTGTGGTGGACGTTTTATACGTATGTGCTTGCCATCGATTGCATCAACGACATTTGGCATTCCCGTGTTACTGTAAAACTTATCAATAATTTTGTCCCGCGTGGCTTCTTTCGGTGGAGACAGGTAAATTTCACTCAGGTCAACCCAAATTATTTGGCATACCTCCAGAAGACCACGACAAAATTTGCCATGCTTCACCATGGGCCAAATATCTAAAAGTTACAATTAATCGATGATTTGATGTGTTAGTTGCGCTATTCAGAACTTTTAGATCTTTTTATTACATCCTAAATTTTTTGTCAATATTTTTTTATGGTGTTAATAGTAAAAATCTTTAATATTTATTCGCCGCTCCATTTTCAATTTCAACTCTACTCAACTCAGGTATTTTCGTTAAATTCAAATTAACTCAACGAAAATCCAACTCAACCTGTCAGTGTTTCCATTAACGCTAACCTAGATTCAACATAGTTGATCTCTGCATGGAAACAAAGTAATGTATTCATTATTTTGATTTGAATGAAGAATTGAGGAACACGAAAAAAATGAAAATCTAAGAGATGAAGTTTGGGAATTGTGAAAAATTTACTATATTACCGTGAAATAACTCATATACGATATACCTAAATAAATTTTTCTTTGCTAGTAAGCTCAACGTCTTTTTACTATGAAACGTAAAGTTTGAAAAGTTCCAGAGAAATCAGTGTGGTGATAAAAATGAATAGAGTCTAACAAGAAGAACTTACCGGTCAAGGTTTGAAAATTAGACGTGTAATCGACATTTTTAATCGTGGAAAAATCTCAACCCATGGTTAAAGTTGAATTAGAGTCTCAGGTAGCAAAAACCAAAGGCAGTCATAAAATATATATGTTGTGTGAACCAAACAAACCGAAATCAGTATAACATTGCAATAATTATCAAGAGTTTGGTCATTATTGCATCCTAAATAATACAGCAGATGTGCCCTTGTTAAAACAAAGCCAGAGTTTAAAAAATGCAGTAATTACTCTGCTAACTATATAGGATGTTTGGTGTATCAAGAGTTTAGACAAATATTCACTGCGGAAGTGCGGAGTGTAGCCAAAATCCAATAACTTTAAATTAGATTTGTCGAACGGCAACGGGCTAGCGGAATATAAACTGTAACTTTATTTTTATTTTATTTTACCTCGTGACAATAAAATACAAACAAATACATTCAAATTTTTTGTTTTCATGCTAAGTTCATTTTGGGTAGTTGTTTAATTAAGTGTATAGCAAAAATGTTGTTATTGGAGAGATCCTGAGGAAGTTTGGTGGTGTATTACTTGACTAATTCCTACGGGTCCAGTAAGTAAGAGTCGAAATTGTAATTTTGGTTTCAGAAACATCCAAATATAATTAGTTATCAGATCAATTTGACTAATTTGATGTTTTAAAGATTTCTTAAGGTTACCATGCTAAGAATGCAGATTGCTGCTGGGAGTTCAGAAAATTATATTATCCTACTTAAGTGTCTGGAACCTGATCAATTTTATCCACTAAGTATAAAAATCTGTAAAAATGTTGTTCAGATGGATGTGGCGTGACTCAAAAGTCTAGCTTAGGCTTATACGTATACACTTGAATCAATCAGATGAAACAATTTTGTATTAACAAAACAAAGATATGTAAAAAGGAAAAGTTTAATTTTGGGGTTCATTTCCTCTAAGCCTGGTCAAATTACAGAGTTTTTGGAGGCTTTCTTATTCGGGTCACATTACGGATAGTTATTGATAGATATAGATACATACAACGTAAGGGCATCTTCTACCATAAACTGGTTGCCTAAAACGTGTCATGTATAGGCTGTAATAAATCTTCCTGTTTACCCATCTTCCTGTCTGTGACAATACAGCGAACACAGTTTTTACTGCAATGCTTGATTTTCTCAGTGAGATTCGGAATATAGTGTTGTCGTTCAATAAGCTCTGCCGTTTTTCTCACAGCGAAATGTCCTTGGTCGTGCCAGTTTTTTAAGATTTCACGCTCGATTTTTCTCGGTACAACCAACAATGGACTTTCATCTTTCATCTTAAATAGAATATCGTTATTAGTGAAATATTCAAGACACTTACTGATTTGCAGAAGTTCAAAAATCGGCACCAATTCTCTATCATCCTTCTGTGCTGCCTTCACACAATGTAACACATCGTCTACTATTGGTAATAGTACAGGACTTCTGCTGAGAGCATCTACGTGTCGCATACGGTTTGCTGCGATTCGCGGGCTGAGCTCTTTCCGCTCCATCGTACCTTTGAACACTGCGCAGTCGGTTATAATCTTGAAGTTTAGGCCTAGTAGATAAACTCGCAATTTCTTCAGTGCGGGTATACAATGGCCAGAACTTCTAACTTGAAACTACTATAGTTCTCTTGACATTTAGTAGTTTTTTTTAGAAATAATAGAAAACAGTATGCATCTTTTGATCATCGTCCGACTTCTGTAAAAGTATGGCATCTAACCCCAGCTTACACGCGTCAGTGTGTCCGTTTTCGCATTCTGAGAATATATTTTTAACACCGGATGACTGACTAAACATTTTTTCAACTTTTCGAAAGAAGCTTTCTGTTTCACGCCAAATTTGAATTCCACTGCTTTTCGTAATGTATCACTTAGAGGTCTGGCCAACAACGCTCTGAATCTTCTTCACCGAATGTGGTTCTAGAAATTTTGAAATCGCCAAAATCTTCTGTGATGACGGTTGAATTTCCCCATCCTTGATCTCGTATCCCAAATAATCGATTTTACTACACAAAAACTGGCATTTACTCCACATAATTTGCGGGCTTAATCTCCGGACACTTACAGAGATAGTTAAAGCTGGAATGATAACGTCATCGATGTAAACGCAGATAATCCCTTGACAGTTACTCGAATACACTATTTATGAACCGCATAAAAACAGAAGGACTGTTGCACAGACCGAAAGGTGTTTTCAGAAACTCGTATTGTCCGAATGGGGTCAACAGACAGCATTTTTTCGATTTTATTCTTGGTAGAATACCAAGAATAAAATCGAAAAAATTTGGTTTCATATTCATCACCATCAATAATTAATTTAGTATTGAAATGTCCTAACATACGTAGATCCTAGCTCCGGCACCATGAAATACAATTGGCTCACCATGCAAACTCGATACTCCGGTAACTACATAAATACTTTTTATGTGACTTGAGGTTAATATCACTTCCTATATCTACCAGTGCACAAAATTCAATACCCTTCAACGAAACACCTATAATTGTTACTTTTTACACTTTCTGCCGTAGGCACTTGGCGAAACAAACTTAATACACACATTTTTAAAATTTTTTAAAAACACTTGTTAAATATTTCGCAAAATTACAAAAGGTTTAAAAAATCACTCGATCGACTCCTGATGATGGCCTAATAAGCCGAAATCGATCGAGTAATTGTTAAAACAATTATATTTGAATGGTAACATATTTCGCTCTCCTATAATTTCACAAAACTTTTTGCAATGCTCCGATTTGCTGTCACAGTTTATTGGCAGATGTCCAAATTCTTGACATTTGTAAAATTCTGGGCCTTTAACTTTATTCTTGCAATCTCTACTAATGTGACCGTTATTTCCGCAGTTATAACATCTAGGAATTCGTTTAAATGTTTTAACTGATTTTAATTTACCTGTTGATTTTGCCAGTGCAGCTTCAGATTTTTGTTTACACTTCGTTTTCCCTTTTATTTCTTCGTAAATCATCACGTTGCATTTGAACTCTTCGATTGTGTTCGCCCGATATAACACTGCTTTATTTGATTCTTAATCGTATATACCATCAATGTAATATTGTATTATAGTTGCAATCTCCTCTAAATTGCCAAGTTCTCGCATCGCCAATAAATAATTTTTGAAAGTGTCCTCTGGTAGTTTTTTCCGATCGACCATCTGTTTATGTACGAAACCACTATTTTTCTTAACGGGAAACTCTGCCTTCAATTAATCGATTAATTTTTCCAATGTGTTGACATCATCTGCTACCCTTAAGGAATTTTTTGCCGTTTCGCTCAGTAAACGCTTCGCATAAATAATTTTTTGTTGATTTGTCCAACAGGTGCAAACCGCTGCTTGATCTATATCGTTTCTTCACTTATCGAGTAAATATTCGCCATCGCCACTAAACTTAGAATTAAAAATTGAAACTTGATTTGCATATGTCGAGGCCGATGTGCCATTTTTCATCAACTCGGTTTCCTTCTTCAAAAGTTCAATTTCTTTGTCCTTCAATTCTAACTCTTTTTGACGAATATGCTCTAACTATTCTCTTTCACGTTGTATGAAATTATTAGTACTACTGGATTCTACCATCGTACTGTTTTTCGAACGGTCTTTATATTTATTTAATACTTGGTTACTCCCCGTTCGATCTAATAAACGCTGCCACTCTTGTCGGCATATTGCAGATTATTTTTTTACAATAGCTAGGATCAATTTTCCTCCATGGACACAAGACCCAATCTCGTAGCTTCTGGCGCCGGTCTCGCCATCGATGGAAGCTAACCTGCTTGCGGACTTTCGGCTCCACAGTAGCTAATTTAGGTACTTCAGCCGAAACAAGAAGTTCTGGTACGTGAGTCGCTAAAGGTGGTCCAGTTTGTGTAGTCTGTGTATCTTGATTGTCCGTGTAACACGGTTTAAGCCGGTCGATGGACATTTTGACGTGCCTTCCGTTCAATTTTAAAGGGGAAAATTTTGGTGTACGGTTTATAACCAAAAACAGTCAACTAGTTGTTCTCAATCGCTCAAACTCCAGTAAGTTAACCAGTCCGTGGAAAAATTGTAATTCGAATTGCGTGCCTTGGTCTGTGACAATGGACTCTGGCATACCAACGCGAGCTATCCAAAGAGAATAGACCGCGAAAGTGACAGTAGCAGCGGTTTTATCAGAAACTGGGACCCCCTCGGGCCAGCCGGTGTGTTTATCAAGCAATGTGACTCAATACCGCTGATTATCAGAAACCGGCAACGGACCAATAATATCAAGGTAAATAATCGAAAAAGCATTGAGAAGTTAATTTATATGTACTAACAACAAGGGATGATCCCAAACCCGAAAATTGAAAAAATTATGAAACTTTGGGAACATGTACATCTCATATAGATATGTACTACGCAATTTTTTTTTTCTGCGGAAAAACACTCTGACTAGGTGAAACGGATTTTTGAAAATTGGAAATTTTCTATTCTGCCTCTGCGCATAACTCGTTAACTCGTTAACGGTAAGAGGTAGAGAAAAAATGTGGTCTTGCTTAAGACAGCAGGACGGTGTGCATGAAAGTAAATAAGGTTTTAGAAATGTTAGTTTTTTATCTTCATTAATGAAAAACACAAAAAATATTTGATTGGATGAGTTTTATTAATAGTCCAGTCATTGACGGTTTTTCGCTCAGAATTCTTACGGACAAGACCGATTGACGTGTAATCGTGAAACTGACATTTCTAAAAGCTTATTTACTTCCATGCTCACCGTCCTGCTGTCTTAAGCAAGCACACACTTTTTCTCTACCTCTTACCGTTAACGAGTTAACGAGTTATGCGCAGAGGCAGAATGGAAAATTTCCAATTTTCAAAAATCCGTTTCACCCAGTCAGAGTGTTTTTCCGCAGAAAAAAAAAATTGCGTAGTACATACCTATATGAGATGTACATGTTCCCACAGTTTCATAATTTTTTGAATTTTCGGGTTCGGGATCATCCCTTGTAAGTGAAGTTTTAGTGTATCGAGAGACTTTAGCCTTTTAATAGATGGCCAAATGACATTCTAAGTCAAAAGTTTAATGGACGCTTTACGGCAGGATGAGAAAGCTTATGAAACGCATCAAAAACTTGTTTTCGAAATTTTATCGGAATGAATGGCCTATACATAGGTGTAGTAGTTGTAATATCGCAATGAATTAAGGTTTTTGAATTGAAAGCAACCGGAAATTTCTCGAATTTGAGAACAGTATTACTCCTTATGGTTTTTTGAAATTCTTCGTCTTTGATCTGAGCATCTGCAATAACCGCATAATCAATCCGTCTGGGAACTGTAATACAGTAATTTGCTTAATACGTGAGAGGATATCTGCTACGACATTTTCCATGCCAGAGATGTGCTGAATATCGTTTGTGAATTGACCAATGAAATATAAGTGTCTAAACTGACGAGGAGATGCAGTATCTCTTTTGAGTATCACTGAGACGTACTGAAAAGAACCCGAGTTGTTGCCAAGTATCTGAAATCAACTGCTGAATCACTGCACCGATCGCCGTATCGGAAGCGTCGACCATGATGGCCAGGGATGCTTATGATAAAAGATGAATCAGTAAGGTAGCGTCCGTAAGTTTATTTTTAAAGTTATCGAACGCTTCTATAGCTGCTGTCGACCACTGTATTGGATGGCGACTGTTCTTTGTGTAACCTTTTAAATAGTCATTCAGTTATACCTGATCGGCAGCAGCACCAGGAATGAAGCGACGACAAAAGTTAACCATCCCTAAAAAATTTTGTTCTAATTTCGAGAAGATAATTTTGATGTGCCCAATATGTCCATCGTAATCTTTTGAGGCAATGAGCACGTCGTCTAAATACACAAAACAGAAGTTAAGTCCTCGTAGAACGGAGTGCACAGGGCGTTGGAATGACTGTGCTGCATTGCGAAGGCCGAAAGTAATTCTACAAAATTTAAATAATCCAAAATGTGTCGAAATTGCTGTTTTTGGAATATTCGTCGGTTCGATGGGAATTTGTTGGTAGGCCTGGACAAGGTCTATTGTTGAGAACGAGAGAGTTGAGTTGTTGTGTGAAATCTTGGATATGTGAAATTGAGTACCGGTCCGGAATCGTGACCCGATAAAATGCTCGGAAATCTTGCATGCAATCGGTGGTCCGTTCACTGACTTGTCGATCCTAAGTGCACCGTGTGATTACAAAGAGTATAACGGGTCTGTAAGCCTTTGTCTTTGTATATCCACGAGCAACCCGGTGTTGCTTAAAAAATCTGCGCCGATAAAAGACATCGATACGTCAGCAAACGATAAACTCCCAGGAGAATTCTCGGCGCAGTCCGATGTCAAGCTTTAAAATTTTGGTTGCGAAACCGTTTAGAGCCATTCGCCACGAACATCTGCGCCTGTATCTATCAAAAATTGCGCTTGAAGAAAACATTTCCAAAACTAAAAGGTGGCTGGATTTGGATAAGTCATTGCACTCCGCTAGTTGCGACTTATTAATTTTTTTGGCAAGCATCTTTAGATAAAAATGTACATATGAAGCGGGCGGATCACCAGAATTTTGATAATATGTCCTTCCAAAATTTGATAAATTTTGTCTTGGATTTTTCGAACCATGTTGCGTCCGCGAATTATATTGTAGTTACCACTAGAATTTGACTTTGAGCGAGATCAAGAATTGTATTGAATAATTTTCGATACATCCGATAATAGGATTTTGCGAAATTCAGAAAATTGCTGGTTGATCGGAAGATTGGAATTTTGATTGGAAGCAGAAGCAGACGTTTCAAGGACATTAACCTGTGCCTGAGTCAACGCCTTATGCACGTTGTTAGCCCGTTCCGCCAAGACTGGCAGGGAGACGTCATTTTCGAATGGTGTCAGCACCATTCGAAGCTGCTGTGGCATCTCTTCATCCAAAATTGACACAGGGTTGCTTCATTTAAATTTTTGTGCGCGTTCAATTTCATGCTGCTCAACAACTGTTTTTATTGCTCTAACGGATGCCGCAATGGTAATCTACTTTTTCCTTTTTATCTAGAAAGTGGTCGTTGAATTTTATCATCGTGTAGAGATTATTGTTAGTCTCCTTGTTCCTAAACAAACTCCTTTTCCTTTGCTCAGCAAGAGCGTTGTATGTAAAATCAGCGAATTCTACTCATACTACATAATACATTTTTACGTGAATTTTGTACTCTTTCTTCAACGTACATTTAATTTTATAAATATGGAATGATTTTAATTTGATCGACTCCACATATTTATATGTTAATTAATTTAGATTAGTACTTCAAACAACATGACCAACTGATACCCGGCAGAAGCTACCAAAACATGTAAATTCACAAAAATCTGGTGTTCGGAAATTTTCATGGTAACTAACTACTCCATGATTTTGTTACGAAAAAGTGAAAAAAAAAAAAAAAAAAATCGTAAATTAAAATGTCTACAGCTATCATATATTTGTATTTGAACAAGGTAAAAGATAAGAGTGGTCTAACGTACTTTTTTGGTTTACTTTACTAATTAGAGACGATGTGAATTTTGACTAAAATTAAAAACGTAAAAAATCAAAATCATATACAAATAAATAAATCAAAATCAGCCACACCAACAATTATACCAACTCTACCTTAATGCAAATAGACATTTTTACACTTTAGGTTCTCGCAGAACAACAACAAAAAAAATGTTTTCTAGTAAATCAAATCAGTTTCAACATATCTAACGAAACTTTTTCAGTTTTTTTTTGTAAAGTACTATATACTTTATTGTGTACAATTGAAAATATACAATTTTATACGTCAGTGCTTCACAAACAATTTTTATGCTGGGTACATCACATAAGGTGCTTAAAAGGCAACAAAGTGGCACGAATTAACTAATGGTACATCATATTATGGCATGATCATCAGGTTTCATCCAAAATCTCCTCGGAACACATTTGCGCCACTCTCGTTGATTTAGAAACATTCCGATTTTTGAAGGTTGACATTTACGGGATATTTTCGAGATTATGTTTTTTTTCACAATTTTTCAAAGTCGCCGGTGACTTTGGTATAAGACAATTTAAATCTCCGACTGAAATGACGTATTTCACTAGAAAATTATCGGCGACTTTTTCGGGTGAATTTAAAGAATACGGGCCCTGAAAGATTTAAATATTAGCCCACAAGACATATACAAATTCACCACTTTTAATGGCACTGCTTGTAAATATACTTTTTTGGTCATTGACCGATATCATATATACTTGGAAGTTGTAATGTTGTTGTTCACATCTAAATCGAGAGACGCAAAAAATTCCTAAATGGGAGCATTCGCTGAATAATACGGCGTAAATTTCCTAAGATATTAAAGTTGGTCAACAGTATTGAGCAGTAGAGTAAGTCCACAAATCACTTATAATAGATTACGCCTTGCGCACTTTGCCTATTTGGATCATAAAATAAACGGCATAAAATAATGACGTCAAATGAGAGTGAACAGGTTTGTTTCACAATATTGTTGTATGTAATTGAATCCAAAAATTAAATTAAATTAAATAAATAACGTGGTGCGCCGTATTTAATTGTTGTAATAACAATATAAATAACTGTCCATATAGTTTCCATTCTTTTCCAACAAATAAGAGATTGTTGAAAGCATGGATCCTATTTTGTCATAGGAAAGAAATATTTAACCATAATATATCCATATTCAACCATAATACATCCATATATTATACATTTATTAGACAAATTCCTTATTTTTCATACATTTCCTTTGTAATATCTTACTAGCAACTCTCAGTTGACGTAATGCGCAGTAAACTACGAAAACGAAATCCACGAAGGCGTAATCTACTATAAGTGATTTGTGGAGTAAGTCTACCTCCTAGACCAAGGACGTAGAAGAGTCGTAACCAAAATTCAGCGGTGATGATAATGTAAAGGTCGAGCGTTGGATAACGGAATTCGATGAGATGGCAGACACCGTAGGCTGGAACCAAATTCAAAGGCTGGTGTATGCAAAGCGTTTACTTACCGGCACCGCCAAACAAAGCTGTGTAAATTAAAAATTATTTAAAGCGGAATTTAAAATATCCGTAAATTTAGCAGAGGTGCATTGTATGCTAATATGTAGAAAGGAAACAGAAGGATAGTAAATCTCTTTATAGTTATTTATTATTCATGATAGAGATTGCCCAACTTGGGGGTGTTGAGGATGCAGCTTTATTCGACTATGTGATAGCGGGGAGCGGGACACAGTGTTAAACAAATCAATTTTATATGGTGCTGATTCTATGGAGGAGTTTATGAAAAAGCTTAAAATATACGAAGAGATGAAGAAAAAAATGACCGTGGGACCACAGGTAGTTTTGCCTAAATGTGAGTCGAAGAAAAATAGAGGAGCACGTTGTTATACTTGTGGGGATAGCGGCCATATAGGATGGAACTGCCTACAGAAGAAGGGTCTCAGGTGTTATCGATGCAGCAAATTTGGACACATAGCACCATGCTGCCATAAAGCATCGAAACCAAAATCTTTACTCGGATTTGTGAATACCCGCCAGAACGCTAGCGAAAACATAAAAATCCCCATCAACGGTACCACTTCATTTGCTCTGGTGGATACAGGTAGTAAACTCAATTTTATGGTGGAAAGCAAATACAAAGAGCTGTAGGCAAACCAAATTTTGAAAGTTATATTAGTTCATTCGACGGAGCCGGTTCAAAAAATAATCGTACTATTGGAAGGTTTTTTGCAGAAATTATCATAGACGAATTCAAATGTTATATCAAACGTTATTGACATGAGATTGGTCATTTTGCGACCAAAAAGACTGAAGAACTAGTTAAACGTCAATTTTACATCCCAAAATTAACCGAAAGGAACACAAGGAAAGGGGATCGTCCGTCAGTTACGTATCATGTTGATCATTTAGGACATCTAGCAACTACTAGAAAACTTTATAAATATATTTTTGTCGTAATAGATACCTTTTCAAAATTCACTTGGCTGTACCCTTGCAAATCAGTTACATCCAAAGAAGTCATAGAGAAACTAAATTTACAAAAGTCGGTTTTCGGTAATCCACAACCGATAATACCAGACCTCTTTTTCGTCTTATTTAAATTTTTGGCACGTCTTCCTCGTCTTGAAAGCAAAAAAACATCTGTCAACTTTTTTTTAATTAACCAACGTAAGTACTGGTGATGCTATAAAGGTAGACTTACTGAATACTGCTGACCAACTATAATAACTTAGGAAATTAATGCCGTATTATTCAGCAAATGCTCCCACTCGGCCTTCCTGCTTCTTCATCACCAATAATTTCATCATCGCAGCCATAATACCAGAGCTTCAAAAATGCGACAATCCTTGATGTCATATTTGGCCCATCTTGATCTCCTATTTTCTTGACGTCGTATCTGTCTCTCTCTTTAACTTTTATAATTTGGTAAGGACCTAAATATTTTGCGTGTAATTTACCTCCTAATGAAAATTGAGTTTTCGGTAATGGCTACTGTGACGCCATTTTTGTAACTGGGTACACTTCTTCTCCGTTGATTGTAAGTTTTTCGGTTCTCTTTTTGTACGATATTGATATTTCGTCGTGCCATCTCTCGGAACTCGCACCTTTTCTCACAGAACATCTGCGCCTCTTCCCTGTCGAACAAATCTCTGATAACTGTCTCTTCAGGACTCCTCAGTTTTATGCCCATTAATAATTCAAAAGGCATCATGGCGATACTTCTCTGAAAACTGTTGTTCATAAATCTTTGTAAATCTGGGACATGTTTGTACCGTTCTTCCGCAGCTTCAATCGACATTTTTGTGAGAGGAGGTATAATTATCCTATTTACTCGTTCTACCTGACCATTTCCAGTCGTCACCCCTGTTGTTATTGTTCAATGTTCTATCCTTTCCAGCCACAGAGCAGTAATTTTAAAATTCTGATGACGTAAAGGCTGCCCATGTCCGTCTAAAATATAAACAATTGTAGAGTTTGGTTGTAGACCACGGCAACATGTCTTTCAAAAGTCTGGATGAACTGAATTACTTGCAGATATCGGGTAGACTTGGATTGAATAGTTTTGTAAACGCTTAGGCCAAGAGACGCTAAATATCCTGGACTTTTTTATCACTCCTGTAAATATTCACCATTGGTGGTGAAAATAATCTGGTTCGATTAAATGTAACAGTGTAAAGTAACGGTGTAAATGTCTTAAAGAATGAAATAATTTTGAGTTCTACCACTTAGTTAACAAATTTACCGTTTGGTCGCTGGTGGTAGGTATACTATTCTGCTTAAAGATATCGTACAAACTTGACCTCATCAGTATACTCATCTGGTTCGTGGAATTCTGATTAAGAAAGACTGTTCCTGGTCTATTTTTCCATATGGAGAGTGACCATTATCTCACGGATAAATACAAAAATAAACCCTCCCCAAAAAAAATAACGGAATTATATTTTCTGCGATGTGATGATGAAAAAATTCATGAAAATTGATAAAAACCACAATCATAAATAAAAGAAAATGGATTTTAATTGAAAATCGTAAATATGTACATACAACTACAGTATATAGGAAGCAACAATTCAACGCAGTAGAAGATGTAATGTCCAAATGTCGGTATGTGTGTTGTGAAAATCAGTTTCAATTAAAAAAATAAAAATAAATTTATCAGGATTCATTTATAATTGAATATTAAAATTATTAAATAAAATTCAGACAACAATTACGTTTGATTTTCTCTAATTGGAAGTGGCATCATACTTTAAACGTACATACATACATATGTATGTGTATGCACAAAAAAAATCCCCCACATCATTATTTTCATACAGAAGCGTGAAAAGGGTACAATTTTCTTATATCGAACGGTGGTGGATTTTCTTCCATTAAGTTGTTTTTAACGAATATAGTACATTCATGCAAATATAGCTATATGTGTAAAGAAAAAGAAACAATCAACATCTCCTTACACGATCGATGGTAATTGGGTTAGTTAGAAATTGTAAAGAAATTTGTACTCGTAAATCGTTTACTATACTACGAGCAAAAGTAAATTTTAATGTTCCAAGTTCCAACAGTGGCTTTTTTTAAATATTTCGAGTAAAGAAAATCGCGATGTTTGAATTTTAATTTTATTACCATTTGAAAAATTTGAAATTATCTCTAAATTTAGGGTAACCTCAACGATAATATCAAATAATCTTGATACCAAGCATACAAAAACTCTCACGACATGGAACTTTACAATCTATGTGTCCCTTGAAATTTGTATATGGGTAATTCCATGGTATTTCACTGTATTTTTTTGAAGATTTCAACCTTGACCTTAATATGTTGTTCCTTATTGAAAATACGAAAACCGTTTCTCTTTATTTTTTTGACCTTTGATTGTCCCGTTATTTGACTTTTTAATTTTGACAGTTTTCAAATTTCAATTTTTGACTACTAAAAGGTTGTATCTTCGGTTCTAATCTTCGCTGGAGTATTGTCAAAACGCGATATCATTTTGGAAAGGTAAAAATTTATCTTAATACCGTTATCTAAAGAATTATGAAGAGATAAATCTGTGTTTGTATTTTTGCCGTTAGAGGGCACAGCTAACCAAATATCGAATATATATCTAATAGTTAAACCTTCCAAACAAGCGTTAAATCGTGTTGGGGGGGGGGGGGGGGGGGGGGAGGCTAGTGTAGTCGCTAGGTAACTTCAAAATTGAAAACATGTAATTTTTATCATTTTTTTACATTACAATTTGTGTTAACTAAGTAGATTACGCTATTACAATAGTTGAATATTCAGTTTTAAATTTGACAGACTACATAATGTATCTCTAGTAGGAATACTGCAAACATAGGTCTTATTCTTCACCGGTGTGAAGTTTTTGGACACTTTTTTTGGAAAAAATTTATGCGAGTGTAAATTGTGAAGTTTTTGGACAAATTCAAAAATATTACCAAAATGATCTACTACTAAACTTTGCTAAATAATATGAATCTCATATAGTGACTATATAGGTTGTAAAGGGTATATAGTGCGGAATTCAAATCATTCAGTATCATTTTGATATGAGCCGTAGGTCTCTTACAGAAAAATTTAAAAAATTAAAAAGTCGACAAATTTCGCTTGGAAAAGGACGTTGTTCTCTATAATATTAAATAGAGATGAATCTCAGAGATTGGCTCATATGGTGACTATAGATAGTAAAGGGTATACATTACGGAATTCAACACAGTCAGTGCCATTTTGATATGAGCGGTAGGGCTCTTGCAAAAAAATGTGAATATTAACAAATCGACAAATTTCGCTTGGAACAATGACGTTATTCGCTTTTATATCAAATAGCACAAATCTCAGAGATTGGCTCACGTAATGACTTTATAGGTTGCAAGAGTATACATTGCGGAATTTAAATTACTCAGTGCCGTAGGCTATATGAGCCGTAGGGCTCTTGCAAAAAAAATTTAGAAAATTAACAAATCGACGAATTTCGTTTGGAACAAGGACGCTTTCTCTATTATATCAAATAACACGATTCTCAAAGATTTGCTCATATAGTGACTATATAGGTTGTGACCGGTATACAATGGGGAGTTCAAATCACTCAGTGCCATTTTGCTATGAAAAATTTGGAAAATCGCAAATCGTTGAATTATGCACGTTGAGTTTTTGGTCCGACCCGAGTATTTGATTTCTTGCAGGCATTCTCCGATCCTCCACCTAGTGAGGCGCCTGTTAGGGGAACTGGCAAAACCACACATGGGAATAATTAACAATTAATAATTAGTAATAAGTAATTAGTTATGAAAGTAATCAGTAATAAGTACTTAGTTATCTTATTACTAATTAGTAGGAAATTACTTATCATTAATTACTAATAACGAAAAATAAATTACTTATAACTAATTACTAATTAATAATTACAAATTATTAATTTTTAATTACTCCCGCGTGGGGTTTTGACAGAACCCCTAACGGGTGTCTCCTTAGGTAGCGGATCGGGAAATGCCTGCCTCTGCTAGATATGGCGGGTATCGGGCAAATCAAATATTCGGAGCGGACCAAAAACTGACAAGGCCGATGAGCTGTAAAATCCGACGATTCATTAATTTCCTAAATTTTTTTGCAAGATCCCTACGGCTCATATCAAAATGGCACTGAGTGATTTGAATTCCGTTACGTATATCCTTTACAACCTATATAACCAAAAGACCTGAAGTTTTGTATAACTATGATGATTACAATTTGGAAATGAAATATCGATTTCAAACTTCTTGGGAAATAGCTCACCAAAATATAATAATAGTAAGAAAAAATTAAAGCTGCGTTACGACAAACTTGTTCATTACACACCGTTCAATGTTGGAGACAAAATTTTATTACGCGATGAAACCAATACTACTAAAACGAAATCTTTATGGACCGGACCGTATGAGATTATGCGTAAAATATCACCGGAAAATTCAGAAATTCGCATTGGGAAAAGTTTAAAAATAATTCACAATAATCGCATGAAACTATAACGTGATGTCGCGTTATATATAAATAAAAATTGTAATTCACTAATTTTGTTTATGACGCGCACAGAGCGCGTATGTTTTGTATTTAGTTATAAATTATTTTTTATGTTTATACAAATTAAATTTCACTTTGTCACAGAATTTATTTACAGCGGACAATGAATATTTTTCACCACTACTTGTAGGAAACCCGAATTTAAATTTATATTTCACTGAGAGCGTAATGAAAACTTTTCACTGTTAAAAAAGAAATTAGAAAATTAATCGACGCGTGTGTCGAGTGTTGAAAAAAAATCGCATGGTGTGCAAAACTAGATGTTACTTCTAGTTAAGCTAAAAACGATGTATATTAAACGAAATAATATTCGGTGCAAAAGCGAATATTATTTTAAGCGGATGAACACAAAGAGGAGAAGTCAAAAATGAATTTTGTTTGTCTTTGGTTTATGTGTGCTGAAGTTTATATAATGTTGCCGAGTTTATTTAATGATGCCGAGTTTATGTAATGCTCCTGAGTGGAGTGTGGATGCGCGTACCAATATACATAATTGGTATATTGTGGCGATGAACGAGTGATGAATAATTAATTGAATGATTAATTGAATAAATAAGTGAGTCGCTACAGGACTCCCCCGCGAGTGATTATCCCCTCCCTAGGGAATGATTGTAGGATTGGAAGCTAGACGGACGGTTTTGAGATTTCTATGACATGATGTTTCAGGCGAACTGAGTATTCCGTAAGCTGGTTTTAGTCGATCGATTGAAATATTGGAATTTTTCCCATTAATCGATACGATGAAATGTTTCCTAAGTTTGCGTATAACTTGATACGGACCTTCATAGGGAGGAGTTAACCCCGTGCGAACCTTGTCTGTTCTAACAAAAACAAAATCGCAGTTGCTGAGCGATTTCGGAACAAATACGTCATCTTGTTTGGATTGACGTGGTGCTTTAGGTATGAGGTTACGCATGGTTTGTCGCAGTTGGTCGATGATTGTGTCGGTAGTTGGAATTGGTAAAGGAGGATTTTCAATAAAGAATTCACCGGGTAGTTTGATGGTTTGACCGTAAACTAATTCTGCCGGTGAGCACTTAAGATCCTCCTTCACTGTTGCTCGGATACCAAGTAATATGATAGGTACTTCCGAACTCCAGTTGATCGTATTGCCTCTGGCCATTAATGCGGCTTTGAGTTGCCGATGGAAGCGTTCGACCATGCCATTGGCTTGGGGATGATAAGCCGTTGTTCGTATCCGATGTGAGCCAAGGAGTTTTGTTAACGCGGTGAAAAGCTTGAACTCAAATTGCGTTCCTTGATCTGTGGTGATATTAAGGGGTACGCCGAATCGTGATACGTAGTTGTTGACAAAGGTGGTGGCTATGGCTGCAGCAGACATATTGGTCATGCAGTATGCTTCAGGCCAGCGAGTGAAACGATCGACACAAGTGAGTAGGTATGAGTATCCATTAGATGGCGGAAGTGGTCCTACGATGTATATATGGATATGCTCAAATCGACCAGGCGGAATTTGAAATTGTCCATGTGGTGATTTGGTGTGCCGTTGAACTTTAGCACGTTGGCAGGATAAACAAGACTGAGCCCATTGGTTTACGTCTTTGTTTATACTGGGCCAAAAGTAGCGAGCTGTGATCAATTTACGAGTTGCACGGACTCCAGGATGTGAAATGTTGTGTAATGTATTGAATACGGTGCGACGTATTGAGTCTGCGATGTATGGGCGATTCTTCCCATCTGCGATTTCGCAAACTATTTCGAGGCCAGGTAGTTTGAAAAGCTTAAGTTCCATTGATGAACTATTGTGACATTCGGAACCAGAAAGTAAATTTTGAAGTTCTAGGTCTGCTTTTTGTGCGTTTGCAATTATTTGTAAGTCGATGTGTGTGTCGACTGCGGCCATTTCATTGTCGGTTGTTCGCGATAGTGTATCTGCGACAACGTTGTCGTGTCCGTGAACATGCTGAATGTCCGTGGTAAATTGACTAATGTAATCGAGGTGGCGAGATTGCTAGTGTCAGAGGCTTGTGGTCGGTGTAAATGGTGAAATCCCGACCTTCGACAAAATATCGGAAGTGTTTGACTGCCTGATAAATTGCTAGTAATTCCCTATCGAATGCAGAATATTTCTTTTCGGCATCTGAGAGTTTCTTGGAGAAGAATCCCAGTGGTTCCCAACACTCGTTATTGTACTGTTGTAGTACAGCACCGACAGCAATATTTGACGCGTCAGTGGTTATGCTGAGCTTTGAGTCGCTCAGTGGGTGTGCCAGAAGTGTTATCTGGGCCAATTCAGCTTTAAGTGACGTGAATGCTTGTTGACACCCGTCAGGCCAAGTGAAATTCTTGGCTGTCTTTGGCTTTTTGAGTAAAGCTGCCAAGTGGCTGTGAATTGGTGCGAGTGTTTGAGCGAGTTTTGGAATAAATCGGTGGTAGTAATTTACCATACCGACAAATCGCTGTATACTTTTGATTGAAGTAGGAGCTGGGAAATCCCTAATGGCATTAATTCGTTCTTCAGACGGCAGAATACCATTAGGTGTAATCTTATGGCTGAGAAAGTCAAAAGTAGATACGCCCAAAACGCACTTTGAGCTCTTGATGTGAACGTCAAACTGTGTTAGCCTTTGAAAAAGTTGTTCAAGGTGCAGCTTGTGTTGTTCCTCAGATTTAGATGCAACAAGAATGTCGTCAATGTAGACGAAAACGAAGTCTAAATCACGAATGACTTCGTTCATAAATCTCTGAAACGTTTGAGCGGCATTGCGTAAGCCGAATGGCATTCGGGTGAATTCGAATAGGCCAAACGGTGTTGTGATTGCCGTTTTATGAACGTCCTCAGGTGCGACGGGAATTAAATGGTAAGCTCTGACAAGATCAATCTTGGAGAATATATTGCATCCATTTAAGTGCATTGAGAAGTTTTGAATGTGGGGTATCGGGTAGCGATCCGGTGTTGTCACCGTGTTTAAACGCCGATAATCCCCACATGGTCTCCAATCTTGATCTTTTTTCTTCACCATGTGAAGTGGACAAGAGACGGGAGAAGCAGATGGCCTACAAATCCCTAATTCCACCATGTGTTGGAATTCTGTTTGAGCGGCTTTATGTCTCACTTGATCTAGCCGACGTGGTCTTGAAACGGGCAGATGGCCTGCTGTAACGATGTGATGAACCACGTTGTGTCTCACTGGTAAGTTGTAATTTGGCTCTGCTGTAAGTGATGGGAAATTCTTCAGCAGAGTGGCATAACCGTTGTTGACTGCATAATGGATCGGAGTTGGCGTGTTATCACGAACCATTGTGGCATTGATTGACAGCTTAGTAGCTGAATCAACCAGCCTTTTGCGCTTAAGGTCAACAAGGAGGCCAAACTTACACAGGAAATCGGCGCCAATAATCGGACGATTCACATCAGCTAAAATGAATGCGTGAGTGAATGTTCTTTTAAGTCCGATGTTCACCTGAAGCAATTTTGTGCCATAGGTGAAAATTGTGGTGTTATTGGCTGCCGATAGGACTAGATCGGGATCACGTTTTGTGTATGCAAACGCGTCCCTGTAATAATTTGCTGGAATAACCGAAAGGTCAGCGCCAGTATCTATGAGAAATGTGAGTTTATTTTTCTGGTCGTGAATGAACAATCGACCTAGTTTTTGGGTGTTGGACGCCGTCGTCTCTACCCGTTGAGTGACTCGTTTTTGGAGTTGAATCAACATCCATGCTTGATGTGGATATTGCTTTGTAGTTGCAAGGAGTTACACATTTTCGTGCAGCTGCGCCGAACTTCCAGTGGAACCAGCATTTGTCGTAGCGGCGGTTGCTGGGACTACGGGAGCTGGGGCTGCGTCGGAATCCGGATTGTCTGCCTCTTGAGCGACTGCGATTATTGCTGTTGGTCAAGCGATTTAGTGTCGACTCAATTCTCGCGAGGCGATCCTCGATCGTGGCGCTGTTTGTCGTGTTTGTAGGCACCTGTCGACCCGAATCCGTGCGTACTGTTGATCTTGATTGGCGATTAACAGCAGAAATAGTGTGTTGTTGTGTTTGATTCATTACTGCGTATAGTTTATCGGCGGTGGCCGCCAGATCGTCGAGCTCGCGAGAGTCCGGTTGTGACAGTAATGATATCCTAATTAAATCTGGTAATCTGCGCACCCATAATGATTTGATTATCTTTGTACTGACTTGAGTACCGGCTAATTGCTGGATATGGCGAAGTGCCTCGGACGGTCGTCTGTCTCCCAAGTCTTTGTTCGCTAACAGTGTTTCTAGTTTTGCTTCATCCGTAGGTGTTAACCGGTTGAGAAGACCTGATTTTAATGTTTCATATAAGTTGTCGTTTGATGGGTTTTCCAGGATATCGGAAACAACCTCACATGCTTGGGGAGACAGTGCGGCCAACAGACTAACAAATTTCTCGCTGTCCTTCTTTATCCCGGTCACTCGGAACTGCAGCTCCGCCATGTTGAACCAGTTCTTTGAGTTCTCCATCCAGAATTGTTGGAGTTTTATAGAGCGGGAGGTGGCCTCAACCTCGGCTTTTATTTGTGGATTGACCATGTCCTCGTCGCTGTCGGGCATTTTATATTGGCGTATTTATTCGATACTCACGAATGTGAAATTTTAATTGAAATTGATAATTACTCGAATTACTCGGTTTGCGATCAGATTAATAGAACATTATAAAACAGCTTAACATAATTCACAGAGTCAAACGCTTTACTAAAATCCAATAACACAAGAACAGTGAAACATTTAGAATCACAGATCATGCTATAATTATAGGACTAAAACCGGATTGAAACAGATATAACATTTGATTTTTCATAATTACCTCAAAACATTTAGAAATATATCGTAATATAGTTATAGGTCTAAAATCATATGACGATTTTCGATCTGAAACCTTCGCAACAGCCAAAACTTTCGAAATTTTCCAATTTATAGTGAAAACAGATGTAGTTTAAATACAGTTAAAATATCGACAATAAAACAACTGGACAAATGTAAGGTAAAATAATCTTAACAAACTTCAATTGAACGCCAACAAAGCCAACATAATTAGATTTAATGCTCATAAATGCTTTCAAGACTTCTTCAATGCCCCCATTTAACCTGGGCTGTAGCTTGTGTAGTTACACGGAAACGCAAATACGTAGGTACTTTAATATTTTATTGGTGTTATTGAAACTTAATTACGAAGATAATTATAACTATATATTTTAAATAAATAAAAACTGAAATGGTCAAAGAAGCTAATGTATAATAAAAGAAGGGTATACCTTTCAAAAAATGGTAAAAAATATTTCCGTTGCTGCAGTTATTTCGATTCTAGGCATATTCCATTACCACAATTCCACTAAAGACGATTCCACTGTATACAATTCCACTGCCATAATTCCACTATTTTAACATTCGTAGTTCTTCCTTTAGGTAACTTTTTAAGTTTAACTTGTTGTATAATTAAACGAATTCAACTTGCACAATTTAACTTTTTGATAATCAATCGCATGTAGGGTGGAATTGTGCCAATTCGAATTATGCAGGTGGAATTGTATGCAGGTGGAATTGTGTCTAGTGGAATTGTGCTAGTGGAATAGGCCTAGAATCGTTCATTGTTCTAGAGATGAAGCCGGAACGGAAAACTGCGTGGAGAAAGAAAGGTAATGGTACCCTAATGTTTGTAAAAATATTTCTTAAAAATTAGTTTACTTTTTGTATTTATTTAAACAAATTTATCTTTACAAGACATTAAATGTTTTAGAATTTTTTTGAGGTTTTAGATTTCTTGACAATTTTATTTTTGTATAAATGGTCGTCAGATATCATTAGAGTTTTCTAAAAAATGTTGAGGCGATCATGCAATATTTTACGTTTCAAGCGGAGAGAGCCTGAAATAGTATTCATTTTTAGGCACAAATTCCCCCAAAGACCTATAAAAACCATAACAATAGAAAATGGACGGAAAGCAGTCCCAGTGCACCATTCGAAGATATTCAATGAAAAATATTTTAGGCACAACTGTTTGGCGTTCTGAAAAATCAAAGAAATGAAGGCAGGAATTTTTGGATAATTCCACAAAATGAAGCAATATTCAATATTCCATAATAAAATATTGTAATAGCTTAGATTTGATGCGTTAAGGATTATGCATCAAACTTGATATATTACTAGAGTAATTATTTTCAATTGTTCGGCTAATCTAACAGATATTTTATTACTTACATAAGTACGTTAACGATCCCTATTATTACACACTTATGTACATAAGGACATACACACTATTAAACCCTAACTAAAAAAAAAATCTTATTTAATCTGTATACGTGAAACATGGTACACAAAAAAAAACAAAAAATTAAACGAAACTAACAGCACATTTACTAAATTACAGATTAAACTGTTTATTCTCCCCATATGGTTAATTTCACAATTTATCCAGCCATTTTATTAAGCATCAGCATCATTATTATCCTCATTATCATTATCACTATTATCATATTAAGCATACATATAGATATGAGTACGTACGAGTAAACACATACAGCATCTATTTAATTTTCCACTTTTCATTTTTTTTACATTTTTACTCTACTTGAAAAAAAAAAAAAAATCCTCCCAATCCAAACAAAAATTAAAAAATACGAGAACAAACAAAAAGGTATTCAGATCCAGTTAAGCTTTTATGTGTTTCATCTCTCTAAACAAGCTTTTAGTTGCTTTGTGTTTCTTCTCTTGGTTTTAATTTACAAAATGACGTTAATTAAATGATAATGAATATAAAATCAAAGTGTACATGTATTTGTTTGTATGTGTGTGTGTGTACGTAGCTTGAGAATGATACATTGCAGTATAGTCACTAAACGATGTGCATGTATAGCGGATTAAAGAGGAACATCAAATGTAATTTTAAATTTTAATTAGGAAGACAATACGATAAAAGCTCACGCTTAATCCAATGAAGTAATAAATTTTCTATTAAATATTGAAACCAACTAACAGCTTTTTCGTTTGTTTTGTTTTACTTCAATATAAAATTGGGGAAAAAATCAGCCGAATAAAAAAAAGAAAATTCTAATAAACCGACACACATTCACACACGCAAACACAATGGAAAACAAACAAAATAAATGCGAAAAATTCACTGTGTATGCATAATTAAAAATTTAATAGGATTAAGTGAAAATTTAAACAGAAATATGTACGCTTTCATTTCAAATAAAATGATAAACATTTCAGGTAACCAACAATTTTTTTTTTATTTTTATTTTAGCTTATGGAGAATGACACTCCACCTATACCTGGTAAATTTCTTTGCAGCAGTAATTGGTCGAGATTACCTGGTGGAAAAGCAGCGCTGTACTCAATCTAATTTTCAAATTTTTCGTCAATATTCAACAATCGGCAGGTTTCTACCAATAGAGATGCCAATATGCGAAGCCGTTAGAATAAGTCAAAAAATGTTCAAATTTTAATGCATGTAGAACAGTGTTCGCAATTAGTTGATTATCGGCGTGTCAATAAAAATATTTCTTTAAATTATTGCTTTTTGTGCATGCCAAACTAATTCCATAAAATAACTTTTTTTTTAAGTTTAATATTAAGGGGACTTAGCACCTTCAAATTTCAATTTTTATTTTTTTTTTTTTAATGTACATTTTTAAATGAAACCGAAGACAATATTTTAATTAAACTGTGCACTTATTATTATTTAACTATAATACAAAAAAAAATTTTTTTTAATTTTTTTGGGCCCCGACGCGGGGCTAGAATTTTTTCAAAAAAACACCAAAATATTACGGTGGGCAGTAAATTTGTAATTGCAAGTTGTGTTACAGCTTCGCTAGCCGAGCTGTCAGATTTTCCGTAAGAAAAAACATTTGTCTATTTATTTATTTATTTATTTATACTGAGAAAAGTCTACAAATATGACTTGAATTTATAACATACTGAACATGGTAGAATAAAAATTAAATTAAACAAAAAAAGAATAATAATTGACCTAAAAATATTTTTAGGTTGGAGCAAAATGTTGCTTCAACCTACGTTTAAAGCTGTTTTTACTTAAGTAAAAGTCGAACAGATGGTCGATTTTATTAAAACTCTTCGACATCATGTTTACCGGTTCATTGTCACCATAGTTTGTTCTGTGTTTATTTAGATGAAGGAACTCATGATCTCTTAAATTCCTACTCGGTGCCTTTATTTTAATTGATTCCAGTATGGATGGTGCATCGATTTGATCAAGTAAAATATTTCCAATAAACGAACACTTTAAAAGCTCTCGTCTATTTGCCAATGTTGTCATTTGATAGGTTTTGCATCCAGTAGCATATGATGGTAATCGCTTCAGGTTAACGTGGTGCGGTAAGTCATGGTCATAATCCCATCCGTCTTTACACGTTATATACCGTATAAACTTTTTTTTGGACACTCTCGATTTTTCTGATAGGTTCGTCGTAAAAAGGACACCAGATGTTGACAGCATATTTAAGTTGAGATCTCACGTAGGCATAATACAGGATCTTGATTGTCTCTAGGTCATGAATATCCCCAGTCCAACGCTTAATAAAACCAAGCATGGAATTGGCTCTAGCAACGCATTGTTCAATATGCTTAGTAAAGCACATGTTTTCAACGAAAGTAACCCCTAGGTCTTTAATCTCGAATACTTTTTGTAAAAGTACGCCATTTATTTGATATTGTTGTGTAACAGTGTTAACTTTTCGATGGAACGATAAACTCTTACACTTGTTGATGTTGAGACTGAGGAGGTTAGACTCACACCATTTCGCTAGATTGTCGATGTCTTCTTGTAGCTTATGGGTATCGCCGATGTTTTCTACTGTTTTAAAGATTTTGAGATCATCTGCAAACATTAATACCTTAGAATGTTGTATTACTTCAGTAACGTCATTGATGAAAATTATGAAGATCCAAGGACCAACATGAGAGCCTTGTGGTACTCCTGAAGTAGCTTGAATTGATTCTGATCTTCTATTACTAAGCTCAATATACTGAATGCGATTACTCAAATATGATTTAAACCAAGCAACAAACTGTTTAGAAAAACCGAATCTGTATAACTGTTCCAAAGTTTTACAATGACTGATGGAGTCAAAGGCTTTGGCAAAGTCAGTATACACCACATCAACTTGCTTATGCATTTCAATTTCTTTAATGGTGTTGCTGGTAAATTCATTAAGATTTGATGATGTTGATCTTTTGGGTATAAAACCATGCTTACACTGTGAGATGAATCGAGGAACCAAAGATCTGAATGAGTTGCATACAACCAGTTCAAATAATTTGGGTATTGAAGATATTGATGTAATTCCTCTGTAACAAGAGACATCATTTCTTGCTCCTGTTTTGAAAATTGGTGTTACTCTTGTTACTTTCCATTTCGTTGGAAATACGGCTAGTTGTAATGATTGATTAAATAGAAGACACAGAGGAGTTACCAACGATGTGAAATCTTTCAATAATGAAGCTGGAATGCCATCAGGACCACATCCATCTCCGAATACTTCTAAAGCTCGATGAATATCCTCGGTTTCAATCCTTGGTGTTAGTATGGTTACGTTGTTTTCACCATTGTTTGGATGCTCATACTTATCAATGTCTTCCGGTTTATAAACTGATTGAAAAAACTCCGCAAACATGTTTGATATAACCTGCGGGTCACAGGAGTTACGTTCTTTGAATGTCATACACACTGGGTAACCATTAGTTTCACGTTTTTCTTTAAAAAATCTCCAAAAATGTTTTGGATCGTTTCTTATTTTTTCCTTAATACGGCTTATATAACTCTTATACTTTATCTCAAAGTATCTCTCGAAATTTTGATTACACGCAGTGAATTTATGTTTGCTTTCGTCTGAACTGATTTTGAGATTTGCTTTGTAAGCTTTGTCTTTCTTGTTCTTAAGATTGATTAGTTTATCGTCGTACCATGGTGGATATTTGTTCGATTTGGCCGCAGCAGTAATAGGAACAAATAGTGCAATGCCCTCAGATATAATTTTGTAGAATTTCTCCACGTTAATATCTATGTTGCTACTGATTAGTTCATTTTTCCAGTTAATCTGCTCAAAATAAAGATGAAGGTTTATTCTGTCGGCTTTTCTAAAGTTGTAATACGGCTCTCTGTTTTGATGGTTATCAATAATATTGCTACCCTTGCTTTCAAAAATTATTTCTAGGGCTTTGTGGTTAATATCATTAATAACGATTGGTAATGGTGATTCATTTACTTTAAATAGATTCCGTTCATTTGTAAAAATTAGATCTAGAATTCGGTCAAGACCATTCTGCACCTCGCAAATTTGGCTAAGATTTATATCGAAAACAGAATCGATAAACAGACACTCAATTTCAGAACTCACGTTCAATGGTAAAATTTCATCCATTTCTTCGTCATATGACCAGCTAATAGTTGGAAAATTAAAATCCCCCGTGATCAAGATTGTATCAGTTGAATTAGCAGCATTGTTTATTTCCATTATTGTGTCGCAGCAGGCGGTGTAAGATGATATCGGTGAGCCAGGCGGAACATATGCAACGTAGATAAAAATTGACTTTTTGTTGATTGCGATCTTAACACACAATTGCTCGATGGATAGGTTAGATATTTCAACTAACTCATTCGATAATGATGCATCAACCGCAATGAGTACTCCTCCGCCAGATTTTTTATCACTAGTTAGCGGTGATCGGTCGCATCTATAAACCACATATTGGCTAGGAAAGAATTCAGAACTCAGGATTCCTTTGTGAAATGAAGTTTCACAGATGATATAAACCGGGAAAAGCGTTTTTAACACAAAATTGCGAAATTGAGCTGCCTTCGAAGACATTTTATTTACATTTTGGAAATAAAATGAATGGTTCCTAATTCTTGGTGGTTTTTCCATTGTTGTAGTCTTCTTGTAGTCTGATATTTTCAAAATATGTGCTGGGCTTTGAATGGTACTGGGACCAGATTTATCGATGACATGAGCGAGGTTATATTGGTTTGCAGTTAAAGCAATTCGTATTAAAGAGTGCAGTTGGTCTCCTTCAATCGGTGAGAAGTAGTTAAATTTGTGTGTGTGTCTGGTTAATGCTACTATAGCATGTGGTAAGCTATCGAATAGTTTAATTGTAATGCATGTACCACATCCGCAGGGCATCTATAGGTTGTATTAAGATGTTTAGAACGTGTTGTAAACTTATTTGCATCAAAATAAAGCATGTTGACATAATTAAGCCGGTCGATGTACAGTATTTGGTTTTGATCACCCAGAATGAACATTTTACGGCAGTCACTTAACAAAGTCACTAAGCCCAATAGTCCAGCATGTACCATCATGTACTCGTCGATATAAACCGTATAATATGTTTTGAGTCCATTTAAGAGGTAAGAAGTAGTCGTGCGGTAGTTAGTTTTAATATCTTCAAAGTTTTTACCAGCTTCTTTACATTGGAAAGCCACCTTAGTTTTTATATCATTAATGCCGTGCTTCGTAGAACTGAGGACGAGATCTTTGCCAATTATATGTGAATTTAAGATCCATGTTGATTTGCCGCAGCCTGGCACTCCTTGAATAGATATAATTTCAGGTTTATTTTTATCAACTGATAGTGGAAGCTGATTTAATCTTTCAAATATTTTCTGGTCTAGCATTATTTCAGTAGCATTGGAGCAGAAAATGTATCTGCTAGATGTGATTATTATTATTATTAGTTGAGGGCCATGTGGGCGTTCAAGCCACCCCGCACTGCGACCTAAAAGATCTTTTGTGCATGGACCCTACTTAATGAGCCGTCCAGTCAATATTCAGGCTCTTAATGAACCTGACAATACTGCCGGCCGGTATATGATGCATACCATCCGGGCTCATTACTCTCCCTCCTAGATGTTGTAACCTTTTGCAGAAAATGGCTGGGCAATGGCACAGAACATGTTCCGCTGATTCCGCTTCCATGTCACAGAAGCGACATCTATCCGTCGAACTTAGGCCCATTTTCTTTAGGTGATACCTTAATGGGATGTGACCTGTGAGGAAGCCGGTAAGCAGCCTCAACTCAGGTTTCCTAAGTACAAGACATTCCTTGGCCCTGGCCGACGAAGGTGAAATAAATTCCTTCGCCTGTCGCAAACCTGGAATTCCGCGCCAGTAAGAGGACTTTTGCACATCCTCCCAGCGTCTACCTACTGCCCTAAGGTGCCCCTTAGAGACGCCACAGAAGGGCTCTGGTCCAATTAATGGAAAGGCAGATCCCTCGCGGGCGAGGACATCAGCTGCCTCGTTTCCCACAATTCCAGTGTGACCTGGCACCCAAACAAGTGTTACCTTATTTGAGCTAGCCAGCAATTTAATAACCTTCAGACAATCCCATACCAGCCTTGACTCAATGGTAAAAGACCTAAGAGCCTTTAAGGCCGATTGGCTGTCTGATACGATATAAACCTTTGCGTCGTTTAGGCCTTTAGATATGCCTATCCTAGCACAAAGTTCTATAGCATGCACTTCTGCTTGAAAGACGGTTGCATTGGTACCCAAGGACTTCGAGAGTGATACTCCAATCCCATGTATTCCTACCCCCGCCCCATCTTCCGTTTTTGATCCATCTGTAAACCACACCAATGACCCTCGCTCAAAGGATGGCCCCCGGTACTCCACTCCTCCCGGTCAGATAATCTAACACAAAAGGGTTTGTGGAAATCCAGTTTGGCTGGCATACAGTCGGAAGGCATTCCTATAGTGGGATCTGTCTGAAACTCCTTAAGGATCTCCAGATGGCCCACCATATTGCCTGGTTTGATGTTACCCTCCGCCTGCATCTTAAGGGCCATAGTAGCAGCATCCTTTTTTATATGCAGATGCAATGGAATTAGTCCTAGGAGTGTCTCCATTGCTGCGGTCGGACATGTTTTCATTGAGCCCGTAACCCCAATGCAGGCCATACGCTGAACCTTATTTAATAAAGTTTTCGCTGTCCTTTGTTGAGTTTTAGGCCACCACACTAGCGATGCGTAAGTGATCATAGGCCTAATAATTGTTAGAAATGACCAGTAGATCATTTTTGGTTGTAGTCCCCAAGTATGTCCATAGAGTCTCTGACAGGCCCAAAAAGCCTTTGTGGCTCTATTTTGAATTTTTTGTATATGTTGTTCCCAGTTCAGTTTATGATCCAGGATAACCCCTAGATATTTAACCTCTTTGGAAAAGGCAACAATAGTACCGTTTAACGAGGGAGCTACAAGCGAGAGCTTTCTCCTCCTCGTAAAAGGGACAATGACAGTTTTGTTTGGATTGACACTAAGTCCTTCCTTGTCACACCACTGCCATATCAAGTTGAGTGCATTTTGCATGAGATCAGAGATGATCTCATCAAACCTGCCTCTAATCACGATAGCCACGTCATCCGCATAGCCCTGGACATCAAACCCATGGCTATTCAGGAGGACCAGTAGTCTATCAATAACCACTGACCATAAAAGAGGAGACAGTACACCTCCTTGGGGACAGCCCTTTACGGCCCTGATGGTTACTGACTCGCCACCTAATGTGGCTGTAATATCGCGATATTTCAGCATGGAGCGGATCCACCTAGTTGTAGACGGCGGAACCCCCTTCTCCATGGCTGCCCTCTCTATTGAACCATAGGAGGTATTGTCAAATGCCCCCTTGTAACATTCGGTAATTTTTAGGAAGACCAAAGTCACATAATTTCAGGAGCTTTGACCGTTGCCCGCTCAGTCGCGAAGAGGTTGTAAAATGGTCGTAGGTTAGGTCAAAGAATACCCTTCTGCTTGATTCTTAATTGAGGAAAAAAAAATTACTAAAAGTAGCATACCCAGTATTTTCCCAGCTTCGCCGCACTCAGCCAAAATTGATTGAACTTAACGTTTCATTAAAAATGCCATCATTACCCAAAGAAAACCAACACCATAACAAAACAAAAATAACAATGTGCAAAACTTACGTTTACCGGATATAATTTTTGTTGAATTTCCGTTACAGATACAAATTTTTATTGATAAAAGATAAAAAACTTCAGCTGGTCCGCTTTCACTGCTTACACTTCACCTCGATACTTGTCAAAGCTGCTCTCCATCAAAAAGGCTCCCGCAATCGATACGATATATGTACTTGATTGTATGCTTCCGTTATAAAGCTTTATTCAATCGATTTCAAAATAACTCAAGGAAGCTTTGATAATTAAAACAAATGTTGGTTGTAATTTGTAATTCACATATTTAATTGCTTCAAAAATTATGGCATATACAACTTATTCTTCAGAATAGATACACTTGATAAATAAATAGGTGTATCATAAGTTAATGTTTTTTTTTTTTTTGTTTATTTGTCAATTCTTTAATTATGGTTATTAATTATTATAAACATAAGTGGTTAATTATTTTTATTTTTCAATCGTCTATTCAACATAAATTATTAGCCACCAAAAACAAAAATATACACGGTAGCATTCGAATTGACCTTGAGCACAACACTTTTATGTATAGTTTATTTGTGTTTAGTTCCGTTGCTAATTTTCCGTGGCACGGATGGCACTCATTTCAATTGTATTAAGATCACGATCAAGATCTTAAATTTGATACATAAATTTAACTCAAAAAAAAAAAAACACGGCGAAAAACACAATTCGCATATCTCACTTTTAATTTCTTTTCTTATTGTTCAAGAGATTTTATTTCGAACCTCTATAACTACAGGTACCACCAAATGGTTTTTTCTTTATCTCTTGATTGTTTTTTAAAGATTACTGCACCATGACCAAAAACTGAATAAACCTATTCTTCTCATCAAAAAAAAGCTCAGTATCAAAAAAAAATTTGTCATCCAACGGAAAATGCTGGTGGGGAAATTTGCATACAAACATAAATTAAATCATTCGATACCGTGCAACCGTATAATTTTGTGTAACTGCAGAAACAATAAATACAAATAATAAGATAATGGAGTGAATTACATTGTACCATCAATAATACATATCAACCTTTTCGCGTGTATTTGAAAAAGTAAACAGAAATGTTTTAACAATTTGGAAAATTGTTACACCCTCAATGTCCACAAAGGCACACAGGGCAATTTCCTTAAAAGCCACCGCTCTTTCAATCTTCGTGACTAGACCACTAAGAGCCATCACAGTTGATTTGCCAGCTTGATAAGCAAACTGGTTCCGATGCAGTGGGTTATTTACAAGGATTTCATTTCTTATTTGATTATCCAGGATTTTTTCCATCGTCTTCAATAGAAACGATGTCAGGCTAATTGGCCGATAAGCCTTGGGCTGGGTGTCCAGACGACCCCCTCCCTTTGGTATAAAGACCACATTTACTTTCCTCCATAGTTTCGGAATATAGTTAAAAGCATAACTTGCCCGAAACAACTGGACCAAGCTGGGGAGTATTTCCTCAATACCTTTTTGAAGTAAAGCCGGAAAGATACCATCCCCTCCAGCAGATTTGAACGGTTTGAAAGAGCCAATAGCCCATCTCACCTTGCTGGGTGTGAACATTTTTCCAGAGAGGCTCCAGATCCTACTGTGGGGTGAATAGTCTACCTCACTTGAAGGGTCATGCGGGTCCTCCTGGGTACCTACCACTATTGAGTCCGGAAAGTGGGTACCTAATAGTAACTCCAGGGTTTCCTTCCGGTTTTCAGTGAACATCCCGTTTTGCTTCTGAAGAAGCCCCAAACCATTTGAGTGATCCCTAGCAAGGACTTTCTGGAGACGAGCTGCAGAGGGTAATTCAATGATTCCCTCACAGAAGTTTCTCCAGGTAGCCCTTTTGGATCTTCTTAATTCCAGATTATATTCCGTTAAGGCCATCCTATACTCGCCCCATTCCCCGGTGCGTTTAGCCTTATTGAATAACCTTCTAGATTTTTTCCTCAGCTTACTCAGCGCCCCGTTCCACCAAGGGACCAACTTAATGGACTCTCTTCGCTTAACTGCGCAGCTGTTTTCGTAAGCCGAGTGTATAGAATTATGCAGCTGGTTTGAACAGAATTCCAAGCCCTCTGGAGACTCTATGTTCCCCATTACCGAGGGCATTTCTGATTCGAGTGAAACTCTATAGGAGTCCCAATCGGTCAGTTTTGGAATTCTTATCTCCTGCCGCTGCATGGCCTCCGCCAAATCGAATCTGATGTGCAAGTGATCCGATAAGGAGGCCTCTTCAGACACATGCCAATTTTTAACAAAATGACTAAAATGCGGACTAGCGAGGGTCAAATCTAGGACCTCCTGCCTAATCGCATTTATGAAAGTAGGTTTCCTTCCCCTATTGACAATATCTACATTGTTAGTAATTATATACTCAAAAAGGTACTCACCCCTATTATTGATGTTCGTGCTGCCCCACACCGTGTGGTGCGCATTTGCATCGCATCCTATTAGGTAAGCCAGCCCATTGCGCTGGCAATGAGCTATGAGCCGCCTAACTTCGAGAGGAGGTATCATTTCCGAGTCTCCAGGAAAGTAGGCGGAGGCCATTATAGCCTCCTGTTTCCCTCTTTCACCCAGAACCTCCACCATTACCGCCACTAAGTCCCTGGAGATGAACTCTGAAATGGGAATAAAATTAATTTGCGAGCTGGCCAAAATGGCCGCCCTTGGACTCGCAGTTCCGTTACAATAAATCGACTTACCCATTTGTTTTGGTATACCTTTAATTTGGTTACCTATTACCCATGGCTCCTGTATTAGAGCCATGCCAATTTTCTGGCAGATAAACCTACGACAAAGGACGTCCGAAGACGCCTTTGCATGTAGCAGGTTTATCTGTAGGCAGGTTATGTGTGCCATCACTGCAGCGACGTCTGCTGAAGGCCTGGATTAGCCTCCTTGCTCGCACTGCCATTGCCAGATGGCGAATCCGTGTCCTCCATCTTACTGCTGCTGTCCACAGCTGACTGAGAGCCACCAGGCTTCACCAGTGGTTTGCGCGAGGTGACCCCTCGCGGGGCCATTCTCCGTACAACCGCTGACGCCTTCCTCTCTCTTTCTCTCCTTCTCCTCGCCTGTCTCCTGGAAAGTGCCGCCACACCAGTGGTTTTAACCCGATAGCCGCCACAGGTGCGGCCCCGATAGCCGCCACAGGTGCGGCCACGATCGCCTTCACAGGTGCAGCCACGATATCCTCCACAGGCTTGACCACTTGGGGCCCGCCCCTGGAACCTGACTTTCCACCACCCTGGCCCCCCTTGGGGTGCAGTTGGACAATCCCAAACTTAAAATTGACTTTGAAATTAATTTGTTTGAGCTTCTCAACCGAAGAGTGGTCCATGGAGAACGTGCAAAAAGCTGAAGTGCCTTTCGCCTCTCTCCTGACCACTCTCCAGTTGATCGCCTGCATGCCCTCGTTTTGGCTTCTGATAAAACCCAGAAGCTTATCCGTGGGCAATTCGGCACTGTTTGGGAAGGTACCAAACACGATTCTAGCTCGAGGCAGATTTCCCGCCTCAGCTACAATCAGCTCTGCACCATCCCATGGCTTAATAGTGCCTATGGTCTCCCTGAGCCACTGTACAGTGGCCCGGTCGGCACAGGTCACTACCAGCCAACCAAGCCGAAGCTGACTGCCAAGGAACTTGGGTTTAAGCTCCTTGGCCTCCTGCTCCAGCACCTTATCCAAGATTCCCTCCTGGACAGCTTTAAGCTGCTCTCCAGTGAGGGCAACCTCAGGAAAGCCAGAGGGTAAGATCCCAATGATCTCTGATTCCGCAGCCTGCCTGAAGGTAACTCCAGACCGGACCGCAGAACCCGAGGCCACCAGGACATGTTCTTCCCCCCTGGCCTTTTTTTGTGCCGGTGAAGTATCGTCATCCGAGCGGTCCCTCTTTGGCGGTTGGGCCGTCGTAGGACCGCAAGTCTCCTTCCGTGGCCGCACCGCTAGAAGCCTTGTTTCACTACCGGGCGCTTTGCCCTCAGCTAGAAGCTTCCTGTACCGCTTTTTCGCAGCCCCACACATTTTCACATGAGGAGCCGCAGCAGGTTTGTTGAAGTCAACCTCACCCTTCCGACACTCCCCGACGTCCGCACTTTCCCCTGTTTTCACAGAGGAGATCCCCCCACTTACGGGGGCCAGTTCCTCATCTCCTGAGGTTTCCATATCGGAATTGAGAAGTAAGTTCTCAAACTCCGAACGGATTTCCCCATCCGATGTGCCACCCATTGGGGCTTCCACAGCGGAAAGAGGACCTGATCCCTCGAAAGCCACCGCAGAATCCTCGCTGGTTCGTGACGCTTTAGGAGCGTTACCATCCTTATCATTATTGTTTATTTTTTTAGGCATTTTATTCCCACGAGTATTTGGGAAATGAAGGTCACCTGTGGGACACCCAGCTACCACAGGAAGGCTAAATAAAACTGGAGGGCGCCTGGTATCCAGAGTCCGCATATTTGGGACTGATTAACCTATCAGTCATTCATCCATTGGCATATGCTGTTCCACCTTAGATTAGGGTTTTTTGTTAAGGTTTTCTCCTTTAGCGCCGTACTTTGGCCTGAGTCAACTAGAACAAAACTGTAATAGACGACATCAGTTACCGACGATTGCCACGTGGAGGCAGTACGTACACCTGCGAATTGTGGCAAGGTTACCCCTACCACAATCGTACTCATCCCGCCAGCTGCCTGAAACATGACCAGAACTAGATGTGATAAAGCAGTTCTTTTCAGAATCAAACTGTACCAACGCATTCTCATCGAATCCATATTGGTGATCAGTTACAGGTTCTTCTATGTAGGCTTTGTTATGATTATCATAAACAAAAACTCTAATTGATGATAAGGAACTCGCAGAAAACGGTAGACTATCAATTGATTTGTTATAGAGTTTCGACAGATGATCACTCGTGAAGATGTTGAAGAATTTCATAAAGTGGAGAATTTCCTTTATAGAATTACGATAGTAATGATCAGATACTTTTTCAGAATAGTAAGTAGGTGTTGTAGGAAGCGGTGTGGTGTTAGGTATACCTGCACTATGAACACTATTCGGTAGTGGCATGTCAACAATCCATCTAGATGATAGAGCTCGTTTATATTTAACTGAATCGTTAAATGGGATGTTTAGTATCCATTTGACATTTGAAGACATCATGCCACTGATGAAGTTGATTACCTTTTCTAGGCGGTCCACATTGCAGCAGACATCAAGCACCAGCCGAAATACCTCAGGTTTTCGTGAGTGTAACAAAGAGGTAAAGGTACGTACCAGCTCAACAAGATCCCGGCACACGGTTTTGTTTTGATTATTTATCACCACGATGTATTTATTCTCAATCTTGTATAACTTAGTTACTGAATTAATTGTCTTGAGGTAATGTTTATTGGGATCAATATTCATATTCTTAAAGTATGACTTCAGCATACAGTTGTCCAATTTTTCGTACATGGCTACAGCAATCAGTAGTGATACATCCGGAAGTGTTTTAGCTTTAGTCCAAAAAGTTACCTCAGGTTCATTGTAGTTGAATGTTATATTAGGAATCAACTTTAAAAATTGGAAGCATTCTTCACAATCTTCTACCAGATTTGTTTTAGATTTAGTTGGTTTACGGAGATTCGAGTAGAGCCTCGAAAAGAATGTATTGGACAGAGGATCTGCCTGTCGATTCTGCATGTGTTCCGTCTGTACTCCGCAATAAACTTGGCCTATAGCAGATATTTTCTTTTCTCGGTAATACGATTCACCAAATTCAGCAAATAAAATTCCACCGTTAACTGAGCACGTCGCGTCTCTTGTGTTCTTTTTATCGTAGTAGAATTCATATTCTAGATTAGATGGTAGCTTTATCGGTGTTCGTGGTTTAGCCGAAGTTGTTGAAAAAAAGGTTTCTTTTGCCCCCATTCAAACTCTTTGACAAGAAGCCCATCAGGCCATAATTTTGATGTTATGGCGACTTGAAAAGACTCCTCTGGCATGTTAATCTTATATGATACGTAATCGTATTTCACTCCATTGGATGACTTTGGAATGATTTTTTGTAAGAATACGTCATTACTGGATGTTATACGGTCCAGCAACCTGTGAATGTGTTCCTCTGGCACAGTGTGATGAACACGCGTGACAAAAAGCCAGCGCCTTGGTTGGACTACTCTGATACTGAAGTCATCCGTATTAACTTTAGACGTTGTGACCTGTTTAGCTGGGATAGTTTTACCGCTATTTCCGTCTACGGGATTATTCATTTCTGTGCTAGCTGGAATCAGGTCTGTAACTGGTTTCTCTAATTTATCAGAATTTTTAGATAAGATCCTTTTTTACCTTCTCGGCTGCGGTGCATTTTCATTTGGATTTAATTCCGTAGCAGTTGAGTTAGTTCTGTCCGCCTTGCTGTTTTTCTCGATTGATAATGACTGTAGTTGGTCTATACTAGCTTTGATTGAATCAACTGAATTGCTCACACCAGATAAGTCTGAGTTGCTCCTATGCTCTTTAAATTCCAATTTCAGCTGAGATATATTAAAATTAATAGAATCTAAATTGATGAAAAGTTAAATTGATTTACGTTTCTTAAAGGTTGGCTGGTTGGCTCTTACAAAAGGAAATATATTAACAATACAAAAAAGTATCTCGGTTTCTGTTTAAAATAAACAGATAATCCCATTCCTTGTCGCGCGGCCCAAACCATACCCGACCGTCAACAGGTTGATGAGCGTCATATTATTATTATATAATCTTTATGTTATATCTATATTTATGTATTTATCTTTATGTATTATTATTATTATTGTTCAATACCCAATTATTATTACCTAATTAGTATATAACGCGAACAGAATATTCCAGAGTAGCTATTATTTATGTATACCTTCTTGTATTATATAACTTTATTATTATCTATTATTATTCTATATGTATGATTCCCCTATCTAGTAATTGTATGTACCATTGCATTTTTCTCATTACCCTTACCATTTTTTTATGTACCAATTTATATACCATCATCGTGATGGTCAATTGTAAAATAATTCATTCCGTATTCTGTATCCAAATGCCAAACAAGCATTTTTAATAAACTCAATTATTGTTAAAACTAAATTCTTTATTTGTAATGTTGTAAAATAAAAGAAGTGAATATTGAATTTGTTGTGTAACATATTGGCATTTTGGATATTATTTTGTGGAATGTATAATCACTCCTAGATTTGTGGCGGCTCACTCATTTGCTCACTGATTTACTCACGAATTCATTCGCTCTCCACCACAAGCTAACTCGCACGCGAACACTTTAAATTCACAAAACAATACACCTATTCGCACGCAATAAACAAACGCACCTATTTGTTTACGCAAGCATACCAACAGAGCGACAAACACAACAAAATTAAAACGATGATGAGATGACAAAACAAAATAAATAAAATCAAAATTGGAAAACAGTCTCGTCTCGGATTTTGCGTCGCACGCACGTACACTCTTCGTGCGGTACCAAAATGAAATTTAGATTGGTACAAATTGGTGATGAAAAATATCTAAATTAAAATGTATAAATTAATAAATATTACAACACAATAAATTTCAATTAAATAAAAACTACAATTCAATAAATAAATTACAAATAAATAAATTACATCTAAACATCAAGTGCGCATTGGCATTTTATTAAATAATAATTATCAACAAATTTTTGGAACAAAAATACACCTTACATTTGGTGACAACCGACGTCCATTTTTATGGACACGAACACGCGGTTTTATATATATTTTTTTTTTGTGTGAAAAAAAATTGTGGACACCTGCTACGATACCATAGCAGGTTAACGGTGTATGCTAAAATTACCAAACACACCGAATCACACTACATATACGTGTCAGGTAGGCAATGTCGCGCGCCCATATATGCACACATACACGGAGACACACTACAAACACGTGTCATGCACATGCAGACAAGGTCGCGCGCTCACATACACACACATACACGGAGACATACCACCACCTACAAAAATATGGAGTCAGCAATACTACGAGTCATACCACATCGACACACACACACACACACGGGCACATTCAGTGCCACTAAACCAAAAAGAGTCGCATGCGCACACAAAAATATGGAGTCAGCATCATCACGATCACACCATAATTACATCATCATCACCAACGAGAGCTGCAGTATCACCATCACCACCATCACTGCCGCCGCCAACATTTCGCAGCGCACATCGTTGCTACCATTAACAAAGCGATCAGCAAACACAAATCAAAAACGCCATCGCCATCATCACCGACATGGCCAACATCGTCATCGCCTCGTCATGACCGCCACGAGGCACAGAGATCACACCATCATCATTACCGCCACGAGGCACAGAGATCACACCATCATCATTACCGCCATCGAGATCATCATGATCAGCGGTAACATCGTCAACATCATCACCATCTTCATGACGTAGCAGCAACAACAACAGCTTCATCGCCATCATCAGCACCATTGCCACCAACACAGACGACAAAAGCAGATCCAACAACATCACCATCAACAAATATTGTTTTTTTATCATATTTTGTAAATTTTTCATCACCATATTCTGTTTTATTTTTTTTTCGGGTTCATTTTTTTTTATTTTTCAGATTCAATAAACTTATCGTATTTTGTTTTAATCAAAATGGCTTAACAAACGTCGTATAGCAAAGCGACCACCCAGCCATTACCCCACCACACCCCCCAAACGGACACGACACAACGGAAACTGACCTCACAACAGGTTACGTAGATTTCAGAATATCCTTCTGGTCTACGCATGTTGTGAGGCCAGGCAGGGACCAAGAACAAAAGCTTAAGCAAGAAAACCGCCATACATAAAAATGGCAAGCTGAGGTTTTTGTTTACGGTCGACACTCGCATACACGCACGAGCATAGACGCACACTCGCATACGCGCACGAGCATAGAAGTACACGCACACTCGATACACGCACACACGTACACACTCGCATACACGCACGAGCATAGACGCACACTCGCATACGCGCACGAGCATAGAAGTACACGCACACTCGATACACGCACACAAGTACACACTCGCATACGCACACGAGCATACACGCGCACTAGCACACACACAGAAAACAGCACAGTTACAGAAGGGGGAAATTTACTCGTGGGGGCATCGACCGACGACATTACAGGCAACAATCTCCTCCCTGTCACAACACACATCGGCTGACTAATGTTTTGGGAAAATCCAGAACCATTTCAGTCAGTCGATTTAGTCCACCCTATTCTGCACACATTTACAGGGCGGGGAAATTTACTCGTGGGGGAGTCATGTGGCGGCTCACTCATTTGCTCACTGATTTACTCACGAATTCATTCGCTCTCCACCACAAGCTAACTCGCACGCGAACACTTTAAATTCACAAAACAATACACCTTACAGATTATACATTTTTTGGTCCTTCGAGCCGGATGCGACCCAACGCATCCAGTTTATTTTGGATTTGTGTACCGATTCACCAGCCTGTGTGTTATTTGCTAGCAATCATTCGACATTAACCGTATGCGGTCCAACGCATCAATTTTATTTGGATTTTTGAATACCGATTCACAAGCCTGTGTCGTGTGGCATCATAATTTACAAGCAATCAGCTGGTATCAACCGGATGCGGTCCAACGCATCAAGTTTATTGGATAATAATAGCAGACCGGTATTAAGTCAGGTAATCTGTTTTTGGTTCATATACCATTTAGTCAGTAAGCTAATTTTATTGCATCATAATTATTATTCCGTTATCCGTAAGTGAAGTGAACTCCAATCAATTATTTAATCGCGTTACATATACATATTTTTTGTTTGTTCCGTTACGCATATTTAATCGTACGTGTATTTGTGCGTGTTTACGGGTGCATTTAATACCGCTAAAACCAAGTGCAGTGGATAAACGGTAGTTGTTTGAACATTTGACCTTTATTGTACATTCTTTATACTGCTATCAACAAGCCAGTTTTATATGAAATGGAAACTTTAGCCAAACGAAAAAGTGTGATTAAAGATCAAATGGCCAGAATTGCCAATTATATCAGCACCAATGGAGACCGCCCCGGTGGCACAGTTGTTAGCATGCTTGCTTTAAGCTCCGGAGGTCCCGGGTTCGATTCCCGGCGGGTGATGAAAAAATCACGGCTGGTTTAATGTAACGATCAATGAACTAATCACTCATTATCTATTGTAAAAAAAATGATTACGAAACTTCAAAAATGAAGCGGCCAAATCCCTCCATGGGATGTAGCGCCAGCGAAAAAAAAAAAAAAAAAAAAAAAAAATGGAGACACGATAATTATGAAGAATTATCCGTTCGATTAGCAGCCACACATGAAATTTACAAAACATTTGTTGCAATCGAAGATCAAATGTTTGAATTGGACGATTCGGTTGTGTCAGAGATAGAGGCGATCGACGATCAATACTTTTCTATTGTAGCAAAAACGCAAGCTCTCATTCGAGAAAGGTCATTAAGTACCACTGTACCGGCGATCCCAGATTACGTTGATACAACTTTAAACGCAAGCCAATCTAATTTTCGGACCGATTTTAAGTTACCACGTTTGAATCTACCAATTTTATATACTGATATATTCAACTCTACCGTACCCAAGAACACAGCCAGACTTCAGCTTACAAGTAACATCCAGGAAAGCTCTAATCCCTCCATGAGCATAGCAGCACCCAATAAAATGACTCATACGAATTTTGCAGTTACTTCGACCAAACAACCATCGACAGCTGATACCTCCGAGTCATCTGTAACCCTATGCCAATTCCAGACCGAAGTCACCTCGCATCAATCATCTGGGTCAGATCACAAATTGAGAAAGTTCAATACAACGATCTTACCAACCACCAAGGTCGACATTCAAAACAAATATGGCAATTGGATAAGTTGTCGTGGATTGTTAGATTCAGGCCATTCAGGGTCTACTCATAGTTTCATTTCAGAAAATTTGCTACGGCGCCTGAAGGTACCTCGGACTCGGACTAAATCCAGTATCATTATAAACACACTCAACCAAACGCAATCCGGTACGTCAAGAGGTAAGTCGCTAATAAAGCTCAGATCCCCCATCGATCACAATTTCCAGATGGACATAGAAGTCTTTATATTACCAACAATAGCTTCAAAATTGCCGACAGAGAAAATCGAGAAATCACTATTTCAGATAGAAGATAATTTACCATTGGCGGATCCAGAGTTTAATATCCCTGCAACTGTTGAAATCCTGCTGGGATGTGAGCAATTCTTCCAAGCCTTATCCGAGGGCAAAATTCAAAAGAAGATAAATTATCCATGTGTCCAGAATTCTAAGTTCGGATGGCTAATTGGGGGAACCTTATCCAATTACGAATCACCTAATCGAGATTTAACCAAACCAATTGTTAGTTCTTCTCACGTTAGGGCAATTGAAGTGTTCCAGCGTATAGAAGCGGCAATCGAGCGCTTCTGGAAGGTTGAAGAAATTGTGCCAGAAAATTCCTTATTCATGGAAGAACAACAATGCATCGAATTATTTCAGTCAACCACTAAATTGCAAGGTAATAAAATAGTTGTCCAATTGCCCTTTAAGCCAGACGCAGCCGGAGTTGGAGAAAGCTATTTGCCAGCCCGTCGGAGAGATTACTCATTGGAGAAAAGACTAAGCCAGGATACAAATTTGAAGGCAGCCTACGACGAATTTCTACGCGAATACCTAAGGTTGGGTCACATGGAATTAGTACCAGAAACCGAAATATCAATGGCAAATAATCAGCAGTTCTACCTATCTCATCATCCCATGGTAAAAGAGTCAAGCTCCACCACGAAGGTTCGTGTCGTATTCGATGATTCCGCTAAGTCAAGTAACGGTTATTCTCTGAATGATAATTTGATGGTTGGTCCGACCATACAGGACATTCCAGTGAATTTATTGATCCGGTTTCGCAAGCATAAATATGTCTTTTCTGCTGACATAGAGAAGATGTTTCGGCAGATTGCCATTTCTGATCCAGACAAAGATTATCATCGTATACTATGGAGGGAAAGCTCAACCGATAATCTAAGACATTACCGCTTGAACACCGTGACCTACGGCACCTCACCTGCACCGTTTTTAGCCACAGCCTCACTTGGATTCTTGGCAGATAAGTACGCAAAGGTACATCCTGAAGCTAGCAATATTATTAAAACCGACTTGTACATGGACGATTTGATGTCTGGCAGTGATAACCTCGACATGGCATTACAGTTACAGAGAGATGTAATTTCGCTAATGAAGTACGGGGGGTTCAACATGCGAAAATGGTCAGCAAATCACCCACTACTATTAAAGAATATTCCATTAGAGAGTCGCGAAATGAAATCATTTGAGATTACCGATAATAGTCAAATGATCTCCGTGTTAGGTATAAAATACAATCCAATTGCAGATTATTTTCATTTTAGAGTATCATTACCATCACCACCAGCTAAGATTACAAAGCGTTCATTTTTGTCGGAGACGTCACGCATTTTCGATCCATTGGGACTATTATCACCGGTTACGATTGGATTGAAGATTTTGTTCCAGTCATTATGGTTGGAAGGCATCAATTGGGATAACGAGCTACCAGCGAATATTTTAAAGGACTATTTAGCAATCCGAGCCCAGTTAAAGTTGTTAAAGGACATACAATTTCCGAGATGGTTATATATCAAGGGTGATCATTTGGAACTACATGGATTCTCAGATGCATCAAAGGATGCTTACGCTGCCGCTATTTATGCTCGTGTAGTTTCAGCAGATGGAGGCATCCAAACCAACTTAATAATAGCCAAAACTCGTATTGCCCCGATCAAGGCACTCACAATCCCAAAGTTGGAGCTAAACGGTGCTACATTACTTGTCAGAATATTAAAGCTGACATTAGAAGCACTTAAGTTATCGGAAGAACCGGTGATTTACTTGTATACCGACTCAACCATTGTATTACAATCGATGTCCAAGCCACCCAAGATGCTTAACCCATTCCAAGCAAACCGTGTTGCGGAAATTATGACCACCACTAACCGAGGCCAATGGCATTTCGTACCAAGCAGTGACAACCCGGCCGATAAATCAACCCGAGGGATCGTTCCTGAAGATCTAGTCAACGAGGCAATATGGTTTAAGGGTCCAGAATTTTTACATAAGTCTCCGCTAGTACTACCTGTATCTCCTAAAATCGAAAAATTGGAAAACTTACAAGTCATTTCTAATTTTATTACAGCCGCTAAAAATCATGAGATTATCAAAGAGGTGATTTCTAGATTTTCAAGTCTACGTACATTAACCCACGTATTAGCATTCATTCTACGCTACAAAAACAATCTTCAATCAAGGAAGATAAAGCGTAGATCAGGACTCAATTTATCAGTAGACGAGGTGTTAGTCGCTGAATATTACTTGTTTCGATGTGTTCAGTATGAAATATTTACTCTCGAAATTAACTTATTGTTGAATCATAAGTCAATACCAAAACATTCAAACATTTTTTCTCTTTTTCCATATATCGACAATCATGGTGTGATGCGCATGAGAGGACGTTTGGAGAACGCAAGTATGAATTTGGCAAGTATGCCAAACATCCCATTATCTTGCCACACGACCACGTTATTACTGAGAGGATCATCCGTGAACTTCATCACAGGAATCTGCATGCCAGTCACAAATTGTTGCTGACCATGGTTAAACAACGATATGCAATTCCACGGTTGAAAAATTTAATACGGCGAATAATTCATTTGTGCTTCACCTGCCGACGATTCACCGCCAAGCCAGAACAGCAACTAATGGGACAGCTTCCTGCTTGTCGTATCAACCAGTCAATTAGACCTTTTATCAATAAAATACCAATAATGGCATTCAAACCATTTATAATATACGTACTTTAATCCAAGAGTTAAACAAAATGTATCGACACTGAATAACAAAAAAAACCTTTCTTGAGTTCTCTATGTGGTAGTTTGGTTTCGTACAGAAAAGTTCGTACGAACAAAAAGTTCGGTCTACTCTTCAGGTAGCTACAACCAAACTACAAAATACAATTCTAACTTCATACATTAAGTGTGAGGCAAGAACGTACTGACCTAGCGAATTATATTCACTAAATCAAAACTCAAGTAAAATCCTCATTTCTGTGTGTGCCGGCATAAAGGCACAAATAATAAAAAGAGGAGTTGGTCTGTATTAGAAAACCCTTATCGATTTTATTATCAAATTGTAGTCTGCCTGTTATTTTGTAGTCTGTCGTATTTACCAAAAGTATAATGGGGTTAATTAAATTTATGTTTTTCAGGATTTTCTTTGGTATTTTTTTTTTTGTTGGGAATTCGAGGGTATCCCATAATTTTGTATGTACAATTTTAGAGCTGCTGAATATACATAAAAGTAAAATACGACAAACTCTAAACGGAATTTATCGACCAGACTCATAGATATTGTTTAAAAACGACCAAACCAATTAACAATTTTTATTCATCTCTTTTCTCATATCCTCCCGCATATACGGTTCGATAAACGAATAAAACGTCTATATAGTAATTGCAGCACAGTACTAGTATATAGCACACAAAATTTATGTTATTTTGAGCCATATCATAATTTCATTAAATATTAAATAAGTCTTGCCTCTTTAGTTTTCAAAAAAATAATTTTAAGAATAACATAAAAATGTCTCAAATCGATTTTTATGATCGGAAACCTGTATGCCACACATGCACATTTCTAACTTGTTCTAAAGTATAATTTATGCCTTAAAAATTAATAGACCAGGGGCATCATTGTCGTACAATATACGTAAAAAAAAAACATCACGTATTATGAAGTCTAGTCCCTGCATAATAATGTACATACATATAGAAACGATACGGATGCAAAGTGTTTTATATATTTCACAATTTAAATGAAATTTTATTATGTGCATTGGGAACAAGATGTCTGGTGTACCTTCATATGACACATAAGTAAATACATTTCATATTAATATTTAATTATTTGTATTTTATTATATTGATCTAATTAAAATAATTCTGTCTTCGTCCATTACGTATACAAGGCACTATACAAATTGTAATTTAGTTTTAATTTAATTTGATAACAATAATGAAATCAATATTTTGTCTGTTCAACATGATTAGTATTCAGTTTTGGTTATACAATAAAATAATGATTTATAAAATGCATGTTGTGATGTATAGATTTATGTATTTTGAAGGAATATACATATTAGAATTTAATTAGTTAGATAATGCTATTTACATTGTTTTGTATACAATTACGAGAGACAGAATGTTAAAAAGTAAAACTGATACGATGATTTTATAACAGACACTGATTGCATTTTAATTAGAAATGAAATTTAATTGCAATTGAGGATAACTGCGCAATGTTGAATGAAAATTTTTCTGCGGAATATCCAAAATTTTGATGTTGACACCAACCAATGCAGGTATGTATATTCTGCTGATTGAAGTTCCTCGACGCTGAGAGATAGATTTAAAAATTGTTTTATCGACTATGCAGGGCGTTTGCAGTAAGCTACTACACACAGAATTTCACTCAGGAAGAAATTCGCTGAAACGACGTGTCCAAGATGTCATCTGAAGCTGATATATTAGAGCAGTGAATCCATTTCTTTTTTTCTTCGTCGAGAACATTGTTACATGATGATGATTATGCTGCCATGATAATTCATCTTCTTGAAGCCATTTCGGTCCATTCCACCATAAATCCAAAGGTTTTAGTTGCCGGATTTTCGGCTAACTTGACATATCCCTATTTGCTTTGCGGCAAAGTTTGACTACAAAGGTTTTCCATCGCCGAGGTTCGCCTGATATCCAGGCCAGAACTATTTCCGAATCCGTCCAAGCATAATCTTTAGTGTTCGCATTTGAGAAGTTTTCTTTTACATTCTTGAATAATTTTGTCAAAATATGTGCTGCATTCCAGTCTTGGAATAGTTTTTTGAGGTAACGGTGCCACCTTTGTTTTATACGCGACCAAGCTGACGTATATGCTTCCGTTTTCATCTTGAATTCGTGGGTGTTGGGTGCGTCTCAATAGGGCAGGAGTTGACCATCTACAGTCATGTATCTCGTGGTCTATATTCAACGCTGCAACTAGGTAGAAACCACCAAATGTGTCTAGTATACCTCCAAGTGGTAACACCCGGGCAACGATGTGAATACGTTAGCTAAATACTAGATGCGAGTGCAGTACACTATCACTCAGAAAAAAATACTATACATTTAATAGAAAATCCCATTTTTTCAATAATTTTATACTATTAATTTTGGTCAACGTGATTTGTCCTTTTATTATTATAAATTTAAAACTTTAATATTAAAAGTAAACAATTACTATTGTATCAAAAACTACAACACTTTGTTTAAATAATACACCACATTAATCAACAATAGTATAGTACATTAATTCAATAGGACAAATAATATTAACAATTATATGTCTTATACTATAAAAACTATACTGCCACCATTTTAAAATAATATTCAGTCGCATTAATTTCTATAGTATCGAGCATTAATTCAAAACGACAAATCATATTTAAAAGTAATGGTTCGTACTATACAAATAAAATGAATAAGCTATTAGAACTAAGTGAAGCCACTGTTAAGTCAGTAGGGCAAACCGTATTATTTTAATGTGGTGATTATTTTAGATTCAGTGGTTTAACCACATTAATTTTATACTGTATACCACATTGTTAATAATAGGATCGAACTTTTAAATATGATACTTATGTATAAATATTAGAAGATTTTTCAAATCCCCTACTACTGAAAATAAATAAATAGAGTTGATTTTGATACATATATTTATATTTATTTATGCACTTATTAAAATGTTGTACATTTAATTATTTCTTATGTGTCTATATATATATATATATATATATATATGTATATATATATGGTATAATATATTTCAGTAAAACTATTTAATATTTCGATTTAATTTAAATTATAAATGTTAAGGTACTTCATGAATTAATTTTAAAATGTTTATCTAACATTTCTTAAACATATTTTTACTACAACTATTAACTAAGTTATTTTTTATTTTTATTTCAAAAATTCTATATTTAAATATATTTTCGAAAGTATTATTTAAAATTATAATTATTATGCTATTCTGCACATGGCACGTACGGGAAGATTTTATGATCGTGTCTTGTAAGGCAATAAAATGTTAGAAAAGTAATTTTGTATTTATTGTATTTTAATATTTTTTTAGACGGAAAGCTTTAATACCATTATTCAATAGATGTATATGAATTGGAGGTCCCTGAAATTCAGTTATATTATGAAATGAAAAATTTTCGGTTTGCTTCTCTACTACATACTGAAACGATTCGAAGAATAGTTCAGGTTATTTTTCATTCGGAATACTGTGTCAGACATTAGCGTTGGGCATACTAGAGTTGGGTTTGGAAAATGAAATCTAGTAACGAGTGGAATCGAGGTTTTGTTTTTTTTGGAAAATTTTCGGGAGTCGAAAAAAGGGTGTCTTAGAGAGTGGAAGAAAAAAAAAATATAGAACAATATTGTGTGTGTGCCGAATCCAAAAATAAAAAAAGTAATAATAATTACTGATAATAAACAGTGATACAACTTGTGAGAGGGTTACTGCCTCTTATCTGCACATGGCAGAAAAAATAAAAATAAATCGGCAGTGAATATAATATTCTACTTAAATTCCTATTCTAATTAAATATGTATCCTCGACACGGAACCAAAAGACATTAAAAATATTAGTGAAAAGGTAGTTCTAAAATAAAAATAAAAATAAAACCAAAAATAAAAATTAAACCCAAGTGTGTGAGGGTGTACAAGGGTAGGGTAAAGTGGGGCAGATTCGCCACTTTTTAGTAAAATCTCGGTAGAAAAATTATTATTGATATTTTTTTAAATCGGTAAACGGTAATAAATACTTCCATATGTTCTGAACCAATTGTGAATGTAAGGATTTTTCCTTATTATTACAAAACATTTTTTTCTAATTTCTGCTTGAACTCCATAAAAAGATGAAAGTGCCCCGACCCGGGGTACTTTCGCCAAATGAAGGGGCACTTTCGTCAACGTAACTATTTTAGTAGAATCGTTAGTAATACACATTATAAATAAAATAATTTGTTTAAATAAATAAAATAAAAACATATTTATTCAATAAAATATTAAATTTAAATTTATTTTTTTTCAATAAAATATTACTTAAACGAATAGAAGGATGCTCTGGTGTTGGCAGCTTCATACAAGCATAATTTCTATAAATTAATGAAATGTCTTCTTTGCTTGGTTCAACAAATAGTTGATTTCTAGCATGTTTGCGCAAGAAGCTTTCGATGTAGGAGTTTTTAGCTTCCACTTTGATTATTTGACCCACTTTTATTTTATAAATTTATATATAAGGGCATTTGTCAAAGACGAAACTGCCCCATAACAACTTGGCGAATGTGCCCCAAGTAGCAAAAAAAATACTAAATAAAGAAATTTAATTAATTAGTCTTTATTGATTAATTCACACACTAACACTTTAAAGATAATTAATTTATCTAACTATATTCAATGAAACACTCAACAAAACTAAAAAAATGCTTAATAAAAAATCTTACGTTATACATACCAAATATTACACAATACTGGGGAAAACACGATTATACGTGTATTTTAGTTGCGTTTTCAATGATGACTGTGAAAGTACAGAGAAACATTTGAAATAATAATGGCATGATTCAGTATTTTTTTCAGATTTTTTAAACGCTTTGAAGGTAGCCAAATATAGCTTGACGAAAGTGCCCCGATGGCGAAACTACCCCACTTTACCCTATATGGCTAACCCCCATATTTGTACACAACAAAAAAAACAAACCAAAACAAAATTGAAGACCACGAGTAACTAGAGCTAGTTACCCCATCACATCTTCAGAAGGAGCCAGACGGAGGGTCGACTACAAGTGCACCACCGATAAGTTGTTACATTTTTTTTATACCTATATATATATATATATATTTTGTTGGGTTCGTTTTCTTTACCCCCATTTCAATTCCGTTAATTAATTTTGTGTAATAAAGCATTGTAAATACTTTGTAAATATTCTTGTGGGATTTGTTTTTGTTTGATAATTCTATGTGTGTAGAGATGAGACAGTAAATTTTGAGATAAGGGGTGAGATCAGGATAAATGAAGGTAAAGTAAGGTAAAGTGAAATATATTTTGTAGAGTCATATTCTGGTTTAACTTAATGTTTCCAAACTTGTATAGTTGTATATATTTTTTTTTATATTATGTGTATTTCTATATAGTTTTTTTTATGCGGTAAATTACAGATTTACGAAAACCTCTCAAACCCCACCCCAACCCTGAGTTTTAGTCGGCTAACAATTACCGCGAGAGGTCCCTTCGTAAATAAATTTTGTTCCACCAGAGCCAATTTCTATTTTGTTACTTATTTACATTTTTAAATTATTTAAACCCAACGCTCTGGTTACAATACGACTGAAAGTGGTGGCTAAAGTAAGAAATTTTCCACTGTTTGCATATGAAATACGGCATTGAATTATGTAAAAGTATTTCCTCAATTTCATAAAGTTCTATACCAGTTTGTATATTAGTTTTTACTAGAAAATACAGCTTTTTAAAAATTTTGCCTTTAAACGTAAGTTTTTTTGCACACGACACGTTGGTAAAATCCAATATGTTTTGTATAACGTTTTTGTATTTTTGGTAAAAATTGCAAATAAAAACATCTTTCTCTTCAAAGATTAAATCTTTTTCAAAAAAACTTGTCGTAGAGAGAAGATGGGCAAATTTGAGACCGGCTTTCATTGCAAGAGTATATGAAATATTAACTCTTGAATTGGTCACTTTAGCTGAGTTTTTATAAATTTTGTGCACCGCTTCAAATCTCATACACCATAAATACTTTAACGGTCCACATTTGCGAATTGCTGTTGGATAATGTACCAAGAAATGGTACTTTGGTTTTAATGGTTCGTTAAATACTTGGATGTAAAGAGAGTTGTGCTTTGAAATTAAATGTTCCAACATGTTTAGATCATGTGATTGAAACTCTGGCATTAATACTAAATCGATAATTTTGACTAGTACCAAATAGAGTTCCCAGACTTTATCATTTTCAGGTATCAAGTCGCCGATCATTAAAGACAGATAGTTAACAAAGCACATGGTCTCGCGTGCCGTCATTTTTAAAGTGTTTGATTTTAATATAGCTATTGTTAAAGGTGGCGAAATATTACCTATTTCTGTTTCACCGTATTCAAACATTTGTTTTCTATAGTTTAAGTTATCTAGTGTAAAATATTTAGATTTTTCTATAAAATGAAGTAAAATTTTTGAAATATCATACTTGCAAACACCTTCAAATAGGTCATGCATAATATCAAAATAAAAATTATCTGTTACATGAAAATATGGTATTTCATTAAAAATATGATACTATTTTCTTTTATCCCAGTTAATTTCTCATTATTAATGATTAAATCTGTTTCATAATTTTCTTTAGTGCGCAGAGTTTCAGATTTACTTCTTTTGCAGGCTCTGCAAAAATAACTAGCACTGAAACTGTTAGAATACCCTAGAAATGTATTTAACCCTAAGTTGTCACCAATAATAAAAGATAAAATAAACAAAATATGAAAACTTTGACCATCAACTTCAAACACAATACCTTCCGTCTCTAATTTTTTTATCATTTCTATAAAAGGCTTCAAAGTAAATACATTTCCAAATTCAGAACGATCTTTAGTTTTAAAAAATCCTGCAACAAATATGTTGTTGAGTTTAGACAATTGGTGTAATGGCATGGTTGGGAATGTGTAATAAACACCACAAATTGAATGATCTTTAGCATGTGGTCCTAAAGGGTTATCAACGGAAAAATCGTCTAAATAAAATAGTATCGGCAAAGTAATTTTTCCTGGGAATGCCTTAATTTTTTCATTCCATACGCTACCATGTACCAAATTTGAAAATCGGTCAAATTTGGTTTGGTTTAATTTATTTGTATTTTCTAAGGTGATTTTTAAAATATTATCACATTCGAAAAATTTTTTGATGTGAAATTCTATAGGCATGAGTATGCCGGTTACTTTATTCGAATCAAGCGTTGGTGTATTATTGATAATTATTTCACACACCTCATTATTAATTACATAAAAAGTCGGTTTTCGAAATAAATCATTAATACGAAGTTCTTCAAGAAATTTGTACTCTGTGTTAATATTATTAAAAGGATGGACAAATTTTTCAATAATATTAGTCGCTTCTCTTCTATCGTTTGAATTCTCAATTAATGGCAAAATATTAGAATAGAATACATTTGCTATAGGATCAGTGATTTCTAATTGTATTTTATTAATAATGTATGATACATTTTTGCGATTAAAATTAGTATTGTTGTGTAGTGCCAATACAAATGAAAGACCTGAGGGGTTTTCAGAAATAGGTGTAGAATTCAATTTATTTCTTTGTATATCTGAGCTTGAAGAACTATAATTAATTTGTGTATTAATTGTGTATTGAGAACTATTTGAATTATTATTGATTTTATCCAACTGAAGGGAAACATGTTCATTGGTTTGTTCCTGCTTTTGACCATTAATTTTAGGGCTTACTGTTTTAAGATCTTGTTTATGAACTCGGTCTATATGACGTTTAAAAGAATATAAATTTGGAAAACTCTGAAAACAATTTGGCTGAAGGCATTGAAATTGTGAAACATCTTTTATAATATGATATGACTTTAAATGATTAATTAAAATATTGGAAAATAAAAACACTTTTTTACAGAAGAAACATTTAAACATTTTGAATTATGTATAACAAACTGAAATAGGCGTAAAAAGCAAAAATAAAAATAATTTAATTTTTATTGTTGTTTTCTAAGCGTAAATGTTCTAATAATTTAGTAAGGTTGGGATTCGCATTCGACTTGAAATTAAAAAAGAAATTTTCAATACACCAATAAACATGTTTTCCTTCAATTGGATATTCAAAATTCATGACATGAACTAATTTGAAGGTAATATCGAGACATTTCAGAAATGTTGGAAATTTATATATAATGCCGTCATAAAACGTAAAAAAATTGATTAATGAGCTTAGGTTTTCACCAATTACAATAATAACCGGTTGGAAGGTTAATCCTTTATCCAAATACCGTTGCTTTAACTTTTCTACCTTACTGTTGAATTGACTAATCGATACACAGTGTAAAACTGTAGATTGTTGCGCATCCAAAATACTCGGCTTCCACTTGAACTTTTTATTATTCTTACGCGATACTATTACAGATGATTTTAAAATTGCGTGAAGCACAAGAAAAATTAGGCAATCTCGGGAATCTAAAAGAAAGGAAATAAAATTATGTGTTACTGTAAAAATTATTTGCATAAAACAAAATAAATTTGCAATTTACTTTCTTCGATATTTTCGTCAATTTGTAGAAGCTGCTGAATTGAGGCTCGATCTTTTACCTGTTGCTTTAAATAAGGCACAATTTTGCTGACAAATGAAGGCCACTTCTCATATAAAAATGATGGATTTTCGGGAAATAATAACTTATAGTCTAAGTCAATCTAAACAAATAAATAAAAATTATAAACATTTATCATTAGATATTAATAGACTTTTGTATTACCAATGTATAACCAATGCTGTGTTTTAATAAAGGCCATTTTTTTAAAATATCGGTGTGATGCGATTTAATGTCTTGTTGACGACAATTAATTACATCAGCCCATTTTTGCTCCACGTCAGACCAAGGCTCGTTATTGTGCGTCAACCAAATAATTGTATCCTCTACATCTTTAGGTGTAAAAATTTCTACGTCACAAGGCTTTGGTGTTACTGAAACTAAAAGAAATTTGTTAAATAAAAACTGAAACATTTTATATACATATGTATGTATTCAAATAATAAACACCTTTTGGACAATTATTTCCAGTTGAATTTAGACTTCGTTTTTTAAGCTTGACCCTCGCATTGGCTGCTTTGTCGTGAAGTTTTCCAATCGGATTTTGACCTGGTTCCCGTTTTTGATAGTAGTAGTCCTATAAATGTTTAATGATAAAAGGTTTATTTTTAGTTCGTATATTGTAATAAAAATACAAATCAATAGAACTCTAATAGAGAGACGTCAATTAAAAGTGTTTGGCAACAAATATAATTATCCAAGCATAAGATTAAAAAACTCACAATATTTTCGTTGGGGAACACCTTTTTTATTGCATTCGCGCAATTTACAATATCATTCATGCCCATGGCTGTATTGTTATTTGAGAAGATGTCAACAATAATACTTATCAACGAATCTTTTTGGATATCATCTAAACAAAGGTTTTCCTTGTAAAAATTTAAAACGCCAACACCTTTCTGGGATCCATTTAAAATTTGCATTAAATTTACATTATTAAGTGTTTCAGGCACTAAAGTTTGCGATGTGATGGTAAATTACCAGATGATGAAGAACATTTCTCAATCCATTCTTTGCAGGAAGCAGAAACCGAAATTGTTTCAGCCTACAAAAATATAATTGATTTAGAAATTTAAAGACATTCTTAGAGTTGGTTCAAATATTTACTTTAGATCTCCATACATTTAAATGGTACTTAAATTTGGCGCGTATTCCCAACATACTGATTGGAAATAAATCATAGATATCGCTATCTGCAATTACTAATAGACTTTCTATGTCTAATGCACAATCTAGAAAACATCGAACAATAAATATTCATGGTTAATGGTTGTTTGTTTCTTTATAAGTATAAATATCGTCTTCGGGAAATCCAAATTGTTTAACTCCAAAAAACGCTTCTCAGATATGCGGAAGTATTCAAAAATAAAGAATTGTATATCAAATATTTAAACATCCCTTTAGTTTCCACAACAAATGGGGTAGGGAAATAAGGTTGTATGAATTAATATAAAGAAAATGAACCAGACTCGGAAAAATAATTGGAAATTAACTAGGGAATCCTGAGTGTGAGATTCTGCGGCTTATTCCGCAATATTAAATTTTCGTTTTTCGAGAATTCCACATGAGCGTGAAAATGTAAGTCAACAGAACATTATATTATGTTTCCGAGTTTATTACGCAAAAAAATGGAACTAGCTCAGAAACATTATAGAATTAGATGCAGAAACTATTTTTTAACGACTTTAATTCCACTTTTTTATCAATATTTTACCGGCTTGAATTCCATTCCCCTTTTTTTTTCGTCAAAATCGAAAATTCCACATAAATATTGAAATTTTTTACGAGTTTATTTCGCGACCTTATTTCGTGGGTCCCACAAATTATGATGTAATTTTTAAGTTTAATTTTTTAAAAACTGAAAATGACCTGTTATTTCTTTCTTTTATATAAAATTTTTATAAAGTAATAAACAACCGAAAAACCTTAAAAAAAATAATAAAACAGAAATTAAAGGCATGGCAAGCGATAAGAAAATTTCGCTAAAATATTTTTCGATTTTATCGATTAAATTATTAAATATTTTTAAATGGTATTATCGAATAATTGTAGTGGTTATAATGTAAGTTATAACCTATAGCCAAATACATGTTTTCATTCAAAAATACATAATTGTATGTTTCAATGTGAGATTTGACGATTTTGTCGCCCCATCGTATACACAAAAAAAAACTGTATTTTTAAATTAAATATTTCGTTTTTTTTATAAATTAAACCACTAAAATTAGAAATGGAGAACAATTTTTCGCTAATTTCCTTTAAAATATTTAATAATTTAGCAAAAAAATATTTTAACGACTTATTCATATTAGGTTACTTAGGTTTAGGTATGTAGAACTTTTTACATGAACTAATATACATTGATCAAATAATTTGTATTTACCAACAACTCGATCTAAAATAGTCTGGTCAAACCCAAAAGTCTCGCAAATAAGGGATTTTAGTTCATCCGGTTCTAAAATATTATGAATTTCTTCTTCTAATGTATCGTCACTATTATCAGTTTCTAACACGTTGCCAATTTTCAAAGCCTCATCTTGGGTTTCAGGAGAACTCATTTTCGAATTAAGCATAAAAATATGGCTAATACATATATCTTAAACAAAGAAAAATAAGTGAAATATTTATTATTTACATTATATTTATGATTGAGACAATTTTTATTTCTTTATTTAAAAATGTAATAATTATTTAACAAAAACTTTGAATTTTACTTTAATAATTGAGTATATTTATTGATTAGTTTTTAATTTTATACAAAAATTACCGTAATGCAGGTAAAATAAAACAAAAAAAATATTAAACGGAGGTTTAGCTCGTGCGTCGTACTCGCACTGACAAAAGTCTACGTTCACTCGCTATATTATGCAGAAAGTGTGTATAGGTATTTAGACTTCAATTTAATGTTAAGAATCTACTAATAAGCACATGCAATTTTGCCACAAAACTATTTGCAAGCTTAGTAAAATAAAAACAGATAGTAAATATGTTTTACCTTTAATGTCGGCCCAAAAATAAAATAATTAAATTATATTTCCACTTTTTCTGGGAAATTTTCCACTTTAACTTTCAAATAATCTATTATCTTAGTTATTTTTTATCACTTTAACTATTTAAAATTAAAAACTTCAATTATTTATTTAATTTAAATTTTTTTAATGTACTTCAAATTATAGAATTGCTGTCGATTTCACTTTCGCAGACGCACAATGAAATTTCAAATGTGATCCATCGAAAGTGTTCAGTTTTTTTTAACCTAGCTATTTGAAACAGCAAAATATGATAAATGGAAAGGAAAAAAGAGATGCAAATTTTGTTATTAATTTTCAGCCTTAAATGAAATAGAAATTAAAACGGGATATTTTTAATAGCATTTGTATGAGAATAAAAAAGATAGGTATACTCACCAAATAGGCACAAGAACGAGGTAATCATATTAAAACAATGGTGCAAACTATAAAATTTTGTATGTAAAATGAAACAATATTAAATAAATAGTATGTACCTATAAATTCAAATACAAATCATGTAAGAAAAAAAAAATTCAATAGGATATCTTATTATTACAAATGGAAGAGTATGTGATCGAAAGTATTATTAATTAATAAGATGCCAAAATTAAATATATAGGCATTTTCTTTTAATAATAATAGTACAAACAACATTAATTTAAAAGCATATGTAATAAGAATAATTATATGTACTATTAAATTCATAACAGGGACGATCTTGTTAAAGCAATAGCTAAATTCGGTGGAAAATTATTCAATTAATAGTATTTTCATATTAAATTTCGTTAATAGTGGGCTTATTAAATAATTAATAGGATTTTTTTTTTCTGAGTGTATAAATGAGCAATGAGCGGAACGAATATGGAAAATAATACTCCAGGTAGTACACCTGTTACTCAGGTAAATCCACCCTCTTCGGAGGTCGGTCTCGTGGATTCTGGGGGAGACCAGCCATTGCTATACTACAATTATTTTAACCAATCCCAAGATATGTTGGTGAATAAACAAGCTCAACTGAGCGAATCAGAAAATAATATTACAAATCCCTTCCAGAGGAGTAATAAAGTATCGTATTCTCCGATAAGAGGCCGTATAGTCCTTCTATTGGGGTCAGTAGCAAGAACATTCGTTCTACAAACGAAGAAAAGCTTCACAATGAATTGTGTAAAGCTAATAATGCACTAGTTGAAGCCAACAATATTAACAAGTAACTGAATGATACAATTGTATGGATGCAGGAGCATTTGAAAACGCTTGAAAATGAAGTTAAAGCTCTTAAGCCAAAGGAGGCAATCTATCCTACTTCTAGCCAGACTACAACTGAACAAGAATACCATACGGATAAAGACGAATTAGCTCGAGAAACTGAGTGGATAAGAGTTAAAGGGGTTAGAAAAAAATAAAACTGAATAATACGCCCTCCCCACCTCAATTAAAGGATAATGTTCCAAATATTATCCAGAAACCATAAAAAAAAAATACCTCCACCACCACCAATAGTAACAGGTGAAGTCAAAGACGACAATCTACTCTATGAGAAATTAAAAAAAATTAGTACAACTGATCAGATTAATGCAAAGGTGATGAATGGTAACACCATCAAAATAAACTTGGAAGATGGTGAAACTTACAGAAAAATGACAAGTATGTTAAATGAAGAAAAACGTGCTTGGCACACGATTGAAGACAAACAAACCAGACCAATAAGAGTTATGGCTAAAAATCTACACTCTACGTGTAAACCAGAAAAAATAATTGATGATCTGAAAGCAAAAGGATTTAAGGCTACTGAAGCATCAATTAAGCTAAAACGGAGAGGCAAAGTACCTCTCAACATGTTTATGTTGACCTTCGATAATGATGAAGATATCGAAAAAGTTTATCAAATTAAGTAAATCTTGGGGTGCAAAGTGGTTATTCAGCGTATACCACAATGTAAACAATGTCAAGCCTACGGACATAAACAAAAATATTGCAACAGAGAACCCAGGTGTGTCAAACGTTTAGGTAAACATCATACGAAAGATTGTGTAAAAGATAAAAATGTTCAGCTTTAATGCGTTCACTGTGGAGAAAACCACCGGGCTAACTACAGAGGATGTAGCGTTGCTATTGAACTACAAAACATCAAAAATAAGAATGTGATTGCTAAAAATCCAAGATCATTCAGGCACCAGGCAGTTAAGATGAACCAACCCGAAGTAAATCGTAGAGCATTGGGAACTACTCATGGACAATTGGGTAAAATGACTTATGCTGAAGTAACGATGAGTAACGGAAATCCAGGGAAAACTGGTCAAAATGACGATATAAGTCAAACACTTAAATTAATTTTAAGCAGGCTCAATACATTTGATGAGCGATTACAGAAACTAGAATACAGCACTAATGGAGCCATCCCTAAACAGAAAAATGGCTGGTGATCTTAGAATCATATGTTGGAATGCCAATGAACTTATGCAACAACAACAAGAATTGCAAGTGGTCCTGGACATAGAAAAAGTCGATGTATGTCTCATCACGGAAACACACTACACCAGACAAACAATCATTAAATTTAAAAATTATCATATATATCATACCATTCATCCGGAAAGCACTGCTAAAGGAGGTAGTACTGTGATAATCAGAAATAGTATCCATCACTATGAAGAATTAAAATATGAAACAGAAGAAATACAAGCAACTGCTGTTAACGTCAAAACAAAAAATAGTTCTATTTGTATTGCTGGTGTGTACTGCCCACCGAAGCACTCGTTGAAAGAAAAGGATTATCTCGAGTTCCTTAGTAAATTAGGAAAACGGTTTATACTTGGAGGAGACTTTAATGCAAAAAATGTCCACTTGGGCTCCAGATTAACAACAACTAAGGGTAAAGAACTCCTAAAACTTATTAGGAAATGCAGTTGTGAAGCCCTCTCAACTGGAAAACCAACCTACTGGCCTACTGATCCAAATAAAGTACCAGATATGATTTTAAGCTAAATTTTAAGGATTTTGGACATTTTTTTGAATACAGATGACATAAAATTTGATCCTTGATCAGTTATTACTACCTCAGGAAGTCCATATATGCATACGAATTTTTCTATAAACGATTGTGCTATCGTTTCTGCTTCTTGGTCGCGTATGGCTATACCTGTTGAAAATTTTGTTAAATCATCTTGTATTGTTAAAATATAGCGCATTCCAGAATGTGATGGAGGGTTTATTGGACCAACAATATCTAAGAATATTCTCTCAAGGGGATATTTGGCTGTATCGGTGATTTTCATGGGGAGCGAGTTGCAATATTGACGAAATTATCACAAATGTCCGTTTCGGAGTTGGTTGAATTTACTTCAATCCTTGATAGAGTATCTGCGTTAGTGTTTAATTTACCCGGTTTGTATTCTAATTTAAAGTTATACTGCTCTAATTCAAGTCTCTATCGTAGTACCATCGGTGTAGGAGTACTTGTTGAATAGAGATACGTCAAAGGTTTATGGTCTGTTTTGATTGTAAAGGATCCCGCAATAATCTTATGGAAATTGGGTTTCGGTCAAATTTTCTGAATTTTTGATATGTTGTATATTTTATCACCCTGAATAAAAGTCTCCATGTGCACAAAGCTTCAAATTCAATATTTTGGCAGCTGCGGAGCTCCAAAGCTCCACAGATCCGATACCAAACTATTCATTTTTAATACTATTTATTGATGTCAAAAGCATATTTTAATTATTTAAATATATAAGTTTATGTTTTTGAGGTTACTAATTCAAATCTGATGTACGATTTGAAAAATTGACAGTTGACAGCTGTCAGAATTTTCATAAGATTATTGCGAGGTCCAAGTTGCCATACAGATAAGAACGAAATTTTCTTACTGCACAAATGATTGCCAGCAATTCTTTCTTTATAGTCGAATAATTTCTTTCAGCAGGGTTTAAAACTCGACTAGCGTATGCTATTGGTCGATCTTTATTTGCATTTAGCTGAGATAATATAGATCCAACTGCTACATCGCTAGCATCAGTTGTTAAAATGAACGGTTGTTCAAAATTAGGATACTGAAGGATTGGTTCATGACACAAAGCAAATTTTAATTTGGAAAACGCTTCTTCGGTAAAAGCATCCCATTTAAAATTACCGTTTTTCCGTTTTAAACAAGTTAAAGGATCGGCGATTTTGGCATAATTTGGAATAAATTGTCTGTAGTAGTCAGAAAGTCCGAGAAACGACATCCCTTCTTTTGTGTTTTTAGGGGTTGGATATTTTGAAATAGCTTCGATAATATGCGGATCCGGTTTTGTACCTGACCTTATAATAATGTGTCCGAGGTACTTTATTTCTGTTCGAAGAAAATTGCATTTTTTCGGTTGCAATTTTAGATTTCGAAATCGCGAAAGAACATTCTCTAGCTTCTCATTATGGTCATTCAGATTTACGCCGTACACAACTGATTTACATCATCAAGGTAGACAAAACATTTAAGGCCATTGAGTCCACTAAGAACATGATTCATTAAGCGCTGAAATGGGTTGGGAGCTCCTTTTTTGCCAAAGGGCATTCTCAGAAAATGATAGTGACCATAGGAAATGGCGAAAGCCGTTTTCTCGTTATCTTGCGATTCCATTTGTATTTGGTGGTAGCCATTCGCAAGATCAAGAGTTGAAAAATAATTGGCTTAGCCTAACTGGTCCAATATTTCGCTAATATTAGGAAGCGGAAATACAGCATTAACTGTTAATTCATTCAAGCGACGAAAATCGACTACGAGTCTCCATTTATTTTGACTACTAGCTGATTTCTTTGGTACAATTAGTAATGGTGAGTTCCATGCAGATAGACTGGGTTCAATATGTTTGGCAAAGGCAAATAAAACTCATCACTTTTTTTATTTACGCTTATCTGCTGCTATTCCCATCACTGGATGTAGAGCCGCACAACTAAAAATAAACAACACCAATTTATGATTAGTAAATTACTCATACTTACAAAAGCTGTAGAATTAATTCCATTAGTATATTTGATTTTATTTATCCTAAAAATTAGAATTATATACTTAGCTTTGTACTCCAAATTACGTAAACACCATCATTTATGTCAATTCAAAACAAAACAAAAAATGTCAATCGCAATTTTTAATTGTAATAGGTTGGTAATAAGAAGAGTGCGATCGATGCAAATTTAGTATCAATACCATAATTGCGCAAAATTTGAATGTTGCCATACAAATTTCCTTTACAAAATTTAGCAAAATTTAAATCTAGCTTAGTTTGAAAAAAGCTAAAATCACTCTCTTCTTATTTTGGCGATTGGACAAGAAACATCAAAACTACAATTAGTCGTAAAATTATAAATTTAAATAAAAATTGTATTCAACTTTGATTGAATTGTTTTAATTATTCATCATCCGAATTAAATTAAAAGGATAGATTCTACCTGGCGAATTCAGCTGTAATGCTCCACAGCAATCGCAACACATTTTTCATATACACAATAATCGATTCGTTTAAAATTTGAGTGACTTGTGAGTTAATTTCTTGTTTAGTTAATTCAGGAAGACGATATGGTTTCCTATTAACTGACTGTGCACCTTCTACTAATGGAATGGAATGGGAAATTTCGGAAGTCATACTTAATTTATCGCCGGGTAAGTAAAATACGTCATTATATTTACGACAAATGTCAATAATAGATTGGCGTTCCTCAGTATTTAAATGAGAAGTGTCGACTTCCATTTATAATATTTGAAGACGTTCATTCAAAGAGTCGTTCCAATTGTTAAGATAGATTAAATTGTATTGATCTAAACAATGTGATTTAATTTCAATATTTTGTAAAGTAATCGAATTTTCATTATTGTTCAAGATACTAAATGTAGAAAAATTATTCTTTGGCTTAACAATACAACTATGGCTAGAAATACACCATGAGTCAGTTCAGAAGATTCACAGAAATAGCTAGTATTATTTTCCATGTTATATGTATGTAGGGAGTTGCACAAATATTTCTGATCTTGGTGGTATTAATAATTCTGATTGTCTGTTATGCTCTTGTGTCAGGTTGGAAACCATAGGAATTCTATAAATGGAATTAGCATATTTTATGTTAAGTGTATTTGTCCCACAGTCGATTATGCATTGATATTTATCTAAAAAATCCTTCCCTATAATTCCTGATGCAGATAACGGAAAATCGTCCGGTAACATATGAAATGTCTTATCAATGAAAACTTTTTGACACACGTTTATTGTACCGTATAATAATGCTAACGTAGTAATATGCTGATTTGTAATACCCCTAATTTTAATTTTTTGTTCAGGGTAACAGAAAGTATCAGGTCGGACGCAACTTTTCTTTATTACACTAATATCTGCTCCCGTATCTACTAAAAAGTAATGCTTTTTATCAGTTCGTAAAATATCAATTGTACACAGAAAAAAATAATTATTTAAATATAAAATTTGACAAATTTTGATACAAAATTTATGTAAGGCGTTCAAATTAAATCAAATTTTCTTATACGGAAATTATTTGACTTTAAACAAATCAGCGCTTGTACTAAAGCAAAGCAATGTTGAATTTTGTATTCAAATTGTGAGTTTTAAGAATGTTTGAAGCTGATTGGTTATATTCATACAAATTTCATTTAAATAAAAATTTGCTGATTTGCGTCAAACAATTTATTCTTTATTCAAAGTAGTTTTTTCAGTTTGAGCGCATACAATCAACTGGTTTAATATAAAGCAAAAGTTATTATTTTAACTCCAAATTTTAATACGAATATAAGTTTGATTCGAGAATAGTATACTTTTCTTGGGACAAACATTGATATTTCAATAACGATCAGAGAATGAGTTAATAGATTGTGTGATAATATGCAATCAAAGCTCTCGGTGGTAGAGTGAGTAGAACGATTGCTTTATCATACAACGGTCCCTAGTTCGATTCCCGACGGTGACAAGATTAAATGTGATGATTGGGTGTTGCATTTGTAGATGTGTGTGTGTGTGTGCTACGAAGTGTACATTGATAAGTCTGTTAAAAAAAGTCACTTCCTTCGTCATTTTCCAATCAAAATAAGAAAAGAGGTGCTTTGTGTCTGCAGTTGTCCAATCATATTAAGGAGAAATAAATCCTAACACAAGTTTAATCCTCTCCTTAAAAAAAAACGAAGAGGTCTGATGATGATTTTTTTTGTTTCTACTGAAATGATATGAAATGATTGTCAAATCAACGGCATTACATAACAACAGAGCAGCAGATTCGTATTAATGCAATGCTGGTTTGTTATAAACGGATAGTGGCTGTAACAAAGCATAAAGTAATGAATTTGGGTAATTTTAATTTCCTGTCGAACAGCTATATATTGTTAGCTCATACATTAAAGGTGTTGGCCTAAAATAAATTAATATTAAACCAAGATTAATAGTTTTGTATCAAAAAGCAGCCTAAGGTTTAGTATTAAAACAAAGAAATATTAATTCAAGACTTCAACATTAATGACGGTTATTCGAAATCGCATTTGATTCAAATGGAATCAATATTGTTTGTTATAAATCATTTATTTTTTCTGTGTAAGACTAACTTGATTAGGAGTATTACTTAATTTGTTTAAAATTGAAATAGAACTATTCGGGAATTCCGCAGAACTCATTTCGTTTGGATTTTGTTCAAAATTCGATTACTTTTCAAAAATAATGGATTGCTAAGTACTGAGTTAACGGAACTTTGACTGGGTTGATTTGATTGTTTCGAACATACTTATTTATATGTCTTGGACCCGAGCAGCAGTGCTCAGTTCTGAATTGGATCCGTTTGAGTTTTCCGAATTGTGTAATTCGATGTTATCAATTTGTTTAATATTTGATGTTATGTTAGTTGGTTTAGAGTATTTTTGGTTGTTAAACTTCCTCTGGTTGCAGTTATCAATTTCATGACCTTGATTTTTGCAGTAATTGCAAAATGAACTGTAAGTAGTACCTTTATAACTATTATCTACGGTATTAGAACTGCGGTTGGAAACAAATGTGCGAGAATTTCTATTTTTTCGCTTATAACACTGACCTATAACGTGTCCAGGAACCTTGCAATAGTTACATATGATGAAATTATTTTTAAATGTAGGTTTTTGATTAATGTCCTCTTGAATAGATAACGAGATTGCTTCGTTTAATTTGTTAAAACGTTGCGATTTTATTATAGTACGCAATGGTTCGTTGAGGCCATTTGAAAATGAATTTAAAGCCGTATTTTCGTTCAAATTTCGAATTATGTCTGACGACTCTACGCCTTGGCTATATATACAAATATCATTTAATTCATTAAGGAGTTCTTCTACCTTAAGAACATATTGTTGTATGTTTTTAAAATTAGAGATCTTCGAAAAACAAATTTTGACTCTAAAGCTTGCTTAAGATCCTCCCATTTATCAAACTTTTGATGTTGAACCATTTTATATGCAAGGCCTTCTAGTTTTGCCTTAATTAAATCCATAAATAAACCCTGATCATTTTTATTTTCTGTTGTTTTCCATACAACTTCACTACACATACAAAACTTATGAAAATCATTCATATTACCGCTAAATGTTGGAATAATTTTTAACATGCTATCAATGTCGAACGGCCTTTTTTGTATTAATTCGTATATGATCGACTAGCTCAAAGGTCACAAGCAAGAAATGCACCCGTTCCACAAGGAGTTCATCGACATCAACGAAGGTTGCAAGTTTCTAAAGATCTGTGGAGAGAATCACGAATGCCTGCACTCTTTACGAGAAACGGTATTATTACGAAGTGAACTCAACTTGTAACAGCCGATGGAGAAGCGTCAAAGCGTTGAAAATTTGTTTCACCCCGGACGCGGCAAGACATTCCCGCTTCGTTTGCTCTTGGATACCACCGTTCAAACCCCTTTTCATATCACACGATCTAAATGTGTTGTTGTTTCAGGTAGACAAACTTTGCAAGAATACAGAAATGTGTTTGCCAAATGTGCATGATAAACAGCCACCATGGAATGAACATTTTTCAAAGAACGTACAGTCGAACAATGCAACGAAATCTTGTGAGCACTTTTAACACCAGAGACAAAGCAACGACTAAATTTAAAATGGGCATAAACTCGTCCTGGAAAGGTAAATACGAGTAGTGTACACAACTTCAACTTACTAATGCTGTAACCAAACTTATTCTTTTTCGCCGCACCTCCTGCATAGTTTGGATCAGTCGCAATTTTTGCAGTCGCCTGCTATATATGGCCAAACTCTAGATACGTAGAACATTTATAGGACTAATTTATGCAGACGTTTTGGCTTTCAAATGCACGAATTTAATTACGGTACGGTATTTGATTGTTTCCATAGTGACATCGATTAGAGCCAACGAAAAGATTTTATCTGTTTCAATTTTCCTGCTCTATTTAATTTATACACACACATTAAACACTACCTTATATGTATATGTGTATAAAACAAATTAAATTCTAATATTAAATTAATTATTTAAATTTTGTTTTAATTTTATTTATTCAATTATTATAAATTTTATTTCGTATACGAGTTTAAAAAAAAAATGTTTTGCATCTAGAAAAACTACATGGAAATATGTACGATACAGAGAGTTTTTTTATCTAAACAATTACACTGGTAGATAACAGATAGAAGTAATAACAATGGTAAACATTTAATTGTTTTTTTTTAATATTGTTGTGCATTGAAATAATAGTAGAAAATAATTAAAAATGTGTGCAACTATTATATTGTGAGCATATCTCTATTTAATTTTAATTTAATTATTTATTTATAATTAAATGCTGTTATATTTTATAAACTATGTTTAAGTTTAGTTGGGCTGGAACGTTACATATATACTTATATACGATGTAGGTATAATAAAAAATTCAAATTTTAAAAATAAAAACACAAATTCAAAAAACTCAGAATTTTGTTAAGCTATTCAAATATGATTTAGGTCTACGTAGTCAAGCCTACGATAATATTAGAGAAATAATATTACCTCGGTTCCTTCCCTCTTAATATCCTATAGAGCAAAGAATAAGTTTATGTACGGCGTAAGCCCAAGTAGGCCAAGTGCTCTGTCTTTCATAAAGTAAAACGAGTCCTAGTCATATATTTATCTAAATATTTTATGAAACAGATCGTCTATGCAATACACCGATAATATTTGAATTTAAAATTTTTATTTTTATTTTGTGCTTTTAGTCAAATGAGAAATCTATTATGATTGTCTACTCTATACAAATGGTTACCGCAGTTCAAAGGCAGCTGGACAAAACTATGGAATCTTTTACAACGCACAAACAGGAAATGCTCGACACCATGCGGGAACAGAGCTTCTCCGCAATTCCAAAGGGTGAGATCAAGCTGCCATGGATTCAAATACCGTTTTTTACTGGAAAATATAACGAATTGCCATCGTTTAAGGATTTGTTTTCATCATCTGTGCATAAAAATCTAGCACCCACGGACGTGCACAAGTTCCAGTATTTGAAGGGACTGCTACACGATGATGCGGCGAATTTGCTGCGTCACATACCAGTAACTGAGTCTAACTACGAGGAGGCATGGGATAAACTCTGTATGCGATTCGACAACCAAAGCCTAGTGATCACATCTTTAATCAAGCAGTTCATGTGTCAACCAATAGTAACTACAGGTGGTGCTATATCGTTGCGAAGAATCTACGACACGTCTGATGAAGTCATCAGAGGATTGAAGGCACTGGGTGAGGAAGCATATGGATAACTCAAAAAATAATAAAACTTTGTGGACTGTATTTCTGTATTTCTATGTGGTTGATGACAGACTGAATTTTTTATTTCTTTACAAGATATTTAACAATGTACATTATACAAGGCATTTTACACACAAGTTAAATTATATAAGGTAACATGACATTATGTGAGTGAAGTCTGCAGCGAAACATTAATATTTAAATGTGTTTACCTACACTATACATTTTGTAATCTTGGTGGTTTGTTTTTTTTGACTGTACGTCAAAAAAAAAAAAAAATAGAAAAATTTGCTACGAATTAGACGTAACCATCCTCACCGCCTTGAAGCAGTGCCTTCAATAATGTATGCTTAATTTTTAGTCTTCCAGTGGGAGTTTAATCAATTTGTGCACACTTCTTCTGAAGATTGAAGTTGCTGTACGCACTGTAACCACTCGGACAATTCCGTCAGCGCCTTCATGTGTCTCAATTATGCGACCGCGAGGCCACCTTCCAGGCTGCAAACCGTCTTCCTTCAGCAAAACCAAATCACCGATAGTCAAGTTCGACTTAGCATTTTGCCATTTATGCCTGTGCTGGAGAGTACTTAAATACTCACAGTGAAATCTTCGCCAGAGCCCGTTGACCCGCGCTTGAACTTGTTTCCATCGCTTAGAACATGGAATAACCTTGTCGCTTGAGTCTGCTTCCAGCAATCCAACTGAACCACCCATTGTTAGAAAATGGTTCGGGGTAAGCACATCAAAATCATCTAAACTGTTATCATTCGGGCACAATGGCCTTGAATTCAATATGCCGGCGATCTGATGTAGTAACGTAGACAGCTCTTCGAACGTCAAATTAGAATCCTGTGTTACTCTGTATAAATGGTACTTCATCGACTTAACCGCTGACTCAACTAATCCGTTGAAATGAGGTGATGCTGGCGGATTAAACTCCCAATGTATTCGATAAGATGTTAAGTGTTCAAGTACTTCCTTCTGGTGTTCCCTTGAACAGATTAGGTCATATACTTCTTTAAGTCGTCGTGATGCCCCGATAAAATTGGACCCATTGTCTGTTTGAATATATGATGGACACCCTCGTAACCCGACAAAACGCTTCAATGCCATGATAAATGCTTCCGTGGTCATGTCGGACACTGCTTCCAAATGGACGGCTTTAATTACTGTATATCTATAAAAACACAAACATAACCCTTTATTAATTTAGCCCCACGCCCCTTTTTAGATAAGAGACTAATTGGCCCGGCAAAATCTATAGCTACGTTGGAAAACGGCCTTCCTGGGTTGAGTCGAGCATGAGGAAGATTTCCCATCAGTTGTTTCACAGTTGTGGTTTTATACTTCACACACGTTATGCACTTCCTTGATACATCCTTCGCAATTGACTTTGCACCAATGATCCAATACTTCTGTCTTGTCAGGTGAGTCACCAAAGATGGCCCAGGATGTAAATGGAACCGATGAAACTGTGTAATCAACAAACGACCGACTGGTGAAGACTTCGGAATTATAATTGGATGCTTCTGATTGTAGCCGACTGAAGATCGTTGGATACGTCCACCCACACGAATCAAACCATCCTTGTCGATAAATGGCGCCAATGTAATGATAGATGACTTCTTTGGTATTGGGCAATTTTGCTCGAGTGCATGAATTTCTCTAAAGAAGACTTCTTGTTGTTGGTGTTTAATGACGACCACTTCAGCCTTGGATAATTCTTTGACACAAATTGGACCTTTGAATTTATTGTACTTGCACCACCGATACATGTATGAAATAACTCTAAGCATTTTGTCCCAACCGGACACCCGTTTCATTACCTCCTTGATTGGATGATGCTCCTCACAATTCAATGAAAAAAGCAATTTGATTGATTTTGCTTCTCGGTTCGCATATACGATTGACTCGTTGTTAACTTTAAACGACAAAGGCCAACAAAACTCATCTTCTTGTAGCCAAGCGGGGCCACTCCACCATTGGTTGGTATCAATGATATCGCGTGGAAAGAGCCCTCTCGTTGCGAAATCGGCAGGGTTGTCGCCAGATTTCACATGTCGCCAACTGCTGAATGGAATAATTTGCAAAATCGCTGAAGTTCGGTTGGCGATATACGTTTTCCACTTCCTTGGTATCTCTGAGAGCCAGGCCAGGACAATGGTAGAGTCCGTCCAAGCAAATAAGTGGTAGCCCTCAATATTTAGTGATTTAAGGACTTGCTGAACCAGTTGGCTAAGGAGCCACGCTCCACACAACTCCAGCCTTGGGAGTGACATTTGCTTCAATGGAGCCACCTTACTTTTCGCAGTCAGCAAACGTATTGTTACCTGTCCCTTTGTATTGGTAACTCGGGAGTAGACTACGGCAGCATATGCATCCTCACTCGCATCCGAAAACCCATGGATTTAGTATTTAGTAACCCCTTCTAGTCCATCAGATAAAAAGCGAGGTATAAGTTTAATCCGGACAGTTCAGGCAGTTGATTTCTGATTTTAACCCACGACTTTGCTACTGCCACTGGAACTTCTTGATCCCACTCAATCTTGAGAGCCCAAAGTCTTTGAAATAAGATTTTGGCAATTATAATGACAGGTGCCAAAAACCCAAATGGATCATATATCTGAGCCACTTGCGAGATAAAACTTCGTTTAGTCAACGTTTCATTAACGTTGAGAGAAACGTCGAAGGAAAACGAGTCGTTTGATGATTTCCAAACGACGCCTAAAATTTTGTGAACATCTTTCTGTTCGTCGAGCGTAATCTTTCGGCAATCACCTTCCGTTAATTCCACGTGAGAAGAGACCACCTTTCTCAAGTTAAAGCCACGATTTTTAAGTACGTTGGTTATTTCATTTTTGAGTGCAATCGTTTCAGTAATGGTATTTGCTCCCGTGATTAGGTCGTCGACGTAGAAATCGCGCAATATGATTTGTGCCACTTTCGGGTTTGTATTTTCTAGTGATCGACCTAGATGCTGTAATGAAGCTATGGCAAGAAATGGAGCGCATGAAGTGCCATACGTTACCGTTTTCAATTGATAAGTTTGAAGCGGTTTTGAGGTGTTATTTCGCCATATGATTTTGTGAAATATGCGGTCCGAGGGTTGAATCCATATTTGGCGATACATTTTCTCTATGTCCGCCACTAACGATACCGAATGTTTTCGAAACCTAAGCAACGTTGACCACAATGTAGGTTGGAGAGTTGGTCCTATCAATAACGAATCGTTGAGAGATCTTTCGGAACCATTTGGCTTCACAGATCCATCAAAAACTACTCTAATTTTCTGTGTGCCATTATCGTTTTTGAATACTGCGTGGTGTGGGAGATAGTATTGCTTAAATCTTCCCTTTATTGATCTGTCGTTCTGATCAGCCAACTCCATATGCCCCAGAGCACTATACTCTTGTATGAATTTTGAATATTCCGTCCTTAATCGTTCATCTACCACAAACTTCCGCTCAATCGACAAGAATCGTTTAAAGGCTACACCGTAGCAATCTCCTGACACTAATGCATCCGATTTAAACGGTAATGATACCATGTATCGACCATCAGCAGCTATTCTAACCGTTTCATTGAAGTGTTTGACGGCCAATATCTCTTCATCCTTGTAATGAATGGACTCCGATTTCCAAAATTTTTCCAAAATATTATCCAAATTACAATTCAACTGAAAACTATTGAGCGTCTCCCGGTCAGCATTCGTATTACTTCCTGAAAACACCCAACCAAACAATGTGTTTACGACGACCATTCCCTTTGATAATGTCTTACGACCTTCAGTTATAATGGAGAAGAAGTAATCTGCCCCAATAAGGATGGCAACCGGTCGATTTTGTTCATAGCCGGAGTCCGCAAGACTCAATTTTGATAGTTGATTTAAATCGTCGTTCGTGAACATGATGGATTTCGGCGGTATTGTCATCAGCTGTTTCAAAATGTAAGCGTGAATTGACATGCTTACAGTACTTCCTGGCTCATTTGCGTATATGCGAAAATTGACGGCACCCTGTGTGACCATTTCACTTGTTGCAATTCCGGATACTGACATTCGTGCCTGCGACCGCCTCAACTTAAGTCTGTTAGCTAAACTTTCTCGAATGAAAGTTGCCTGTGAACCAGAATCCAGTAGAATTCTTGCGAGTACCCTTTCTCCAAATTGATTCTCAATCCAAACCTGCGCTGTTGGAAGTAATGCGACTTGATCCATCCGAGTATGATGTATGTCTAATTGGGCACAAGTTGTGTCTTTCACTTCATCTGTGGGTTTAGTAGCCAATTCCTCCGATTCACATGCAACTGAATTCATTTTGACAGATGAAGCGGGTTGTTCGACGTGATCACCGTGCAACAGTGTATGATGTCGACGGAAGCATATCCTGCATGTTGATCTAGAAGGACATCTTTCTTTGATATGTGACTTGGACAAACAATTGAAACATGCTCCTTTTGTTCGTAGTAACAGGAATCTATCATCCCGACTGATGTCTTCAAATTCCTTGCACCTATACAAAGGATGATCACCATTGCACTTCAAACAATTTTGTGTGTGTTCGTTTACGTTGTGACATCTGACGGTTTGTTGGCTCTGAGAGTGGTTAGGAAATTTAGGTTGATTGGTTTCAGCCTGACAGGTTTCCATTGCATCGCACTGTATATTTAAAAATTCGAGAAACTCTTCAATACTTGGAAAGTTATTGTTGGCCGATGATAACGCCCATCTGTGTTGTATGTCCTTATTCAATTTAGGTAGCAATATCTGAATTAACCACGGATCTCGTTTCTCAGCCTGATCTCCCAGCGCCCGCAACCCTCGTAACACTTCATCACTTTTATCGCACAACCGTCGTAACGATCCGTCCTTTGATGGAATTGGTGGCTGCTGCAAAAATGTTTGAATCATCTCAGCCACAATATAACGTTTCTTGTCATATCTGTCGACAAGTTTCTTCCAAGCGAGCGGATAGTTTGCATCGGTCAACTGCATATGCTTGATTAGATCAGCGGCTTCTTCCACTAACAATCCTCTGAGATAATGAAATTTATGCGGTGTTTGTAGATTTTCATTTTTATGCACCGAAGCCTCGAATAGGTCTCTGAACGATGGAAAATCGCGATAACTTCCACCAAACTTAGGTATATTTAAACGTGGCAACCGTAGGTCTTGATTGTTCGCGTATGATCTGTCGAGTGTTGTATCCAAAAGTGATTTTTGATGTTCTGCTAACCGCCCGACAGCAGAGACAACTTGAGCCTCTACCTCTTTCGAAACCAAATTACGAGACGCCGCTTGTTTCCTTAGCTCAACTTTCACGAACAGGTATTCTTCCTCAAATTTCTCACCATCAACAGAAGTATTATAATTTTGCAATGAATCTTGATAATCATTGAACTGAACGTAGAATTTTTCGAGCAATTCTATTCGGGCGATTAATTCCTCGTACGTTGTAACTTCAGTAATTCCCTTGACAAAGCGCCGTAATCTAGCTAGCCCCTCAAAACAATTGCTTACTTTCTTTTGTAACCCCTCAATAATTTGAGCTTCTGTTGGCATTTTGTAAAGAAGAGGCCTTATCATCAGTAATTAATTCAACTTTCACAAGCAAATTGGCAATATGTTTTAATTATAAAATGGCGTTCAATAAACTTGATTGGTTGAAATGAATAACGCACCTTTGTACCACAATATTAATTTCGATATTTATCACAAAAAATGGCAGGCAGTATGAACGACGTGGCGTGTTAAATACAATATGGCGTCCAAGCGACTTGGTTGTTTGAAACGATTAACGCGTTATTGCACCCAAAAATGAAATAAATTGTACTCACGTATTTGTAGCACTTCACGGTGATTGCGATCCAATGTTCCCAGAAAATAGCTTAAAATTCTCCGTTATTGTGTAATCCGGCTCGAAGGACCTTATGGATAACTCAAAAAATAATAAAACTTTGTGGACTGTATTTCTGTATTTCTATGTGGTTGATGACAGACTGAATTTTTTATTTCTTTACAAGATATTTAACAATGTACATTATACAAGGCATTTTACACACAAGTTAAATTATATAAGGTAACATGACATTTTGCCGCCCCGGTGGCACAGTGGTTAGCATACTTGCTTTACGCTCCGGAGGTCCCGGGTTCGATTCCCGGCGGGTGATGAAAAAATCACGGCTGGTTAAGGGTAGGATCAATGAATTAATCACTCATTATCCATTAACAAAAATGATTACGAAACTTCAAAAAATGAAGCGGCCAAATCCCTTCATGGGATGTAGCGCCAGCGAAAAAAAAAAAAAAAAAAAAAAAAAAAAAACATGACATTATGTGAGTGAAGTCTGCAGCGAAACATTAATATTTAAATGTGTTTACCTACACTATACATTTTGTAATCTTGGTGGTTTGTTTTTTTTGACTGTACGTCAAAAAAAAAAAAAAAATAGAAAAATTTGCTACGAATTAGACGTAACCAGCATAGACTAGTTACCTATGGCTCATTTACATCATTTTGCAAAAGCTAGATGATGAAACCCGAAGACAATGGGCGATTAAGAGCATCGATGTAAAATCTCTAACATTCAATGCGTTTATATTATTCCTCGCTAAGAGATGTGTCGCCTTAGAGTTGTGTGAGCCTGTACAACATAGACGATTGCAAATAAAGGCAGTGGCGCGAACTTACCAAGCACAAGCTACGGATCATCCACCAACCAAAGGTGTTTACCAGCCATGCATCAAGGGCGCAGACATTCATAAATTCCACGACGATCTCAGTTTAGCACGAAAACGGGAATTTGTGGCGTGCTCTCGAATTTGCTTCAACTGACTGTTTAAAGCCCAGTAATCATTCCGGTTAAGTCGTTATTCCAACAACTGTGGCTATTGTACCTTGGATGGGATGATCCGCTGCCAAGATCTACAATACAAGCCTGGTCAACCATCCGAAAAGACTTCATCCAGCTGGAAACATTACAATTTTTCGTCTCATCAAGATCATGTCACAGTCTAGTGAACTGCATGGATTCGCTGATGCAAGCTCTACTAGCTGCATAGAGCCGCTGTACTATATTGTAGAACCGTAGATGAACTTGAGAATGTACACATCCGTCTAATTGCATCAAAAACAAGAGTAGCACCGACCAAGACGATTTGCATCCCCCGTTTGGAGCTATGCGGTGCCTTGCTGCTAGCTACAACTAACGCTGCCATCGAATCCATGAAACTGCAATCCGTCCCGATATACTCATGGACAGACTCAGAGATCGTCCTGCATTGGCTGTTTCAACACCCATCTAGATGGAAGGTTTATATCTCAAACCGAACCACACAAATACTAGAACGGATGCCGATAACGACTTGGAACCATGTAGCATCCGCAGATAATCCAGCCGATGTTACTTCTCGTGGATGTTCGTCAAGGGACCTAGTGACCCAATCGCTCTGGTGGAATCGGCCTCATTGGCTCAAAAATCCTAAGGGTACATGGCCGCATAGATGGAACCAGAGAGGTTCTCACGATCCAACGATATCGGACAAACATCGGACAAATTACCATTGTCCCAGATTGCTAGCCGAACTTCTTCATACACCAAGCTTATTAGGATTCTAGTGTATCTTAGACGATTTATTACATTTTGTCAGCCTCAACTGTCGAAAGGCCTAAATACCGATGTTCAAAGAGGTGCAATTCAACTGGAGAATATAAATGGGCAGAGAAACAAGTATGCAAGATTGTGCAACAACACCAGTTTGCAGATGAGATCCAACTCATCAGATCAAACATCTATTTAGATGACGATGGGGTGCTACGCGTGGGCGGAAGTTTAAAAAATGGAGATTGTTCATATAATCAGAAACACCCAATCATTCTACCGACCCATCATATCCTCAGCAAAATGATTCTATCCTACCTACATCTGACATACCTCCATCCTGGCCCATTCTTACTTTCCCCATCTGTCCCGACAATCATTCTGGATTGTTGCGGTTCGAAAATTATCTTGGAAAAACACTAACGATTGTATTATTTGTCGCAGGCTTACTTCTCATCCTATGAACCAGATCATGGGAAACTTGGCTGCCGCGAGAGTTACACCAACAAAACCATTCACGCACACGAGAGTAGACATGGCCGGACTAATAGAAATTGCAACAAAAACGGGTAGTGGAGCAAAATTCGTCTAGGCGTACATCGTTATCTTCGTCTGCATGTCGATCAAGGCAGTCCATTTACAGTTGGCCGGGAATTTGACAACTGATTCGTCAGCAGGAGTGGCCTGCCCACCACAATATCATGCGACAACGGAAGCAACTTTGTAGGTGCGAAGCGAAGACCGAAATACAGCAGAAAACTGGGTACTCAGATATCTATTCTGCAACCCAGGAAAAAGTAGTACCAATAGCGGTACACAAGTGGAACATTCAGTTTGATGGATCACCAACTGGAGCAAATATCGAACGATTTATCTTTCGAGTTGAACATTTGGCTCATTCTCATAATATTTGCGAATATTTCTTGGGTTTTTTACTAAAAGGAGTAGCTCGTGAATTTTATTGGCATTACTTAGAACGTGAAAAAGAAGTGACCTGGACACAACTGCGAGCAGCGCCCATAGACCGACGAAATAGATGGATGAAAACAAAGAGCACCAAAAGAAACGTTCGTAGAATTTTATAACGAAATGATGGCATTGACGATGGCCTTACAAACACCCATCTCCGATTCAGAATTCAAAAATATACTTCTCCAAAATATGCGTCCTGGTTTACAACTCATACTTGCTGGGAAGTCATTTTCGACGATTCCAAAATTTGCCAGTCGTTGTATCGCAACTGAGCATTCTTGGCGACGTTTAAACTATAATCCTGAACAAGGCGTGCCACAAAAACGGAATGTAAATGAACTTAGTTATGAGAATAAATGAAAATTAATAATCCACCAAAAACCACTTCATTACTCTCAAATTAATTAAAACGTGTTAATTTTCAAGTGATCCTATATGTTGGAATCGTGAAATTATAGGACTTGCATTTGAAGATTGCTCTTTGCCTTTAGAGCGCATGGTTTGTTTTGGTTGTGTCTATCCAAATGTTTTAAAAGCGCATTGTGCCAAATGTACTTCGGGAAATTCCTATCCAGGAAATTCCAATCCTGGAATGAGATCCGGAGTCCCTCATTTCCGCAAAATATTAAATCGAGTCTTCGAAGTACAAACAACAAAGAGTGCTTACAGTACTTTCCTCACACGTCGTTACTGCTAGCGGATCTAAACAAAGAATAATTGTTCATAGTTCCTAGTTTGCAATTGCCCCTATACTTGGGTATTGATTTTTGGAATGCGTTTAGACTAAAACCTGTAATGGTTAGCCCATCTGCTATTGGTTCCATTATAGTTCCAATGATTGCAATCCAAATGTCATTCCTTTGACAAGTTCACAAAATCAGCTATAATTCAGCAGTTCCCGAGTTTTAATGGTTCAGGTTTAGGACGTACACAACTGTTATCGCACTCCATAGATGTCGGAGATACTCCCCCTATAAAACAACGCCATTATTCTGTTTCTCCTGCAGGAGTCATCGAGAAAAGTAACTTAGCTTGGTGTTCCCCGATGGCTGTGGTGCGCAAGTTCAACGGAAAAGCTAGACATTGCCTAGATGCCAGGAAGCTTAATGCAGCTACGCGTAAAGATACTTATCCACTACCGCTGATAGATGGATTGATCAGTCGGCTTGATAAAATACGTTTTATATCTAGTTTAGATCTCAAGGGTGCCTTCTGGGAGATACCGTTGGAACCTGCATCGCGTGATAAAACTGCTTTTGTAGTTCCAGGATGATGAGTTATGCAATGCACCCCAAACCATGTGCAGACTGATGCATAAGGTCATCCCCTATCACTTACATGATAGCGTTTTTGTCTATCTAGACGATCTTTTGATTACTGCATCTTCTTTCGAAGAGCATTTGTCTCTGTTAAGTGAGGTTGCAAATCGTCTAAAAATATCTGGTCTCACGGTGAACATCGAGAAAAGCAAGTTTTGTTTGAAGGAGCTTGCCTATTTAGGTTATGTTGTTAGTGATGGTTACTTGAGGTTGAGGGTTAACCCTGATAAAGTTCGAGCTATTTCAGGATTCCCAAGTCCAAAGACGGTACGCTATATAAGGAGATTTTTAGGGTTGACTGGTTGGTATCGCCGATTTATAAGTGGTTACTCGATTTTAGCAGCCCCACTTACAGAGCTGTTGAAAAAGGGAAAAAGTTCCCTTGGAATGACCAGACTCAAGCATCATTTGACTTATTAAAAACTGCCCTCATAACTGCCCCTGTTTTAAATTTTTCTAGGCATTTTTATATACAATGCGACGCTAGTACAACTGGAGTGGGAAGTGTCCTATTTCAAAAAGGTGATGATGGTTTAGAAAATCCAATCGCATACATGTCTGAAAAGCTGAACGCGGATTAACGTAATTATTCTATCACTGAACTGGAGTGCTTGGCAGCCGTGCTAAGTGTTAAAAAATTTCGCGCTTATGTCGAGGGGCTTTCCTTTACCATCATCACCGACCACTCAAGTTTGAAGTGGGTCATGTCACAGAAAAACCTTTCATGGAGACTTGCACGTTGGAGTATGAAGTTCTAGGGCTTCAATTTTAACATTGAATGGGAGTTATAATTCAGTAAGTGATGCATTATATCGTGGTCACTCAGATGTGCTGAATGAAAATAATAGTCCTGATTCCGTAATACAGCCATTCCATATTAACTTATCTTCCTCTGCGCTTTTCAATGTCCCAGTTACCTAAAATTAATAGAGTCTATCAACAAAATTCCAGAAGCTCTCAATTTTAAAGTACAGGATTGAAAAGTCTTTATTAATATTTCACCTGGGATAATGTATCCAGATACTGGACATCCTAAATAGAAGCTTGTTGTACCTGATTTGCTAACAGTACCTTTACTCAAACAAGCGCATAACGGTCCTTCATCAGCACACATGGGATTTTCTAAAACCTTAGAGCGATTAAAAAGACATTATTATTGGTCGAGTGTGTACCGAGACGTCAAAAACCACATATCTTCATGTGCTACATGTAAAACCTGTAAAAGTCCTAACTCTAATTTAAGTTCTCCAATGGGTCAGCAAGTCGTAGAGTATCGGCCATGGCAAAGGAGCTGTGTAGATTTTTTAGGACCTTACCCTCGGTCAAAGAAGGGAAATACGCACTTATTGATTGTACTGGATCACTACTCGCGGTTTGTACAAATCAAAACAATCCGACAAGCAATCGCTTCTATCTTAGTAGAGTACTTAGAGCGGGAAATTTTTCATGTTTTTAGCGTTCCTGAAAGCCTTGTTTCTGATAACGGTAGACAATTCGAATCGATTCTATTAAAAGACCTTCTGGAAAAATTTAAAATTAACCATATGTTTACACCGAAATACTCAATCCGTCTTGGCAGCAATTCACGCTTATATCGGAGAAAACCATTAAAAATGGGATGCTCATTTGAGCGAAATTGGATCCGCTTTACGTAATATTATATACGATTCAACCGGCTATACTCCGCATTTTCTTGTTTTTAGACAACATTACATATCCCATGGTTCAAACTATGAATTGATAAGGGAATTGGAAAAGCCAAGTCCTATAACAGTTTGCAAGTATCGTTCAAATCGGATTTATTAACTAATGCACAACGGTCTGTGTTAAATCATTTACAATTTTCTTATCAAAGAAATGCTAAGATGTACAATCTGAGAAGTCGTGAACGGCGGTTCAGTGCCGGTCAAAAAGTTATTGTTCGGAATTTTGCATTAAGCGATGCTCCAAACAAGTATTCAGCTAAATTGGCTGCTAAATTTCTAAGAGCTCATATTGTTAAACCAGTTGGAAATGTAGCTTATGAGGTCCTTATTCCTTTTGCGGTCTAGACAGACATTTTCATGCTTTGAAAAAACCCACCCCATTTCCCCTGAGTTCTAGCCGGCTTATTATGACCGTACCAAAGTCTCTGAATCTGTACTTTTTTCTGATAACACCCAAATGAGTCAATTTCCAAATGATCAACAAAAGAGTTACAAGAAATTTTGAAATCCAGAAACTGCCCAATACACTATATGAAAAAAAAGAACTTATTAAAAGATTAAAATAATCATTGGCCACTGATTCAAATGAATCTCTAGAAGAAGAAAGCATTGAAGAATTGAAGGAGGAGGAATTTTCATTTAGAAGAAATTTTGAACAACCACACACTGGCGGATTTAACGGCGGGCGCACCGGGCGCGCGCCCAGGGCCCCGACTTCTGGGGGGCCCCGCTAAACTCCAACTTTCTGGTTTTTCTGATGTTTAAGGGTCTAAGTTATTTTCGTGTTTATATTGTGTGTGGAAGAAAAAAAATGGGTTAATAATTTAATATAAATGTATAAAGATAAAGATGACGTTTATTCAAGTAATGAAGGAATTTTGTGGACCAAAATTGAATTCGAATTATTTTGGGTTTATTTTTTCCCCAAGAAAATAGCCAATTTCATTTAATTCGTTTTTCAATTATGCCCTTTTTCTTGCTATCTCAGCTTGCTCAAATAAAACAACATTCTATTTCTACTTACACTCATGCACTCAAATTTTTGTTTAATGATACTTTATCGATTTGAAGGAAAAGAAAAGTACGCAACAAAAAGCCAACTTTTCGAAATAAAATATAAATTTAATATCTATTATGACCTGGTGGCGGATATCATAACCAAAAATTGGAATTGGGTTTAAATAAATCCAATATTTTTTTTGGGTTAATATTATTCTTGCGGGGGTTTATCCTATGCAATTGTTGGTGTAAATTTATCAAGGGAATGCGCTTATTTTTGACGATGAGTTGAAACAACCCTAGGCGTGAATCTTCTTTTAATACTGGGGTGGGATGTTGTAACATCACTTTCGATTCGAATTCGATAGAATTTATGTCTCACGTTTCAAGAATAAAATTTTACTCTATTTCGTTTTTCAATTATGCCCTTTTTCTTGCTATCTCAGCTTGCTCAAACAAAACAACATTCTATTTTTACTTACACTCATGATTATTTATCATATCACTCAAATTTTTGTTTAATGATACTTTATCGATTTGAAGGAAAAGAAAAGTACGCAACAAAAAAAGATCGCAATAGAAAAATCGTAATCAAAATGTGTAGAGTAACTGTACTCTTCTTGAAACATGAGACATAAAATCTATCGAATTCGAATCGAAAGTGATGTTACAACATCCCACTATTCCCACCCCTGTTTTCAATATGAAAAGAAATTGACACGTCATAACCTGGTAATACAAGGGTGACATGTTCTACCATCACTTTCGATTCGTTTTCGAAAGTTTTTTGTCTCTTGTAACAAGAACAAAATTGTACTCTATTTCGCTTTTTCAATTATTTTTTTTCTAAAGCTATTTCTGCTTACTCAAATAAAACAACATTCTATTTCTACTTTCATTCATCACTCTTTATCACAAAAAATTTTGTTTGCGATATTTTATCGATGTGAAGAAAAGGAAATGTATTCAGAAGGCTGAGATCGCAATAGAAAAATTGTAATGAAAGAAGAAAATAGCGTACAATTTTGTTCTTGTTTCAAGAGACAAAACACAATCGAAAACGAATCGAAAGTGATGGTACAACATGCCACCCCTGAAACGAAAAAAAATCAACGCCTCCTTATATATACAAAATATTTCAATAAAATGTTCAATCTAGAAATTATAAATACGTGTAATTTGTACTTATAAGTGTGCGCAATGAATTTTCTTCAGTAAATTCGGATTAAAAGTGTGTTTGACTCGCAATCTTTGAACTTTCTCGGCTACGATGCGCTTCGGCTCGCATGCAAATATAATTGCTTGTCAAACAAAGTATCACTTTTAATCCTGATGATACAATGTACTATTTTCCAATTTGGTTACAAAAATACGACTTTTCAAAATCGTAGTAGGTTGTGAAACGATATAATTATTTTTCATGAGAGCTAGCTAGTGAGGAAATATTCATTAAAATACCAGTTTTTGCCTTCTTAATTTTCAAAATTTGTTTTAATTAATTTGGAGTTTAACTACCCAAAGACTATCTTTTCTCAAATTTCAATAATTTACTGTTTATAACAAAACTAGAAAAAATTCTTGTATGTAACACGTTAGGAAATATCATTTTTTGTAACTTGTGGGATTTTGCGCAAATTGTTTCACTCGTTTCGTAAATATCCTACTCGTTACATAAAATGACTCATTTTCTAACTGTGCCCTGAGGGTGCTGATTCTCTAAAAATTAACAAAATGGGTGTTTTCTTTTATACATTCCACAGAAAGAACATAAGGAGTAGAACATTGATCACGTACGTGACCTCGGAATAATATTACTTACGTAATATAATATGTATAAGAATATCAACCTGATTCTTTAAAAAATAAGATTATGTGTGGACGTGTAAAATTGTAAAAAGCAAAGCTTACTTTTATGATTTTGGCATTTTTCAATATTATTTTAGTAGTAAGTCAAATCGAGAAATTGCAAACTCATAAAAGTAACCATTGCTTTTTACAAGTTTACACGTCTACACATTATCTTATTTTTTAGAGAATCAGGGTGCAGGTTGGAATAAATGGTAACATTGTTTAATTTTTGAGATTAAGAAACAAATTAAGTTTATTAAATAAATAGTTTCACTATAATTAATTAAAATTGCAAATAATGTGGACGTGAAAACACACAATGTAATATTAATTTTAATTATCTTAAAAAATATAACCTGGGATTTTTGTATCCGCCAAGCTCTATTTAAAACAATTATCGCGTAATGAAACTAAAAATATTTTTTGCAAAAATTTATTATTTTACGCATTACACAATTAAATGTATCATAATTAATAATTTCATTTTCCATAATATGAACGATTTAATTCAATTGAATCATTTAAATTGTAAGCATCAAACTTAATTACAAAACGTCAAATGAAATATTCCATGTATTCCACATTTCGATGTAGTACAAAAGAATACATTCCCAAGTATAACAAAACTGAATTCATCACCGACTTTTTCAGCAATAATGTCCGACTTATTATAAGATTTACTATGAAAGTTGGCCAAAAAAATCGGAAAATGATGAAAAAAAAAAGTTGCAAACCAAATTTCATCATTCTCCAATTTTTTTTCCGACAATCGGAAAAAAAAATCATATTTTCAGCTAAATGTCCGAAAAATACAAAAATTTTCGGATATAAAAATACTTGGGTTCTGAATATTCCAAATAAATAAAAGAATGGATCGAAAAAGGAATAGAAGGAATGAAATGAATAAAATAACGACTTACGTCACTTTCGGAATGTCCGGAATATCCAGAATGAATAAAAGAAACCACCCAATGTGTAAATGAGAAAATTACTAAAAAGGTTTGTTTGTTTCTATCTCTACAATCTTTTCTGGGGCTCAAGGCACTCCCAACTCTTTCGCAGTTCCCTTTTAACGTCCTACCTTACGCCGTTGCCAGCCAACTCGAGGACGTACGGCTATAGACCCGCTTTCATTTTAAACCACCTGCACATTGCATTGCTTCATGCCAGCCTATAGTACTGACATGAAAGGTGGGTCGGCCCATGGATTCCGCACTCTCAACAGGGGGTCATAGATGTGTTCATCGTCATCACCGATCGTAATCAGATGATGAAAAATCCCTTTTGCATCCCGCCCCTATAGGGATTCGAACCCGGTACCTCCCGATCCAACCGCCGTAGCTTTAACCACTGCGCCGTTTGTTCGGTAATTACTAAAAAGCAAAGCCTACTTTTATGAGTTTGCAATTTTTCGTTAATATTTTAGTAGTAATCAAATCGAAAATTGCAAACCGATGAAAATAAGCTTTGATTTTTACAAGGTTTCACGTTTACACAATATCTAATTTTTTAAAGAATCAACACCCAGGTTGAATAAATAGCTATTATTTGTTAAAAATACCGTTAACATGTATTTTTATTTTCTTGTCTCTCTCTCTATTTTTTTAAGGGGCCTAATTTTTCTTCTGCGCCCGGGGCCTCAACCGACCTTAATCCGCCACTGCAACCACACATAATATAGATCCTCGATTCTAACTAATGATGGTACCTAACGGTAGATCGATATTCGATACCTAAAATGGTAGAGAGCAATCCGCCATTTCCCATAATTGACTAACTAACGGAAGCTGAATTAACCCGCTACCAATCCACTGCAAATGTTCCAAAAATCCGAAACTCAAGGTTGATGTTGGAATCAACATGATGATAGCTAGCGGGGTCAATGCAACTGTAAAGAAAAAAACACGATAAAAAAATTTAAATGTGCTTTCCGTCCAAACTCATGAATCGATAAAGCTGCGCGACCTTGATGTACCTGCGTAGAAGCTCATCCCTGACGTCTCCACATGCAGCATTCGCTCCGGCTATCGCGCAGTCTGTCGTGGGGTTGTAGTGGTGTCCATTCAAGGTCATGATAGCTACTTTCAGATCATTTTACACACCGCCGCGCACACATATCCGCCTGGTCCCTCCCCTAAATACAATAACTAACACTTCATATCAATGTCTGATAACAAACTAAGCATATCGATTTCAGATTTCGCTTATATAACCTCTTCGAAAAAACGCGATTTTGATAAATTGTGAAGGTTTTATGGCTATTTCTGACTAATTTAAACTATTTTTAAGATCTGTTCGGTGAAGCACAATGTTGCAAAATCATCATAAACTGAAAAATATACGGAAACGGAATTTCTGGTGTGATAATCACGGTAGAGATCCTATCATGTTCCCTAAAGTACGCTATGCACAAATTTTTTAGTTACAGGTACAAAATTGCTCAATTACAGAGGTGCGAAAAACTTATAGAAAACTTGTTTTCTAAAATGGGATTTCTGGCGTGATGGATACGTGTTGTCACGAAGCTCTTATTTTTTGTTATCGAAAATCATCAAATCCAAAGTTGAACGGTTAAGTCGAAATGTGGCACAGAACCGTAAAAAATAAAAACCTGTTATATTACTTTGTGTTGGACCAATTTTACCGTATCTATAGTTACCAAAAGAAACGTTGTAATTTCCGAAAGAACAACATGTGGATTTATTTGAAGGCGACGTAAAATGATTTTTTTTTTGCTGAAAATAGGCATAATTTAGCTAATTTCAACGATGAATTGAATTTGAATAGAAACAATAAAGTAAAATCCTAAACGATAATAATATCAATAAAAATAATTTTTTTTTTTGCTTGTTCATTGGAAAATTATATATACGAGATAACAAGTGTCTCAATAAAATTTCCTTCATAATTTCGATTTCAGGCATTTTGGTTTTGTTTCGTTTTTTTTTTATCTGCACAATAATTGATAATAGGATTTTCCCAATAATGTTGTTGTTGCTTTTATTTTTTAAATTTTATTTTATTTTATTATGTATTTGTCATTTAGATTTTTAAATAAATTTCCTTTTTCGTATATATTTGGAAATTTTTATATTTTTTTTGCTTTTTTTTGCCAATTTTAATCTAAAAACTGAATTTAAAATAAAATCTGTATCTATCTCCGCTCTATATATGTACATATCTATCTATACTCTAGATATAGAGATAAATTTTTTTAGTTAGTAGGTTGCAACCGAATGTATACCCACAACAACAGATGAATGTGGAATAATTCCACATATGTGATAATAATGAACGAACGAACGAAATACACAAAAAGGCATATTAAATTTTCGAGATGAGACCGCTAAACTTGAAAAAGGCGTTCCGTTGAAATTTTATACAATTTTCTAGGATTTTTCAATTTCAATTTTATTTTTTGTTTTGTTTTTTGTCAATTTTCCGTTCTCTAGTTAGATATATATGGAGTAATAATGTTATGTGTGTGTACACACATGGGTTCGAAATCTATATATACATACATATATGTATGTTATATGAATGAATTGTCTCATGCTTAAGTGGATTTTCCGAAAAAAAAAAAAATTGGAATAGATTTTTGTGATTTGTAATATTTTTTTGGGCCTAGAAATTCGGAAAAAAGACACAAAAATTGTATTTTTAATTAAAGTGACACAAAAAGCTAATTGAACCACAAATATAGTTAGTTATATACGATTATGTGTAAAGGTAAATTTTTGAACATAAACTCGTATGTATAGTTTTTAGGTATACTAACGAGCGGTTTTGTTCAACGGACTATTTAATTATCGTTTCATAAACACAGAACATTTCATTTTTATCTTGTTATTTAGTTTATCGTATTATTAATCCTGTAAATTGTATGTACATATGTTAACTTTAGTGTATCCTTGTTTCTGGATACATTTGTCCTAACGAATAAATAAAACTATTTTACAAATTTTTTCCAATAAAACAGATTCTCTAACTAACTTACGTACCCCGTATATGTATATAAAATTCTGTACGCTATAATTAAAATAAAAATACGTTTTTTTTGGCAGAAATACAAAAAAATTCAGGTAAGCCAAAGTAAATTTAATTTCTTGTTAATAATTAACAAAGCACTTGCGACTTTCCTTTATAGGCATAGGACTGAAAATTGACCCGAATGGGCAATTACTCATCAACTATAAGCATTACCTTTAATTTAAAGATATGATTGCTTATAGGTTGGTCCTTCGGCTTTATGCCTATAATGCATAAAATTATCGCAATGACCTCGTCAGGCGGCAAAGGAACCCGCGTCTCGAATCTCTGACTTTGACCGATTTAAATGCTTGAACCAGTGTAGCGAAATGGCTCATCCGACCGGAGATCCGATGGTGTCATTTTTTCCGTAAAAAACCACTAGTGGTTAATTTATGTTAAATTAAATTAATTAATCTCCACATAAATTTTAATTAAAATTATAGACTACAAAATAGCGATTTACAATGCTTGAAAGCACTGTATAACGAGCACTGTATAATTTGTGCGTAAAGAATCTATGGCAAATAATTTATTGTAAATTAAAATAATTAATTTGCACATAAATTTCATTCTATTTAAAATTTCCAAACTCCAGAATTCTTAAATTTGATAAAATTCTTATTTAAGCTTCTAAGGGTTTTCGCTTTTTTATAGTGAAGTTCAGGGTTAGCTTTAGTGAAGATTTTCCATTGAATTTTAGGGTTAATTTAGGGTAGGTTGAATTAAAGGATATAGTTTAGAGTGAGTGATGTAAAATTGTAGGGTTAATTTAAAAGCTTCAGTAACATGGGTATACAGGCAATTCAACATGTTATGCGCGTACGATATTGAAGCGCCCACTTTTTCATTCGAACAAAACACTCAACAATTTATTAGATTTATTTGAGGGCAATATTGGCACAATTACAACAATTTCACAATATACAACATAAAAAGTTTTAAGAATTTGAATCAATTGATTTGTTGAATTTATTCAAATAGAATTCACAATAAGTTTTTATTATTCATTAATTTAGATTATTTTTTACCATTTAGGCAATTTATTATTACACACTATATGTATTGTAATAAAAATATTTATTATCAAAATTATGCTGACCTTACCCGTCGAAAGATGAATCTAAAAGGAAGGAAGAAATGACAATTTATCCACAATTATTTAATCTTTGTTAGGAGTAGGTTTTATAGCAGAATATAATATTGTACCAAATTTATAACACGATCAATGCTATAACCTCTTCGTACGAGTGGTCACATAACACCTCCACCAGTAGTCTTAATATACAACATTAAGTCTGAACCAGTTCAGAGAAAAACTTAACTATTAAAATTTAGATTGCGAAAGTTCAAAATATAATTCAATAAAATGTTTGCTTAAATGTCGTAATTCGCCAGGAAATATTTTAATTTATTTAAATATAATAAAAATGTCGTACTTTTCTTTTCTTCAACGTTTATACTTATATGATTTATGATTCTGAATTTTCGTGAAAAGGTTTCAACCTATTGTTATGTACCATTTTAGTTGAGTTTCCAATTTTAGAAGTATTTTCTGGTTAATTTATCTCTTGGACTTCGTAAGGACCTAGCCAAAATACTTTGACAATTTAGAATTTCTAGCTTCATTTTTCAACCAAACTAGAACACCAACAATAAATGTAACTACTTTAGAGTTTCGGTCGTAATAGACCTTTGATTGTGGATTAGACTCAAGTAAGTTATTTTTAGCGATTTGAGTGATATAGTGTACGGTTATCCTGAGTGATATAGTGTATACGGTTATCTATAAACGTTTTATGTGATCTTTCCAGAGAGCCGTTGAATTGCGGATGATATAGGCTGTGGTATTTAACTTTTTTATTTTGAATAATTTAGCTATTCGTTTAAATAAATCACTCATGAAGTTCGACCCATGATCAGTGAGAATCGACGAGGGAACACCGAAAATACAAACAAAGTTTTCGATAAATGCTCGAGCCACGGTCTCTGTCTCTTGGTTTGGAATAGGTGCGGCTATTGAAAATTTTGTCAAATCATCTTGCATTGTCAGTATGAATTTGTTATATGAATCAGATATATTCAACGGACCAACAATATCCAAAAATAATTTTTCAAAGGGACGAGATGACGTAGTGGTGATTTTCATGGGCATTTTGTTCGAGATACCAGATTTATTATAGTTTGGCAGGATTTGCAATTCCTTATTATCTTGGTGACTTGGCTTAACATATTTGGGAAATTATAAATTTTTTTAGTCTATTGTAAGTTCTATAAATTCCTTGATGAACTCCAGAAAGACTGTGATAAAATTCATCAATTACGGTTGCTATTTCAGATTGGTCCGTCAATTCAACGACATTTTTCTTATCGATCGACTATTCGTTTTCAGAATTGTGCCCTTTATCCTCAATAATAGATTCACGTAACGTTTGTGCTCTAGTTAGAACATGGATGTTGGTGGTTGTATCGCTTGTTTTTATTGGAATGCGACTTAAACCATCAGCATTCGTGTTGAGTTTTCCTGCTTTGTGTACCTTTTTAAATTGATATTCGTCTAGCTTAATTCGCCAACGTGTGAGTTTTGAGGGTGGATTGGTTATACTACATAACCAAACCAAAGGCTTATGATCTGTGACTACAACGAATTCTCGTCCATAAACGTATGGGCGATAATGATTAACGGCCCAAACAACAGAAAGCAACTCCTTCTCGTTAGCGGAGTAATTCTTCTCGGCTTTATTCAAAACACGGCTAGTAAAAGCAGTACAGCACATATGACCAAATTACTCGCATCACAAGTAACTGTAAATTGTTTTGCGTAATCAGGTCGCGTTAATACGGGAGGAGAGCAAAGCGCTGTTTTTAATTTGTTGAAGCCTTTCTTCACAAAATGCATCCCATTTGTAAACTACATTTTTTTTTTTTAAAGATTAGTTAAAGGCTTTGCCATACTCGAAAAATTTGATATAAAACGTCGGTAGTATCCGGCGAAACCCAAAAAAGATTTAATTTATTAAGCGGTTTTTGGAATTGAATATTTAGTAACTGCTGTTGTTTTATTGGGGTCGGGTTTTACTCCTTCCGGCGTTATGACATACATGATCCAAATACGTGATTTCCTTACGAAGGAACTGACATTTATAGTTGGATTATACATTTGATACCATTAAGTCCACTTACCACACAATTCATAAGACGCTGGAAGGTTGCCGGAGCGCCTTTCAAACCAAAGGGAATTCTTGTGAACTTATAGTGCCCATAAAAGTGGTGTTAAAAGCAGTTTTCTCTCTGTCTAGTTTATCTATTGGTACCTGATAGTAACCGTCAGCAAAATCTGTTGTACTGAATTATGAACTTTTCCCAAGTTGATCTAGAATATCCGTGATATTTGGAAGAGGAAAACTGTGATGCCGTTTAATTTACGATAATCGACTACGATGCGCCATTTCTTCTCATCCGTATTCGATTATTTCGGAATTACTAGTAGAGGGATATTCCATGGTGATTTACTAGGCTCGATTAATTTATTTTTATGCATCGGATCTTTGAGATTGCGGTAACAGATATGGGCGAACAGTGAATGGACTATACTATTACCACTAGTTGGAATTTTGTGTGTAATAGTCTTGGTAACCGTTAATTTATCACCAGGCAAAAAAAAAAAATGTCAATATACTCTCGACATAATTATATAATTGAAGATTTTTCTTCGGAATTCAAGTTTTAAGTATTGATACTGTTTTCTAATGTGTTTAGCCTATTCCCTATAGAATGGTCAAGATAAGAGATAGAAGTTGTCAGGGTCAAGAAAATTCTTTTTATCTTTGTTATGTTTTTATTAAATATGAGTTATAATATTTGTTCGAATTATCCTCCTCTACTCCGTATGCAAGCACGACACCTTTTCCTTATTTCAAATGTTATTGTGCGAAGTCGCATTTTTCTTTTCATTATTTCAAATGCAGCTGTAATTCGCTCCATTAAAATTTCTTGTGAGGGCCCCTCTGTTGCATAAACCAATTCCTTTGCACGTCCCCAGACGTAAAAATCGAGAGGTGTCAGGTCTCTTCGTTACTCAAATTAGACATTGTAACCACAACAGCGAAGACAAACGCAACAAAAACAATTCTGATAACAGTTTAAAACAGACTAAACAAGAAGAACAAAATATTTAACAAAAACAAGATTTAAATAAAACAAAAGAATAAATGTAATAAATAGGTTCCTATGGTTTGTAACTTTTGCAAAACGTTTACCCGAACTTTTATTATCAGTTTGGAAGGAAGTGTGCCGATCGTCTTTCAAAATGATGGCTATCCGGCACACTATCATCGAATGGTACGTGAGTAGTTAGACAATTCTTTTCCGAACTCATAGATTGGTAGATTGGGGCGTATTTTTTGGACAGCACGGTCCCCAGACCTGACACCCGTCGATTTTTACGTCTGGGGACGTGCAAAGGAATTGGTTTATGCAACAGAGGTGCCCTCACGAGAAATTTTAATGGAGCGAATTAGAGCTGCATTTGAAATAATGAAAAGAGAAATGCGACTTCGCACAACAACATTTGAAATAAGGAAAAGGTGTCGTGCTTGCATACGGAGTAGAGGAGGACAATTCGAACAAATATTATAACTCATATTTAATAAAAACATAACAAAGATAAAAAGAATTTTCTTGACCCTGACAACTTCTATCTCTTATCTTGACCATTCTATAAATAATTCCTCCAACATGTAGCATACCATTGGAAAGGCTATAAACTAGACAAGTTTTTAAAACAAACCTATGTTCAATATAATGTTTATTGGTTTTTATATTGAATTTAGAAGTTGAAATTTTTCATATATTTACACATTTTCAAGACTTTCGAAGCTCATATAATTTATTTTCTTGAAGCCATTTGTACCAAATAATGATTCATTTAGACTAAAAATACATTGCAGAATACAATAAAAGTTATTTCGTGCTATTACAATCACAAACAAAAAAAATATTCCGATTTAAATGCGAGAATTCAGGTAATTTAAATAAAAAACGAAAAAAATTTATATCTCAGTTACCGTGTCACTTAGGACATAGGGTCTTATGGGTGAAAACTAGCTAATGACCCACCCAATCCCCCAAAATATTGTGTCGGTCCATGTGCCGAACACCCTGTATATGGAACAGTTAAACTGTTGAGCGCATGATTACTTCGATGGCAAATCATAGGCGGTATTATTTAAGTACAGCTATTTTATTTCATACTATACCGAAAATCAATGATTACGTGATTGATTTCTGTCCGGGAAATGAATTATGACGGTACAGAACAAAAGTGTCCGGCAAACAAGCTATTACAGTACAGAAAAATATAAAACCAAACAAAAAAAAAATAACTAGGGTAACTTGATAATCATTTGGATTGATTTTCTTTAAATTTCAAATTCATGTTTTTACTTTAAAATTCAATTTTAAATGAAAAAATCGAATTAATGTCTCATGTAGAATAAAATAAAACGTCATTACACGTACGTTAAATGATCGTTACAGTACTCGTTCAAAACTCTGATAAAAGTCGAACTCGTACTGTAACAACTCATTTACCGACATTGTGACGTAAATAACTATTACTATAAATTAAATATTCCGCTTTATAATTATTACAGTAATTATACAAGAAAATAAGTGGTACTAGTTTATTTTTGGACCTAACTGTATGCGAACACTACTATAACTTATTTAAAAACTTTTATATTGAGTTGTATAGTAAGCCATGAGAATTTTTTGGTAAACATTTTTTTCCTATCATAAACTTCATAGCATGCTATGTTTGAAACGGGAACCGTTCATAATGCCGCGTTTTAAAATGTCGCGTTTTAAAATACCGCGTTTCAAAATGCCGCGTGGTACAAAATGTCGCGTTTTAAAATGTCGCGTTTCAAAATGCCGCGAGGTACAAAATGTCGCGTGGTACAAAATGTCGCGTTTTAAAATGTCGCGTTTCAAAATGCAGCGAGGTACAAAATGTCGCGTGGTACGAAATGTCGCGTTTTAAAATGTCGCGTTTCAAAATGCCGCGTGGTACATAATGTCGAGTGGTACAAAATGTCGCGTTTCATAAAACCGCGTGGTTCAAAAAACCGCGTGGTACAAAATGACGCGTTTTATAATGATGCGTTTTAAAAAGACGCGTTTTGAAAAAATCCCTTATAAATCAACACAATATGATGTGAAATAATAAATAATTTAATAAAAATTATTTGAAACAGGCAAATTGTGTTTAAACATATAGTAAAATTTTCCTTCACTGAATGGAAATTATTTATAAATGTAATTTTATGTAATTATAAAGTGGGTCTAAGAAAAAGAACGCAAATGTTGAAATTTATTAGAATATTCCTTCACTAAAATGTTAAAGTTAAGTCCTTATATATCGGAAGTGAAATCATTTATATTGTTTAATAATACACATTTTTTTATTATCTCAATATAACATTTATTTTATTCCTTCTTTACAAACGCGACATTTTGTACGTCGCGGCATTGTGAAACGCGACATTTTAAAACGCGTCTTTTTGTACCACGCGAAATTTTGTACCTCGCGGCATTTTGAAACGCGACATTTTGTACCACGCGAAATTTTGTACCTCGCGGCATTTTGAAACGCGACATTTTAAGACGCGACATTTTGTACCACGCGACATTTTGTACCTCGCGGCATTTTGAAACGCGACATTTTAAGACGCGATATTTTAAAACGCGACATTTTAAAACGCGGCATTTTGAATCCGTAGAACGAACAGAACGAACATTCCATAGAACGAACAGAAGAAATAGAATATTGATCTGGTGACCTCAGAATATTCCGAACGTAATGTAATTAAAGAACGGATTGGAATAAATAGAATACATTTTCCATAGCACGAATTTTTTTTTATTTTGAAAATTAGGAAACAAGTTAAATTTATTAAATAAATAATTTTATTATAATTAATTAAAGTGCAAATAACCTGTTGCACCCATTTATACGTGAAAACACACAATGCAATATTAATTTTAATTTATATATCTTTAAAAGAACTGGGATTTTTTGTATCCGCCAAACTCTATTTAAAACTATTATCATGTAATAAAACTAAAAATATTTTCAAAAATTTTAACATTTAACAGCTTAAATAATTAATTTTAACATAATTAATAATTTCATTTTTCATAATATCTACGATTTAATTCAATTTAATCATTTAAATTGTAAGCATCGCAAATAATTACAAAACGTCAAACAAAATATTCCTTTTATTCTAGCTTTCGATGTAGCACAAAAAGAATGCATTCTGAATATTCCGAATAAATAAAAGAATGGAGTGAAAAAGGAATAGAAGGAATGGAATGAATAAAAGAACGATTTACGTCACTTTCGGAATGTCCGGAATATCCAGAATGAATAAAAGAAAACACCCAATATAACAATGAAAGTTATATAATTTAGGTTGAACGTGGCTTAGTAGTAATGTATTGGACTAAAGCGGCTAAGGTCTGGGGTTCGATTGTGCCCAAGGCATTTTAGTTTAGTTTTTCCAATTTATATTTTTTTGACGTGATCAAGTCTTATACCGCATGTTCAAAAAATTGAAAAGAAATTTTGCCTTTGGTCTTGGGCAATTACTGTAAGCATTACTTTTAATTTAAATGTATGATTTCTTAGGTTGGTCCTTAGGCTTAATGCCTCATGCATAATATTATCGCAACAACGCCATCAGGCGGCGAGGTAAGCCGGGCCGCGAACCTCGGATTTCACGCGATTTAAATGCTTGAACCAGAGAATGGCTCATCCGATCCGAGAAATTCTGGAGTCAATTTTTGCGTAAAGTAACAGTGGTTAAATTAAATTTACAAAAATAGAAATTTACAGGGTCTGACTGCACTATAGCGAGAGAATGCCTCTTCTGATCGGAGTAATACTGGTGCTAATTTGTGCATAGAAAAACTGTGGCAGATAATTTATTTTAAATAAAAATAATTAATCTCCACATAAATTTTAATTAAAATTAAAATCTACAAAATAGCAATTTACAATGCTTGTGAGCAGTGTAGCGAGAGATCGCCTCTTCTGATAGAAGCGATTCTTATCTCAATTTGTGAGTAATGAAGCTGTGGTGGATAATTTATTTTAAATTAAAGTAACCTTCCACATACATTTTAAATGAAATTGATATCTTCAAAATAGCGATTTACAATATATAGTTTAGAACACTGTAGAGAGAGAATCCCTCATTTATTTGTGCGTAAAGAAACTTGAGCTTATAATTTATATTGAATTAAAATAATTAATCTCAACATCTTTTAAACTTTATCACGCATAATACATACGGCCGTGTAGACGACACAGCCCACTCCGATTTTTTTTTTTTTGAAGAAAAGCACAGCTCCCGTTGTTTGTCGGTCTGTAAAGTTTTTTGTGGGATGCCCCAACACATGTAAAATCATCCTTAAAAGCCCTTACTGTTTGATTTAAGGTCTAATTCAGGTACAATAATCCTTAAAAGGCTTAAATCACGAGCTGTTCCTATACTCGGCTTAAAATATATCAAATGTTCAAATGGTGATTGTGGAAGCAACCACTGGACATCACCATTATATATAAATTATATCCGTCCTAGGACGGGCTGTACCCGCTAGTTATAGAAGAATAGAAGAAATTTAGAATAGAAGAATTAGATTGAATCGGACTGAATATCGCCTATAAAACCATTAACAAATTACAAAACAAATTAAAACCAAAACGAGACAATGAGCTTGACAGTGGAGTCTACAAATTAATTTGTAATGATTGCGATAAATTTTGTGTTGGGCAGACTGGGCGCTCTTTCTCTCTGAGATTCGCTGAACACACGAAAGAATTAAATAACAGGCTTACCAACTTTTCTTACCTGAAAATCATTCATTCAGCAGTTTTGGCCATAATCTCCAAATTCTACACAGAATGTTAAAAGGCAATGAAATGGATCGATATGTAGAATTTGAGATTTATAAAAACCACCATAACCAAAATTTGCTCAACGACAAAATAAATTCAAAAACCATTAAAATTTACGAGATGTTAATGCAATATTTATAATTTTAAGTTCATCGACAAAGGACGAATCTCCGAAACCGGTCTTCTGAGCTAAATTAAATTATATAAATATCACTTAAAGAAAGTTGTAAAAGCTTTGTTTTTTAAGTTGTTCCTTTTATATATTTGTAATATGTAAAAATAGTTAAATTATTATTGAAACATAGTTTTTAATAAAAAGTCATAATTAAACAGTTTAAAATATAAATTTTATTTTAATTTCGCTTTAATTGTGTTACGTATCTTATTTAAGCTTCTAAGGGTTTTCGCTTTTTATTGTGAAGTTCAGGGTTAGTTAATTAGGGGTTGGTTGAATTAAAGGGTATATTTTAGAGTGAGTGATGTACAATTTTATGATTAATTTTAGAGTGGCTTGTAAGTTGAATTTAAGAGTGAATTTTAGAATTAATTCATCGTAATTTTAGGAAGAATTTTAAAGTAAATTTCGGATAAATTTATGATGAATTTAATGGAGAATTTTGTTTGATTTTGGGGTGAATTTTAGGATAAACTTTAAGGCTGCGGGTTGTACGATGAAGTTTAAGGTGCCTTTTAAAGTGAATTTTTATTTAAGAACATGGTAAATTTGGGAATAAATTTTATATTGACTTTAGATCAATTTGTAATGAATTCTACTGTGAATTTTGTGATGACATCTAAAATGAAGTTTATAATATTTATAGGGCAAATTTTAAGGTGAATTTTATGCCCCTATTATACATAGTAAAGGGTTATTTATTTATTATTTTATTATATTAACATGTTATTTTGTATCTAGAATAATTTAAATACAGCAAATATATTAAATTATAATAAATTCTGTGTGTTTATATCTTCTACGGTTGAATTTGATTTGAAAAAGGATGGTTGCGTTTTGTAAAAGATTGAATTTGGAGTGCAAACCCTATAAATAAATTTATTTTAACAAACCCATACATCGTGCCATTTCTCGCACCGCTTATAAACGTTATCACGTAAAACACCTACGGCCGTGTATAGAAGCTACAGCCTACCCCTTATGTGTACACATAAACTTAATCATTGTATAATAAATTGTATGTATATATACTTGAAAATCGAAATACTTTTAATTAGGTGTATGGGTCAAACTTTTTTTTTTTTATTTATTAAACATTATAAATTTACATCAATGGTCCTGAAATGGTTTTTAAAAAACATTATGTTCATTTGGTTTTCAAATTTTCCGTGAGGTGCTGGTTAATTTAAAATTTTACGAAATCAAATTAAAAATAGACGACGGAGAGAAGGTTTTTAGTTAATTGAGAAGATTTGTTTGTTAAATGTATAACTGTCATAAAATGGATCGTGGTAAGGCCATTAGTATGGACAAAATTGATTATTGAGCTTACATATTTCAATTATTGGAACTTTCAGTATCCAGTAACCTCAGGGACCAATGAAACAAAGAGATATTTAAGAGAACATTTCTATGATTTAATTATTTTAATTCAATAACATTTTTATGGCTTAATTTAAGAAGAAGACGGTCTGCGGAAGTTCAGATTGATCGCCAAAAAAATAACCAAATTAGATTTACCTTAGCTATACCAATCCTTAATGAAGTTTCGTCTAAATAAATCGCATTTTTGTCATTTTTGCTATTAGTGTAGACTTTTCCCAGCCATCAACTACTTATTATTTCTTATGAAAATTTTGCTTAGAATTCTTTCTGATTCTACACTCTCAGAATACCGTTCACTTGCGTAATGCCTTCCACATTACGTTTATACGCCGTTCTCTGGTAGTGCTTCTCCTTTCGGCCATATTTTGCACTACAAAATATACAAAACTATGAAAAAATGTTGATCTATTCGGCTCCTCGAACGACAGTTTCCCCACAAATCGGCCGTTTACGTCACCAAACAAACCATTTACATTTTACCACAATTTTCCTTATTTTGAGCAGAGGTAGTCCTAAAAGATTTCTTGGGTTTTCTTAAATTTACAGACCCCTCCCCAAAATCACAATTAATCATGACAATATAAATCCTCACAATTAATGTTAGATTATTTTGAACTGAGACGTGTTGAACAGCAATCAAGATAGCAATGGCCATTTTTCATTTCGACCTCCGATTGTTTATCTCAGAATACTGTTGAATATCCTTGAATTTTAATTACTCTGTTTTTAGAGAGCATTCACAAAGTTCAAAATTTTTCTTCTGAAAATTTGTTCTGTTTGCTCAGATCACAATATTATGTGAGCACCGTAAGTGTTTACTCAGTGTTTCAGTCTGAATGGAGTATTGCTGTGGACTATTTAGAATACAAAAAAATTACACTACTAATACTAATTACAACTAAAAATTACAATACTAATAATATAGAATAAACTTCAATTATCCTTTGCCATTTTCTATATCTCAAACCGCCTCTATCCTCTGCTCTAATATCATGATATTATTTTAAAGACGTCCCATAGTTTGCCAATAAGATTTAAATACTACTTCTAATACCAAGAGAATTTATTCAGAAATAATATCTTTAAAGGCGATTTTATTAAAGCAATTCACAAATAATGTATCGATCAGCGTACCATTGAAATTCCAATATGCCAACAAAACGCAGATATATTTTATTTGTAAACGTTAACGATGTTTGCCCCCAGCAAACTATTTTAGGTAAATTTATAAATTTATATCTATTCCATATTACACGGTAACCTAGTCATTTTGTCTTACAGACACCTATTTGCAAGGTGTGTTAACCCTAGAAAAATATTTATCCAAAAAGTTTGCCTCGAAAAATAGTTCGGGTGTTTCGGGGCCCGAGTAACTTAATCGTCGAGAAATGTGAAAATCTAAAACAAAATATTTTCGCGATTACAATACCTACCCCAAATAACTTTGGTATAGTGGGAAAAGTAAATTTCAATCACAAAAATCACTTATTACAATCGTACTAAATCACATTTTAAACACTACTTAGGCTGTTTTCCAATCACCGACTTATTGACTTATTCGAAATTATTCAAATAAGTCTGCTGAAAAGGTGACTTATTCTTTAGTAATTTTTCCTATAGAAAACTTATTTATTTTTGTTGTCATGGAAACATTCTGTCTAATTATTGTGTATTTTCAAAAATGTTCAAAATAAGTCGATAAAATCAATTGGAATGACTTCATTGACTTATTCAAGATGGCGTCAAATAAGTCAATAAGTCTGAAATAAGTCGGCGTTTGGAAAACAGCCTTAGGCTTAATATTTACTCTATCGTGGCTAACTTACTACGCTTTTTTATATCAAACCAAAGTGATAGAACTATCAAAAAAAATTTCAGTAACATTAATCTAGTACAATGTAGAACAGTTTTCGCATGGAAAATTTCTATTCAACCTATTACCGAGATTTGGGTACAAAAATTGAATCATAAGTAGATCGAGTGGATATTGTTACGATTTGAACATTTATTATGGAAAACCAGCAGACGACCAGGGTAAAGGACGCCCATATTTTCTCGAAAATAATTAGTTTTTCTTTGAAATTTTTGTTTTATTTATGTTCTTTAATTGTTATCACCTTGTGATTGCAGTTTGAAAGATTTTTACAGGTTGTTATTTTTTAAGCGTTAATGGGTTAACACAATTAACTATAATAACCTAACCTAGGTGTCACTACTAAACTTTGCGCTGTTATGTTACTTATTCTATTCGAACCTAGGTGCTACCGGAACCTGTTCCTCATATAAGTTTGTTCGGCCCGAACATAAGCCAAATCACCACCTCTGTATAAGGTCAGCCCCTTCAAATTCGATAAACCAAGTCGTTCAACCGTGTGATGACAGTGTAAAGTACTTCCTATGCTCCTGATAGCTTTGGTGATAGTCCCTTCTTGCCTTGGTTATTTGCTCGTACATCATATCAAGCTTTCACCCGGTCCCTTGACATCCGTATTAGAGCCGCTGAAGGAACAAGCCAAACCTTAGACCTACAGCTAATCGTAGATTATCGTCAGATATGGTTTTAGCTAGTGTCTCCCTTTTTTGTCATGTACCTGATGATCAATACGCCATCAGAAACATCGTTTTATGCCGAACCCACTTGTATTGGTTTTTCTCCACAACCTTTGCTAGATATTCCTTAAATGTGCCCGTGAATCTTTCGACCATAACATACTTATAAGCGATTTGAATTTTCTTACTTGATCCATAAGAATCTCCATCGGTACTCCAAATCTGGTTATCCAGTAGTTGGGCATGAGGTCAGCTATTGTTGTTGTCTCCTGATTGGGTAACGGGTGCATCTAAAGCCATTTCCTGAAATAATCCATTATCACTCGCGTATATTTATTGCCGCCCACTGTAATGAAAAATGACTCCGCTACATCCCATATATTTTCACAACTTTCACAGCCGGTTCCATTTACCGGTCATATTTTTGACACCCCTCTATCTTTGTCTGTCTACATCCTGCTCAGTTAGAATCGTTGACGTATCATGGATGGTGTTTTATTAATTCCTAGGTAGCCCCCCCCCCCCTTGTTCCTCCGTGATAATCCTTCAGGATTTCCGTAGTCGAGCTCTTTGGTACCAGCAATAATTGCTTCACTTTGCCATCCGTGCTTTGCCCCATTCGTTTTAATCAACCATTCTCTATAAAAAGGCTACCCCATTGAACCAAATAAGACCGATGTGAAATATTTCACAGAAAGTGTAGCTACACAAATTAAGGAAAAATGTAAATGTACTGAAAAGTGTATGCCTACATAAAAAAGTCTATAGATAACCAGTAGAACCAGGCGATAATTTTATAAAGTAGACAGGTCAAGCTTGCCGAACAATTTTTGTTATTAAGATGAAAGGGTTGGGAAAGTTGAAGAAAATTTTAAAAATCGTGAAGTGTTTCCATCAGATTTGAACATTTTAAGTTATTATCACAATTTCAACAAAAATCGTTTCGAAAATCTTGACATGTTCACTTAACGGAAATTTAAGCCCACACGCGGTAGCATCTTCGAGATTATGGGAAATATCCATAGTGTAGCAACAATTTTAACAGGTTTAGCATTGTTCACGATATACGAAAAATCGGTTCGGAAAGCTTAGCCTACCCGCTTTAAGAAAATATAGGCCCACATCTGGTAACATCTCTGAGATTTTGGAAAATGGTACTTGTGTAGCATCACGAACATGCGCAACCCATTTTATCGCAATGACAAAAATCATTTCAGAAAGCTTGATTTGTCCACTTTGTACTGGATCTACTGATTAATTACAATTGCTATGTACGCTTCACTTTTTCAGTACCCTTACAATTTGATAATGGGAGTTTTGCCTTCGACCTCACTACAAGTGGGCCGGTGTTCCTCTGCCTTAAATTCCATGATTACCGATGTATCCGGATCATGTCATGCACCACTTATATAAGCCTAACATCGATGATGCCTCCTTTTCCTTCAACAAGCCCATACCACCCTTCCAATGTTCGATCTGGTAATCGTAGTTTTGAAGGATGGCTACTTGCCCCGTTGGATTCTTGAATTGTAAATGGAAGTTCTGGTTTAATGCATTTCACTATAGCCAAAAATTCCTTCCGTGTCACCCAATAATTACGCTCCGATCTTGATAATGTTTTAGAGTAGTAAGGAATAACTCGATCTTAACCATCAATTTTCTGTGATGTACTCCTCCTACGCTATCATTTCTTGCTTTGGTATCCAAAATAAATTGCACGTTGCTTTAGCTCTACGAATGTTTCTCCCTGATCATACTATAATGCCTTGTTCTTCGTGGTTAACTTGTGTAAACTCTTTGCGACATTGACACACCCTGGCACGAATCGTTCGTAATAGGTGCACAATCCCAAAAAACTGCGTAATTCATGTAAATATTTAAATCTTGGCTAGCCCTTTGGCGCTGCGGTCTTTTATTCGCCGGTGTGAATTCGATTGGTCATTACTTTAAGACTAGTTCCGTTCTAAATAGCTTATACATCTTTGAGTTTAACTTTAATTCGGCAGGGTGTTCAGCCGATCTGAAACCTCTGCTTAGTTCATTAAATGCTCGTCGATTAAATTGCCAAAATCCGTCACCTGGACTTCCACCTGCCAATAGCCTGTTTATCGACATTAGATCTGTCGAAGATAATCGAGCGCCTAATGTGTCTAATGTGACATCATTCTTTGCCAAGGAGTAGCTATTTTTTTGGTCCTTCTTCTTCATCAGTACTACCGGTGAGCTATCGATGAACTATTAGATCATTCGATTACATGATAACCTCCTGAGTGCTTGGCGAATCAGCATCTCTATTCCTTGGTGCTTTACCATTGTGGTCCATCCTTTATTATGCGATATTCTGCAGGATATGGACATGTACCGCTTGAGTAGTTGATGTGCATATTTTTCTGTGCCAACGGAAACATCTTCGGTCCATTTCTGCACGAGTTGGTCTACAATTTCTTTCTGCCCTTTTATGTCGCCCCACATTTCACTATCGTCGATATCTCTTCACAATCGCCGATTACTGTCCCTTTTGAAGGTTTTCGTCTAATCCGGGAGATTTAGAGTCCCAATTGGCACTTCAAAGTCCCTATTTTATTTAAGTAGAGCTTTCCCGATCATAATTTTTTGATTGCGCTCTCCTCTTTCTTGGCTTCCACAACCGGCTTCTCACGATGATCTATAATAATTCGCCTGGTAGATACTCCTGTACCGCTAATTTTAAGTATTAAGTTGGCATTTGCGGAAACTTATCGAGATTGAAATCTTTATCTCAGTCGCATCATTTTTTTTCAGACGAAAAAGTATTTCAGTCAGACCTTAACGACAAGCTCCATTTATACCGATCCAAAAACATTAACTAAAAGTTTGTGCAAACTGTTTGAAAAAGTGGTCAAATTTTTTGTTGTAGAGTTGGAAATAAATAATTTAGGCAGAATTTTACAACGTTATTTTTATAGGTACAGTACATCAAGCACAAAGTATTGAAATTGAAATACATAATTTGACGAAATGCTATTATTTCGAAAAGTTGATTGTCGTAACTCTTTTTGTTGTACCTTAAAGTGGACAACTCAAGCTTTGTCCATTTTACGTAATCTAATTAAAATATTTGGTTGATGAAATTCTTAACATAATCTATGTACAATATACATACATACCTAACAGAAAAGACAATTCATAATGACAAAACTAAAATTCAACGAAAACGTCGACAATCCACTTGTTGATTTGGTGACCAGAATAATATAGGTAGATTCTCTTTTCGACCAACCGAATCAAATATTTTTCTGTATTTTATGTTTACCTTTTGTCTTAAATGTATGTACATAGTTAGAGACTTTTTTTTTGTGTTTTTTTTTAGTTTTTCGAGATCCGACAATCCAATTAAGTTTGGATTTTTAAATTTACCTTTTTCGGGTTGGTTAAAACTAACAACCAAAATTACAAAAAACAAAAAGAATTTTCTGTTCTTTGTAATTTATATCTTCACATCACCAAACCAATTTGACGCCATTCTCGACAAATCTTTGTCCGTTTCAACCTGTTGCCGCGACCTTTAGTTACCGAGTTATGCTGTCACCCTAGATAATAAAAAAAAAAAAATATTTTTTTGCAATATCATTAAAAAGACTTAAATGTCGATGAATAAAATTTATATAACACGACAAGGAAGAAATGGTGAAAATGGTGCAAAAAGGGTGTGAAATTTAATGATCTGGATATTTACAGCTTCGCTTAATAATTTCTTCTTGTGTATCTTTGATTCTTTTCTTTACTGTTAGTATAAATAATTATTTGTGTATTGCAAGTTGTGAAATAAAATCAAAATGAATTGTTTGCAATTAACACAAGCGGAAAACGGAATAATTGTTGTTGTGGATCAACCCTTCGAGTGATTCTCAAATCGTTATTTTTTATTTTTTATTCTTATCGAATTTCTTATATTTAATGGTTAAATAAAGGATTTAATTTCATTTAGTAGAAGTCTATCACTATGATAATGATTTTTGAAATAATGAGCGACACTTTTGTTCCGAAATTAATGAGATTCATTACCAATATTCATTACCTATATAACCACGTTCATTAAGGAAATATCTATTGGGTGACTGGTTGACTCGGTGAACTTCGTACCTCCTAAAATTGATTTGATTGTAATCCTTCATAAGTGATTATGAATCCCAATCAATTTTTCTACCCCAATTCATTGAGATCGGTAATATTGGCCGCACACTGTGTACGGTTTTAGTTTCGTTTCGTGATTAAATGAAACTCGTTCATAACTCAAATAAATTCAATGTCTTTTATTTATTTGGAAAAGGAATGAGGTTAACTTTCAATGCAAAGCTTTGTGGTAAACTATATTTTTCGTTTTATTTTCCGGCGCATAACACGCGACATACAGTTGTAAGTTAATCCCGCATACTTCCAAAGAGGGCCTTGTGATTTGAACTCGAATGGCAAGTCCGTCATCATCTGGATGCGCGGAATCAAATAGCCTCTCCTTTGTACTTTCCCTTGATAATCGTCACGTCGATGATGTTGTTCATAAGCTTTTTCACAGCCAGTCTCGTTCACAGTCCAGTCAGATCATCGACATTTTTGCTTTACGCCGCCAATGTGACTCGTTCGCTCAGCCAATTAAGGTTTTTGAAATTTTGCACTTTATTCGAAAAACACACGTCGAATGAGCTCTGCCTTCGATTCGGTCAACTGGCAGAAATCAGTGGGCAATGTGATGAATCGGGTCGAGATATAAACTGCGATTTTCCCATTACCAATGTCCAACAGTTGCTTCGAAAACACATCTGCAGTTCGACCTTATTGCAAAAACACTCGCATCTTAGTCTGCAGTTGAACGTGGAATAACAAGATAATTCTGACGAAAATCATCGGACAACAGAATCATGGTTCCACCAAAAATGTTTTGATTGTCACGAAGATCTTTCAACGTTTTGTCCAGCGCATCCAGTGACCTTTTGTCAACCTTTTGTGCATTGAACGCAGGTGATATAATGCCCAAATACGACAATACTTTATTCGCCATCAGTAAACACAAGTCTTCTATCACGATCAATGCCTAATTGTGCATTTCTGCTGTCATTTGCAATATCTGATTTGAAGTTTGGCGACGCACACGATGCAAAACATCCTCATACATGTCGTCCTTATATTTGACCCACAAATCGTTCGGAGTCGATGGGGAACAATATGATAATCGCACAAACAATGTGCTAATTTTATGCGGTGATGAAAATATGACGGAATCTTTGAGCGTATTGTCCCTATGCGGATCGTTCTCGAGCAACTATACGAATAAACACGCCTCACGGTAAGTCGCACACAGATGCCCATTGACAGTTCTCAGTTGTTGAAATGACGAAAATTCACCAACAACAATCGAAAATAGTAACATTCTTCGTTATTTGGATGCACGAGTAGATGCGACGCAGCTCGTCTGAAGCAAATACATTTGGATGTCCTACAACTGGTGTTCCTTGTTTCCGACGCTGAAACGATTTGATGATGCGTTCCATGTGTATAGTAGCGTGGATACCTAGGATTGGAGAAAGCCGCTTCGATAATTATTGACCCTGAATACAAATTGGACACGAGATACACCACAAACGATTTTTTGGACCCTGCATCTTCAATTTGGAAACCCAACAAATAAAACAACGATTTCATTACGACTAAGGCTATTCAACCGGACACGATATATTTTAAAACAAGTACAATATATGGGTTTTGGCATCTAAATCTTTATTACGAATTATCACACGAACAAGTGTGATTAAAGTTTAGACCGAACCCAATGGCGACATCTTTGTTCATTGGTCCTTCGAGCCGGATAATTGGCGCCATATTAATTGAATAATATATTGTAACAAAATCCCCCAAAAGGGATTTTGTTAAACAGAACATAGCAATAGAGGTCTGGTTGCGGTATTGCACTGGCTGAAGCTCGCCGCTAGGCGTGGGGGTTACCAGACATATTACTATGCTTGAAAACCGCATAGAGATAAAACGAAGGGGACAAGAAAATTATTCTACTGTGCCACGACCACAGTGGTAGATAATTATAAATGGGAGCGTTCGACAAGGACGCCGGTGCCACTCCGGCGACCCTGCTCAAGGCCTAGGTCAGCATAAGGCCGCCCATCCTCACGCGATCACACTGAACTATTTATTCACTCATCACTAAAAAAAAATTGAGGCAAGAAAATCATAGAAAAATCTGTAATTACGAATGAAAAACCAACAAAACGGTAAATGAAATGGAAAAAATGAAATGAACAAAATTGAACCAAAAACGTTATCAAAGAAAATAAAAAAAACGTGGTGCAAATCGATTAGGGTGGGCGTCATACGGTACGCCACCCGGAACCTGTAAACCGCAAAAATAATATATATATAATAAGAAATATAATAATAAAACAAAAAAAAATCCCCGTCAAGTGTGGAGATTACAAATTTTTTTAAAAAAAAAATATAAAAAAAAAAAAACACGCGGTGCCACCGGTTTCTTATTTATTTATACCGAATGGTCACCTTACCTGAACAACAAAAAAATGTTTAGGCCCGTCCGACCTATCGCCAATCAGCGCCGACGCAGGATCCCTCGCACGAACCCCACTCCGTTAGGCGGAGTTGCTGCCACAAACCCAATTCTTTCACTAATTTTCCGAAATCCACGGAAACTCAGATGCTGAATCACCAAAACACGGGTATATAATAATCGTACACAACTGGTCGATACCCAGATATTGAAATGGCTCAACAATATAACGTCTTGTCTCGTTCATAAGATTATCCAAATCACAGGATACAAAAAAAACACAGCATCAAATATCGTTTTAAGTTTTAATAATACATATTTATTCGAGGAATCACTACACAGATTTTTAAGTAATTATTTATTTATTTATAACGGAAAAAAATTCCAACCAATGTCATTATGCTATTTATTAATACATCTTTAGATTTATATAATATAAAAACAGCATCTTATTATAACATTCCGTAACCAACAACAAAATTAAGCAAATCTTAATAATTAATAACTTTTATTTAATTATTGTCTTTTCAATTTTATTATTTTTAACACAAATAAAATGTCTCTCAAACACCCAAAGAAATTCCCACTTGAATATTTATATAAAAAAACTTGGGTTTGGGTGTTTATATTTTTTTTTTCCCACCATAGGTATATCAATAAATATCTCAAACAAAAAAAAAAAATTTCTTAGATTATAAATCAGAACTCTGATAAAAAACTTTTCGCTTAATTCTAAACTAAACTTAAAACTACTCTCTACACTTGACTCGTCACTTTCCAAACTCCAAACTAGACTAAAAAAAATAAAAAAAATCCGACGTATACCAAAAAATTTTATCCCCACCCAAAAAAATTATTTACCAAAGAAAAAAAAAATATACCATGACCCGACCGATAGATTTCGGGTGGCGTATATACATACAACCGCACCCAAAAATCGACTCGCACACACCAATACTATTTAATTTAATCACTGGAACATTCCATTTACATGGAAAATCCACGCGCTAACCAAAACAAAACAGATGAAGCAACACACCAACCACTACACGTCATTACATACCATCAAAACAAAAAATGATAAAACGAATCGAGTAACCGACCAAAATACGGAGAAGTATAAAATGCTAAATGGTACACTCTACCAAAAAAAAAAATATTTTCTATTACAAATTAAGCCAAAGAAAGAATGACGTGTAGTGGAAGAGATTTTATGCAGCGCAGTGGATAAACATGCAACCTTGTTGGGATTTTCAACCGTAATTACAGATTTAAATTAAACAGATCATAACAACCACAAGCGGTTGTTACAGCGTGGGGACGACTCACACCCGAGAAAAGATCTCAAAGCCAGGCATGAAAGTAAGAGGGAAGGAGAAAAAAATTTCACTAATAATTTGTCACAATCGTATATCCTTGGCATGATAAACTCCCAAAGGTTTTCCATCAAGATTTCTGATATTATAAGAGACTGTTCCGATTTTATCAGTGATAAAAGCAGGAATAAACTTAGCAGCAAACTTTGCAGAAAATCTATCAGGAGCACTACTTTGTGCGAAGGATCGGACAAACACAGGTTGATCAGGCAGGAAATTCCTATTGGTACTTCGTAAATTATAACGAACAGCGGATTTCTCATGTGCAACTTTCAGGTAATGAGTTATTTGATCACGAATAAGATTTAATCTATTAGACTTGGACAACACATGTATTTCGTTATCATCCTGAGGAGATAAAAGTTTACGTAAAGCATAATCTGAACCGTTTAATGACATGTGTTGACCAAAGACCAAATAGTGAGGAGAAAAATTCGTGACGTCGTGTTTAACATTTTGCAATGCTGCAGTGATTTCAGAGAGATGGCAATCCCATTCATTATGTGCATGATCATCAAGATAAGAACGAATACTAGACAGTAACGTCCGATTAACTCTCTCAGAAGCGTTGCTTTGAGGAGAGTAAATAGGAGTACGTATATGATCAACATTATATTTTTTCAAGAGATCTTTAAATAAGTTAGATATGAATTGTTTGCCATTATCAGAAGTAATCACTGCAGGCACAGAGAAAAGTAAAAACACCTCATTTTCCAAAAAGCTACACAGAGAAGAGGCGGAAGCTTCACGCAATGGTTTGACTAGAACAAACTTTGAATAATGATCCAACACGATAGCGATACAGGTATTACCTCGTTTGGAGCGAGGATAAGGTCCAAGGAAATCAACGAACAATTTTTCAAAAGGTCTGGTAGACTCAGTTTGAGAACCCATCAAAGGTTGAGTGCTAAAATTTACAGGCTTATTCATCTTGCATTGTAAACAATTAGAGATGAAAAGTCTGATTTGTTTAGTCATACCAAACCAGAAAAATTGCCGTTGAAGTCGTTCTACAGTTTTTTTAATACCCATATGAGCAGAAGTAGGAGAAGAATGAGCCAGTTCAATTAAGTTTGCAGTCAAGGACAACGGAACTACTAACTTCCATTCAGACAAATCAGTGGACGTATAACGAGAAGCGTAGGAAGGTAAGATCAAGAGTTTATTATCACGGATTTTGAAGTTGAGATCACAATCTTTTAATTGTTGTACTCGATTGATCTGTTGTACATATTCATCGTCCTGAAAAGCTGAAGAGTTAAGATCAATATGTAGAACCGAATTGTCACTTGAAGAATTTAAACTGGACACATTTTCTTGTATAACAGGAGACTTAGATAGTTCTGCGGAGTCCGGTAATTCACTCAACGCAGGTATTTGCAAAGTAATGCCGAATTTATTCCAAAAGTCAATCCCTAAATAGAGAGATTGCTTTAAAGAAGGTACTAAAAAGAAGCGCATGTAATGAGATTGAGAGTTAAAGCTAATCTGAACATTTATATAACCAATGACGTTCTGAGGTTGACCACTCGCAGTCTGAATAGAAGTAGGAAAATTATGAATATGAAGGTTGTTGTCCGCCAACAACTTTTCAGAACCACAACCCAACACACTTACATTCGCTCCACTATCTAATAGACCTCGGTATGGAACATCATTGACAAGAATATCGGCATAAGGCCGTTTATCGCTTGTCTCAGAACCGAGTACTGAAGAAACAACAAAGGATCGCAAAATCCGACGTTGCTCCCAGTATTTTTTTGAGCGAAGTAACTGAGCTGAGATGAGTTTCCCAAAAGTGTTGGGGAGAGACGGAACGGAATCAGAAAAATTAGAACTATTGTTAAATGAAGAAGTTGAAGGAATGGAGTGTTCCAATTTGGAAAAGGAATTTACTCGACATTCAGGTGGAGAAACAGGCAAGCAAGAGTCCGATACCATTAGGTCGGAACCAGCTGAACCAGATCCAGAAGAGATTGCGGAGTCAAAGGACTCAACGCGAACTTTCACTGGTTCGACTGATTCTTTCCATCTGGCATCAGTCTCTTCCGAAACTCTGGGTCGGTATTGCTGACTGCATCTACTTTGGTAATTATTGTTGGGGTTGAGATGGTCTGTGGTTCCTGGTTCCCCGATCTCCATGAACCACTGGTCTGGTTTCCCGCACAACGAACACAATTTATTGAAATGGTGCCTTTGAGACCACAACGATAGCAAAAGGCACCCAAGTGAGGACGAGGACAGTCTTGAAAACCATGCCCTATATCAGAACAATTATAGCAAATGTAATTGCGGCCAGATCTAGAGGTAGTGGTTACATTAGGTGTAGTTGAAGTAGAAGGGGATTTAAAAGACTTAGAATTTGTAATAGTCGTTCCCATTGGAGCACGATAAGAATGGCTAGGGCTGATAGCAGAAATATGTTGCACAGATTCGGACGTCGGAACAAAAACACCAGATGGAACGCGATATGCGGTTCCTGACGTATCTGCGGATGGAACTGATGGATTAGAAATTGGAACGACTGGTTCTGAATCATACATTCTCTCAACACCGAGTTCATTGATACTACGACGAGGGTGCATCGAGTAATCAGGTGGAGAACGAAAACGTTTTAGCGAATCTTCCCAAGAGGTACAACTTTTAATGAGCTCATTGATATGTGAGAAGTGTCGATCAGTAAGTTGATACTGAAGGACAGGCTTCATATTGTTCATCAGTAGTTGTATGAATTCATCGTCGCTGTAAGGGGTGTGACACTGCAGGGCCAAATTCCACATGTGATGATAAAACTCCAAGAATGATTCGTTAGGTAACTGTTTGCGAGACTCAACCATACGACGAATTTCGTAGGGAGTACGCCTATCTTTAAATCTTTCTTGGAAGGCTAATCGGAGGCTATCCCAAGGTGCTGAAGGATTATACCTGCGGTAGGTCCAGTACCACTGCAGTGCCACATCTTTCAGGACAAGATGCAGATCCAGAAGTACAGAGGAAGGTGATAGATTGTTGGATTTCACTACAGAGTCCAGCTGGAAAAGGAACATGTCCACAGTGATACCAGAAGGTGAACCTGTGTAGGAAATCCCACATCGAGATAAAGAACGTCTATTGAAATCAGGATTATATTGAGTAGATGGATTATGAATTGCTGAAGGCACGGGATTCAAAGTACTATTATGAAGATCTCTAGCGTCTGGTGCTGACTGAAAATTAGGACGTTGGGTGGCCTGCTCCGGAGATGAACGCTCTTTAGAGACAGGTTCCAAATGCGAAGACGTTAAACCAAGGAAATCATTTAACTGTTCGAGTCCTCCCTGAGAGGTATGTGCTGGTGGAAAATGAACTTGGGCTGATTTTTGAATATTTTGATTCGCCGCTACGACAGCCGGGTCCATTGGCAAAGAACGACCGCCAGGATATTCGTCAGCAGAACTTTTAACCCCGGATACTACAGGAATGCTATCCCCCGAAGGAATTGGAGCAGTCTGTCTTACTAAAAGCTGATTGGTGAGAAATTGCACTTGTTGCATTAATGATTTTAAAAGTTCTGCTTGGTCACTAGAGTTAACTGCCTTATCCGCCGTGGTAATGGTGTTAGAGGTTGAAGGATGCAGTACCGAATTGCTAATCTTACCCGCAGGACTAGGTTGGGATTTACTCACTACTTCTGGGATGGTCAGTTTTGATTCTACCGGATATACCTCCTGAAATACCAACGCTTGACCTCCATCAATACCTTTAGCGGACTCAACAGATTGATCCAGTAAAGTAGGGTCAGTTAAATACTGATCTAACGCCGTGTGCAATTTAATACAAATATCTAAAATAATTTGAGCCTGCTGTCCATATGTAGGAGACTGAGTAGCTCTTTCCAAACGATCATGTACATGAAGTAACCGCGACCGCAGACGCTGAGCTGTTCGAACCTGATCTTCTACGTCTAGATTTTCAATACCAATAAAGGTTTGTTGGAGACTCTGCACCTTGCTTTGACAAGTGAGAATTTCTTCATTGGGTTTCTTTTTAGCTCGATTGTGCATCTCGATCGGTTTGTCCTGAGTACCATCCCGCTCTGCGGCCAACGCCTTCCTTAATTCATTCACCGCTTCCTCAGTATTGGGTTGGATAGATCGAAGCAAAAATTCTACTTCAATCTCATCAGCCTTAAGATGTGAAATATCCATTTTAACACGCAACAACGAATTTAACGAGAAAGAAAAAGGACTTAATCAAAAATGGAATTTAAACGTGATTTTAAAAGTAATGAGAATTAATTTTTAATAAATGTAAACTAACAATATTTAAATAATAAAAAAAATTCCAACTTATATTTACTGAATAGATTATAGTTATAATTAAAATTACCTAAACCAAAAGTTATTAAAATTTAAAGCTACAACTGAATACCAAATGAAGACCAGCGATACTGGCAATTCCACAAAAAAAATCAAACAAATTATTTAATTGAAGCAATTACTGAAAAAAAATAAATTTTACCCATCAAAAAAAAAATTAACTATAAAAATATTTGAATATATATATATATATATATATATGAAAAAACAAGATAGAATTACTTAATTTAAAGCAGAAAAAAATTTTTTTAAATTATTAATTAATTATTTAAAGAAATTTATTGAAAACATATATTGAAGCACCAATCTCAAATTAGACTCACTATGACCAAGTAGATATCCACAAGCCGGGCTGTTTGAGGAGCTGCGAGCACAAATTACTATCCACTGGACCACTCGCGTCAATACTGAACTAGCGCTCAACTCAAAACCTTTTTTTCATCCGTACTCGCCAGTCTATCCCAAGGTAATGTGTTGGAATCTAAAGTGTTGCTTAATACCTCAATATAATTTAAAGGACAAAAAGAATTTATGTTTACTGAGTTTACTATTGAACTGAATGTGAGAGACAAAAAAAATAAAATAAAGAAAATGAATTATATTTATATATATATATATATATGTATATACACAAAAAAATTACCGAAAGAAAAAAATTAATTTAAATATCAATATCCCAAAACCGAAAAAAAAAATTAATGAAAATAATTTGACAAAATAATGAAAATTAGAATGAACTTTTTAAATTATAACTATAATAATCACGTAGATATCAACAAGTCGGAAGGATTGAGGAGCTGGAAAATTACTATGGTTATCCCAAGGACTTATCCGCGGTAAAGCACTACTATCACTCGACTCAAACACTGTATGAACAACCGCACTTGCCGGTCTATCCCACGGTAGATTATTATTGCCTGAATTCATTCGCACGCAAAATATAACCAAAAACAAAAAAATCAAAATACCGAAATAGAATTATAAAAAAAATGAACTGACCAAAATTATTAATAGTATTTTAGCTGCTCCATTAACCAAAACTGAAAACAACCAATAATCAAAAAAAATTCCCAAAAAAAAAATGAAAAAGCAAAAGAAAAATAAGTAAAGCGTATTACTTGTACCAAAAAAATAACAAAAAATGTGATCACGTGAGAAGTGAGCACGGCCCCATGCTGAGCCAGACACGAACGCTATAATAATAAAAATAATAAAAATTACCACTGTGGTCCCAGTAGTTTAATTAGAATTGAACAAAAAAAATTTGAAAAATAAAATTTTACCTGAAAGTAGAAGTTGACTAAAGATGTGCCAATGAGTACTGCGATCACGAACTGTCCAATCAACACCACATTGGTGGAAACAACAAGTTCGCGATCCCAACACCCATGACACATGGAACCAACATGACGAACGATCCAGCAAGATCAAATAACCAAAGGTTAGAACATGCTTGGATCCCTCCCCATGTAGGTAGTCGGACTGAAATAGAAAATTACGTGAATTAAAAGGTACGAAGACTCTAAAAAAATTTAATAAGACTAAACTCAGAACGAAAGAAGAATGAGCTTAACCACAATCAATGCCACATGGCAGAAATGGTAAGCCCATTCATCAGACGAGCTGAGAATAGGGATCAACATTCTCATCTGCATGCAATCAAACAGCTTACGCTGGTTGCAATGCAGATTTGAATGTTGATCGGGCAGAAAACGTTGATGTGAGCACCCGTGCAAGCTCAAACAACGCAAGCGTTGGACTTTGCACGTGGTACTCACAACAAGTAAGCTGAAAAAATTGTGAAATCTGAAAAGACGAAAAATGCAAAAAAAAATTAGCCGAAGTTTGGGCGCCACTGTAACAAAATCCCCCAAAAGGGATTTTGTTAAACAGAACATAGCAATAGAGGTCTGGTTGCGGTATTGCACTGGCTGAAGCTCGCCGCTAGGCGTGGGGGTTACCAGACATATTACTATGCTTGAAAACCGCATAGAGATAAAACGAAGGGGACAAGAAAATTATTCTACTGTGCCACGACCACAGTGGTAGATAATTATAAATGGGAGCGTTCGACAAGGACGCCGGTGCCACTCCGGCGACCCTGCTCAAGGCCTAGGTCAGCATAAGGCCGCCCATCCTCACGCGATCACACTGAACTATTTATTCACTCATCACTAAAAAAAAATTGAGGCAAGAAAATCATAGAAAAATCTGTAATTACGAATGAAAAACCAACAAAACGGTAAATGAAATGGAAAAAATGAAATGAACAAAATTGAACCAAAAACGTTATCAAAGAAAATAAAAAAAACGTGGTGCAAATCGATTAGGGTGGGCGTCATACGGTACGCCACCCGGAACCTGTAAACCGCAAAAATAATATATATATAATAAGAAATATAATAATAAAACAAAAAAAAATCCCCGTCAAGTGTGGAGATTACAAATTTTTTTAAAAAAAAAATATAAAAAAAAAAAAACACGCGGTGCCACCGGTTTCTTATTTATTTATACCGAATGGTCACCTTACCTGAACAACAAAAAAATGTTTAGGCCCGTCCGACCTATCGCCAATCAGCGCCGACGCAGGATCCCTCGCACGAACCCCACTCCGTTAGGCGGAGTTGCTGCCACAAACCCAATTCTTTCACTAATTTTCCGAAATCCACGGAAACTCAGATGCTGAATCACCAAAACACGGGTATATAATAATCGTACACAACTGGTCGATACCCAGATATTGAAATGGCTCAACAATATAACGTCTTGTCTCGTTCATAAGATTATCCAAATCACAGGATACAAAAAAAACACAGCATCAAATATCGTTTTAAGTTTTAATAATACATATTTATTCGAGGAATCACTACACAGATTTTTAAGTAATTATTTATTTATTTATAACGGAAAAAAATTCCAACCAATGTCATTATGCTATTTATTAATACATCTTTAGATTTATATAATATAAAAACAGCATCTTATTATAACATTCCGTAACCAACAACAAAATTAAGCAAATCTTAATAATTAATAACTTTTATTTAATTATTGTCTTTTCAATTTTATTATTTTTAACACAAATAAAATGTCTCTCAAACACCCAAAGAAATTCCCACTTGAATATTTATATAAAAAAACTTGGGTTTGGGTGTTTATATTTTTTTTTTCCCACCATAGGTATATCAATAAATATCTCAAACAAAAAAAAAAAATTTCTTAGATTATAAATCAGAACTCTGATAAAAAACTTTTCGCTTAATTCTAAACTAAACTTAAAACTACTCTCTACACTTGACTCGTCACTTTCCAAACTCCAAACTAGACTAAAAAAAATAAAAAAAATCCGACGTATACCAAAAAATTTTATCCCCACCCAAAAAAATTATTTACCAAAGAAAAAAAAAATATACCATGACCCGACCGATAGATTTCGGGTGGCGTATATACATACAACCGCACCCAAAAATCGACTCGCACACACCAATACTATTTAATTTAATCACTGGAACATTCCATTTACATGGAAAATCCACGCGCTAACCAAAACAAAACAGATGAAGCAACACACCAACCACTACACGTCATTACATACCATCAAAACAAAAAATGATAAAACGAATCGAGTAACCGACCAAAATACGGAGAAGTATAAAATGCTAAATGGTACACTCTACCAAAAAAAAAAATATTTTCTATTACAAATTAAGCCAAAGAAAGAATGACGTGTAGTGGAAGAGATTTTATGCAGCGCAGTGGATAAACATGCAACCTTGTTGGGATTTTCAACCGTAATTACAGATTTAAATTAAACAGATCATAACAACCACAAGCGGTTGTTACAATATATATTGAAAAATTAATTCAATGGGAAAAACTGTATGAGGAAAACAATGATTATCAAAACCCGAACAATACCTCTATGAATGAACTAATGCTCAATCAGGCTAATTTCCTTCAATAAATGTCTTCTTTAAATAAGCGAGAAAGAGAGGTACGTTTACCACGTGTCAATATTCCAGGATTTAGTGGTAAATATGCTGAATTTCCGTCATTCCGTGATCTATTCGAAGCATCAATTCACAAAAATGACAACATTTCCAAAGTTCATAAGCTGCAATACCTGAAGGGTCTGCTCAAGGGTGAAGCGTATTCCTTAATTAATCACATAGCAGTCACTGATGCCAACTATGATGAAGCATATGGGAGAAAATTAAGGCTAGATATGATAAACGGAAACATGTAGTTCACACTTTATTAAAAGAATTTATGGAACAACCTAGCCTAAATCAAGGTTGTGCAAAATCTCTTCGTCATTTATGTGCTGTATCAGACGAAGTATTGCATGGACTGAAAGTATTTGGTGAGAAGGCCGAAAGTCGTGATCCATGGTTAATCTACATTTTGGTAAAGAAGCTGGATAACGATTCCAAGGAGGCATGGGCGCACGAAACTGCCACAATTGATTTTCCAACACTAGATCAATTATTCACTTTTTTAAATAAAAAACGAAGCCTCAACCTCCTTTTAAATGAATCAATACTTTGATAACACAGTCCGATACCATTAAGTGTCCAATATGTGCAGGAGAACACTATTTGAATAGACGTAACAAATTTCTTGACATGCCGATTCCAGAAAGTAAGCAATTGGTAGCAGAGAAGAAACTATGTTTTAATTGTTTATCATCTACTCATCAGTCTACGGTGCGCAGATCACGATTCAATTGCAGAATATGTAGGCGTAAACATCATTCAACTCTACACCTTGAGATCGAATCTACAGCTAGCAAACAGCCTACCGCAGAAGATGCTAATTCATCTAACAAATCCGAATCAACCAGTTACAATATCGTAGTGGAAACCAGATCATCACAGGTTGAACAATTGCAAGCCATTCTACCAACTGTTGTTGTTCTTGTCAAAGATGAAGTTGGGAATAATCACAGCCGCCGTGCTCTTCTAGATTCCGTATCGCACTCATCTTTTATCTCTGAAAATTGTGTGCAACGGCTACGATTACCACGTCAAAGAGCCAATGTCAGCATATCTCGCATATCAGCTGGTTCGGTGATATCGAAGGGGAGACGTTGATAATAATGGGATCGTTATATAACAAAAAGGTGCAATTGGAAGTAAATGCTTTAATAATCAACCAACTACCATCAAAAATACCAAGCTACAACATCGAAGTCTGAGATACTCAATTGCTCAAGGATATACAACTAGCTGACCCTGATTTCCAAAAGTCAGCGCCTATAGATATTTTAATTGGGGCCGATAAGTTCTTTTCAATTTTGGAAAGCGGACAGCAACATTTAAACTCAACCATTTTGCAAAAGACTATATTTGGGTGGATAGTATCTGGTCAACCCAAGTCAATGCTAAATGTGGGCTCATCATCCTATATAGCACTTAACATTCAGTTGGACATCGACTTAGATAAAACCCTGCGACAATTTTGGGAGATAGAAGAGACATCACAAGACAATATATCATCACCAGAAGATGCAGCAAATGAAGAAATGTTTATTAACACTCACAAAATGCAGGAAGACGGGAGGTATGTTGTTAAACTTCCATTTAATAAGTTATCATGTAAACTGGGAAATTCTTCAAATATGGCCGTTCAGCGCTTCTTAACACTTGAACACAAATTAGCTAAAGATGAAAGGTTACGAGATCCGTATATCGAACAAATAGATCGAGAATATTTAGAGATGGGGCACATGGTGGAAGTTTCTCAAATGCAACACAGCAGCGTTGATAAAACGTACTACATATTTGCCTCATCATCCGGTCATCAAAGAGTCCAGTACAACATCAAAGCTGAGAGTGGTATTCGATGGTTCTAGTAAAGCTACCTCCGGAATTTCTCTAAACGACAGACTGATGGTTCGACCAACCATTCAACCTACCTTATGGACAACACTAGTGCGATTCAGAAGCAACAAAATCACGATAACCGCAGACATAGAAAGGATGTATCGACAAGTCGTTGTCCGTCCTGATGATACAGACCATCAACGAGTCATTTGGCGAGAGAATTCCAATCAACAAATGAGACATTACAAACTTACGAGAGTAACATTCGGTCTGGCATGTTCCGCATTTTTGGCAATAAGGGCACTCCAACAGTTAGCTTATGATGTCGGCGATGAAAACCTTTCTCGACATTTATTGGAAGACTTCTTCGTTGATGATTTTTTATCTGGTGCTCAAAATGTGACAAGTGCGACCCACCTAAAAGAGAACATGATACGTTTATTGAACCAAGGAGGCTTTTCACTGAGGAAGTGGCGATCTAATATTCAAAGCTTATGTGACACAACTAACAACACAACTTCAGAAGAATTATGCGGTGAATTCACTTCCACAGTGTCAGTCCTGGGACTTCATTGGCATCCCAATACAGATGTACTAACATTCAAAGTGAAATCCGAACAAGATGGCGCGATTACGAAACGAAAGATCATATCTGAATATTCTCGAATCTTTGATCCATTAGAATTTTTGTCTCCATCTGTTATATTATTAAAAATCTTATTTCAGAAGCTATGGTTTTCAAAAATAGATTGGGATGACAAGCTACCAGCTCACTACGAAAATGAGTACACCAAAGTGAGGGGAGAATTTAAATATTTTGAAGACATCAAAATTCGGCGCTTCACTAATCACTACGAGAGTATACAAATTCACGGTTTCGCTGACGCAAGTGAAGTAGACTATTGTGCAGTCGTCTACAGCAGAGTCACAAATGGCAAGGGAGAAATAGTTATCAATCTGTTAACGTCGAAAACTAAAGTGGCGCCTATCAAGAAGGTTTCTTTACCAAGATTGAAATTGTATGCGGCAAATTTGCGCAAATTAGAGGATCATCTCCCAACAAGTTATTGCATCTAGAGCAATGGTGGCATGGTCCGGAATGGCTGAAACAACCTGAATCTCTCTGGCCTACCATACTCTGTATCTCAAAATTAGACGAAACTGCGATAGAGAAAGAGTTAAGCAAGACTAAATTAGAATCACCGGCATTTCAATCCAACATTGAGGAAGATTGGTTAGACCTAATCTTTAAATGAAATCCAGTATCCAAAAAATATTTTGGATAGTGGCTTTAGTAAGACGTTACGTGGCTAACCTAAAAACTTAAAATCCAAAGAAGAAATTGAAGATGCTAGAGCTGTATGTCTGATGTGGGTGCAGGCTAATGAATTCAACGAAGACATAAAAAATTTGCGGCAATACAGATCAGTGAGAAACAATTCTAAGTTGTTATCTTTAGCACCTTACCATTTATTCACTGAACAGCTGATAAGAGAAACGCATACCAAAAATTTACACGCCGGTCCTACGCTTACCAATAATATATTACGACAGAAATACTGGATAATAAATGGACGGTCAAAAATAAGAACCGTAATAACAAAATGTGTGGTCTGCGCGAAATACGCTCACAAAACCAGCTTTCAATTGATGGGAAATCTACCAACAGAAAGAGTAACTCCTACACGCCCTTTCACTAATTGCGGAATTGATTTTGCTGGACCACTTCATTTCGCCTCAAAGAAGGGAAGAGGTGGAACTAATCCTATCAAAGGATATCTGTGCAATTTTGTTTGCCTCTCGGTAAAAGCAATACACATCGAGTCGGTAAGCGATCTGACGAGCGAAGCGTTTTTAGCCGCACTAAAACGATTTACGGCAAGGCGAGGAATTCCTAAGACAATTTATACGGATAATGGGTCTAATTTCATCGGCGCAAAGAGAATCCTGAATGACGCATGTAAGCTGATACAAATCTTTAATCAAAATTATATAATTTCAGAGTACCTCACTATCACTAGTAATGGAATAAATTGGCATTTTATTCCACCGGCTTCTCCTCACTTTGGCGGGTTGTGGGAATCTGCTGTAAAGTCAGTAAAAACATATTTACTCAAATCAAATAATAATGTAAATCTGGCTTTTGAAGAAATATCTACCCTTTTGTGTCAAATAGAAAACCTCAATTCACGACCGCTGTGCACAACATTTACAGAAGACGATTATGAAGTGCTTACACCGGCTCACTTCTTAATTGGCACCTCAACAGGGTCTGTTTCAGAAATAACAGTGACAACAGCAGATTCTTCATTATCCAGATAGCAGAGAATAAAAGCGAGAGTCCAAACATTTTGGAAAAAATATTACACTGACTATTTTCACAACCTACAGCAAAGACATAAATGGCAACAGACAAGAGAAGATCTTCAAATCAACGATGTCGTACTTATAAAAGAATACAACACACCGATAAGTAAATGGCCTCTTGGACAAGACATCAAAATACACACAGGAGACTATGGGAATCTACTTGACAAACCGAGAGAAGCTTGTCAATGTTGTCGACGATGGCCGTGCCGCTCTGTCAGCAGCATTCTCTGGATTAAAATACGCTCATTGCCGGTTTTCCAGATGCACTGCCAATTATAAAAATGAAGGGTGTCTTTCGTGGATCACAAAGGAAAAGATACCCTTCTTGATTTCGATCTCTTGAGGGTCACTGGTGAATGTTATAAATAAGTCTGGGCGGCCATATTATCTAACATAAGACATTGCATCTTGCGCGTACTCGTGCATGTGGCGAGAGCTTCCGATGAAAGTGGCCGGCAAAATTGTCATTCTTCGCACATTGTTTGTATCGTCATCGGCATTAATCGACTCGCGGCGATGAATGTATCCTTCGGTATGTATTATCGTTCATTCTCAATTTTGACATACATATCAACTGCGATCTCCTTACGTGCTCACCAGCCGGCTTTTTGTCAGCCCTGATGACGATGTTATGGCTGTCGGACGGCATCCGATCCAATCGTTGTCAGATTGTGAGCACAAGCAAAACAGTCATTGAAACCAAATTAAAGACTGGAATATCTTTTGGTTTTGTGACTGAAATACATTTTTAAAAGGAGATTCAGTCAAACAACAAAAAAGAAATTCCAGGCAAAATTGTTCTCCGCGGGAATATATAGTCAAAAACAATTCAGTCAAAAATCAAAAGGAGTTTCGGTTAGAAAACAGTTTGACTGAAATGCCTTTTGCTTATTTGAACTGAAAAATCTTCTTGAAAGGTGCTTCAGTCAAATATTTTTGAACTGTAATACCGTTTGGTAGGTTTGTTTCATTTCCAGAAATTATGGAAAAGAAAGATTTAATTTTCAAATATTCTGTAAAATGGAGATTTATTTTTATATAAGACTGGAAATCTGCATTTTCTAGAATATTTTAAAACCGTTTCGCACTTTCCCATAGTTTGGATGAACCATAACATTAGTTTCACTTTTTACAACAATTTTGCCTGGGATTCGGTTTTAATTGTTTGACCGAATCTCCTTTCCAAAAAAAATTTGAGTCAAAATCCAAAATAATCCCTTTTTTTATGGAAATACCTTTCGAAAAGGCATTTTAGGCTACAAATATTTTGACTGAGTTAAATTCTAGTTTTTGACTGAAACTCTTTCTTTTTTTGACTGGGGCCCCGCTTTTAAATTAAGACCTTTCGAACGGTACTCAAACTAAATACCTATTTCAGACCTGGAAGTGAACAAACATTAAATTATCGGCAGTGCTAAAATAATGGGTGCTTTCATATCTGATATGTGAAATTTGCCAAACTTATATTTCTAGCAACAGCCATAATGGTGAATCTCATAACTGAAGCGCCTTGCAACACCATTCAACACGGTTATATTCAAAACGACAAAAATAGAGAGCCGTGATAACACAATACGCCTTAACAATTTGACTATATTTGGTGGTATTTGAGTATATATGAAATCGAAATTATATCGAAACCATTACGCTATATCGGTTTAGAAAATAAAACGCAACCAGTACTTCTACCTCCAACCTGCTCGTATTCTAGCCACGTGAGTTTTGTGATTCTCGTTCGCTGCGCTGGTCTAGCATCGAGCACCATAAAGGCGATGTAGTTATGATCACTACCCGTGTAGTCCTCCATCACCCTCTAGTACACTACCATGGATGCCAGCCTTGACTACACCAATGATAGCTAGGCCTTCAATATGTCGGGGCTGAGCCACTGTTCAACACGATCAGGCCTAGTCTCGATGCCATATCATGATTTTTATTTTTTATTTTTTGCTTTAAGTGTTGTTAAAAGAAGCAATGCCTGCTACTGGATTATTATCCACAAGGCATCATTGCATTATTAATTGTTGTTAAACTTGTAATAATTAAATTAAATAAATGTCTATAAATGTCTATGTCATACCCATCACTAGCTTGCCCCTGGTATCGTGCTGCAGTATACCTAATTCCAGAGCCCGCGCATTGAAGTCGCCGGCCACCACCAACTCCCCCGCTGTATCGCGAATTACGTCCTCAAGTTCGTTCAACTTAGAACGAAACTACGCGATTGTGTCATTCGGTGAAAGGTATACACTAAACTCCACTGACTTTCTGTCTGGGACGCCAGTGGCCACATAAAAAATTCAGGAAAGTGTTAAGTAAATTAGCAACAGGCAGACAAAAAATACGTCACCAAGGTGATCACTGATAAAACATTAAGCAAAACAGACACAGCTTAAACAAATATGAAGGGCGTGCAAACAAATTTTGTTTTAGAGTTTCTGAAATTAATCAGCCCTCCTGTACGCAAAGATGACAAGAAATTATGTAGCAGCCTTTTATTTTCATAAGGTACTTAATAAAAATTCAAATTGCAATTATGGCGAACATTTATTTAAAAACGGAAATCGGTCATACATATTGACAAAACTATTAATCACCAAAAAAATAAAGGCTACAATCCGTTTTATAGGCACTTAATTGTGAATTTTTTAAGATTTTTATTTTTGCCAATTTACCCGGTTCCCGTTTTTTGAAATAATCGCCATAATTGCAATTTATTGGCAATCGATGTAACCCCGATAATAATTCTTAGATCGTTTCCCCCATTTTTTGTATATACGAAGCTGAAATTTGTAATTCTCCATAATTTCTTCTTTTGATGGATTTAAATGCCCCTCCTAATATTTTTACTATTTCATCTTTCGTCTTTGTATACCCCGAAGCTGGGACCAATCTACTATGCGATTCATTAGTATTTGTGATGAGAAAATTTAAGGTAACGTTTATGTTTGTTGTAATATAAAACCAAGGAAAATTATTTTTTTGAATTTTCTTTTTGTCTTATTTAATTCAATTATAAATAACGTTTTATTTGATATAAATTTCATAAATAAATTCATAACTGTAATGCAAATAAATTCAATTAAACTTGATTCAATAGTATTTGTGATTCATATTTTTGATTCATTAGTATTTGTGATATGCAGAAAAATTTAAAAATAATTAGTAAATCAATTATTTTTAAAATTATTTTTGACTAATTAAATAGTGAGTAAGTCACTTATAATTTGTGAACCATTGGAACATTTTTATTACGTCTCCATCACGTCTCGGAAGTGACCAAAAATTTTGTTCATCAAATCGCAGGGAATCTTATCCCACAAGGTTTTATAAGCACCCCATTACAAATTTTTCGTCTTGCTAGATTGCGAGTAGCCTCCGCCCCCCTATATTTATGTTCCAATGGTTCACAAATTATAAGTGACTTAATCACTATTTAATTAGTCAAAAATAATTTTAAAAATAATTGATTTACTAATTATTTTTAAATTTTTCTGCATATCACAAATACTAATGAATCAAAAATATGAATCACAAATACTATTGAATCAAGTTTAATTGAATTTATTTGCATTACAGTTATGAATTTATTTATGAAATTTATATCAAATAAAACGTTATTTATAATTGAATTAAATAAGACAAAAAGAAAATTCAAAAAAATAATTTTCCTTGGTTTTATATTACAACAAACATAAACGTTACCTTAAATTTTCTCATCACTAATACTAATGAATCGCATAGTATTGCACACAATATCAATCGCTTCTTGCTCCATGTAACTAAACGTGCAAATGATTTACTTTTTAATATTAAAAATCGTAAAAGCACCTCCCAAACGCTGAATCCATCTACTTCATTTTGTAGCATTTCGATCAAATTCATCGATTGTAAAAATTACTTGTACGGAGGTTTTTCCTCTCTATTACTCGAAAACGAAATAAGTTTGTTGTTGTGTTGGTGAGTGGGAAAATACGATCAAACGCTTAAATTCCGCTTTTGGTGGATATATATGTACATATCAACGGCTCTGACCTTTTTCTAATCCACTTGGGTCAACTTTGCTACAATTAATAAACGCCTATATACTACGTTGCTTGATCATAAAATAAAAAATGGAGGTGTGGCCAACACACGACTTTCTTTTACGAACAGCGAATTTTAAGAAACTTTTATAATGCAAATTTCTTGCAAACTTTATTAAGATTGTTTTTATTTTTTTGATGTTTTCTATAAATTGTATATTTTTGAAATATTTGTAAAATAAATTTTCTGTTTTACGGAATCTGGGACCTGGAACCCGAAATATTATGTAAGAGATTAATGAAGATATATCTGTTTTGAGGTCCGTTGAGTCCGAAAAAGTGGGTTTCGAAATGATGTCTGTCTGTCAGTCTGTCCGTTTGTCTGCTCGTCTGTTTGTCTGTGTCTTCTCTATAGCCCAGATGGCTTAACCAATCTAACAAAAACTTTAGATTTAAGCTTTACTTATGTAAAAGTAAGTAATAAAAAATAATAAATTTGTAAGAAGTTTGCGTAATTGGTGTCTCAAAATTCCCTGTTCGTAGAAGAAATGTGTTGGCCACACATCAATTTTATTTTTTTTATAAAATTTTTTAATTTTTTTTTTAAATTTTTTTTTTTAAATTCTTTTTTTTTTTAATTTTTAAATTTTTTTTTTCTATTTTTAATTTTATTTTTTTTATTTTTTTTTTACTTTTATTTTTTGGAAACATTTTGTTTTAGTATCATAGTTTTTTGTAAACCTTATACTTTTTGAGATATTTGCAAAACAAATTTTCTGGCCCAAGGGAGTGGCCACTTCCGGTTGACCGATTTGGAGCAAAATTCACTGGGACCTCCCAATTTATCAAAAAAGCTTAAATCTGAAGTTTCAGCTGGATTGGTTAAGCCATCTGGGCTGTAGAGAGGACACAGACTGACAGACGGACAGACGGACAGACAGACTGACAGACAGACATCATTTCGAAACTCACTTTTTCGGACTCAGGGGACCTCAAAACAGATAAATCATCAATAATCTCAAGGTCGAAAATTTTCATGATTACTATACTTTATTTTACTTACGTAAAAGAAAGTAAAAATTAACGAAACCACAATTATCTTGACTGAATTTTCTATAGAAGTAACGGCTAAGTTGGACTGCATTCATCTAAAAATACATCCGCATTGAGTCGATTGCGGATTGATTTTGTTTTTTTTATTCATAGTAGCAAATCCGAGCTTGTAAGTGACGTTTTTGTTTCATCTGAAGTTCCTCATGATAATCTATCTTAAGCGAAGTCCGCCCTAATAGGAACTCGTAAGACCGCAGAACCGAAATGTAAATGTTCCCATTTTTCATTTTTCTTATTTTACTCTGTCCACGATAAGACAAGGATTTGAATTTAAGCCTTGAGTTAAGTTATTGCTGTTAGACAGTCTAACCTAAGTTTATGGCAAACATTTGGTAAATTTGATGGGTTACCTCTGTCTACTACGAGCATTGTTGCTCCAATTTTCGGAGCATTTACGAGGATGGCGAACTTTAAAAGCAAGATTAAAATCAAAGTACCTAATTATTATTTCTAATTAAAAATTGAACTGAAATGTGAATTTATCCGGTGAATTTAATATTAAAGTCGACATATTCTGTATACATGTATAATAATGATATGTATCAACGAGGATAGAAAGTAGGTATTCTAATATCATCCCATCATTTTATATCATTAAATGAAAAATCAAAATGTCATTTTGATTAATGACTTTTTCTCTACTAAACTTCAAATTAACAAAGCATAATGAACGAGAAAATATAAAAGGCAAACACTCATATCTATAGAGTATGTTACGTATATACCCAATTACATATAAGTTACACCCAACAAGAAGAACAACAACCACCACATATTATAACTGAATTAATTAATATTAAATTAAATTTTTATTACAAAATTATTATTAATTAATTTTTAAACAAACAACAGAGATATATTACCATTTTTAAACAACGAAAAAAGCACAACTTTTATAATTTTTTTTTTTGTTCCATATCATTACGTAAAAAACGGGTTTTATGCACATTAGCTATATCGTTGCTTGGTGCTTTTGTCCACAAAATTATTTCTTCTTCATCGTTCGTCATCACGTTCTTATTTCTTGCCATTTTGTCTTAAAGATTTTTTTTTTTGTATTTCAAACTATAAGCAAAACAACATAATTTGTGAATTTATACAAAATTGTAAGTTTTTGTTTTAATTGTTTAGGTTAATGAAAGGTGTTATGTATGAGCACAGCTGCAAGAACTTACCTAAACGAGCTCAGCTCAATAATTTATAAATAAGAGTGTTGATCTATATGCAATGCGGGATGCAAGCTGGTCTGCAGAAAGGAAACCCTACGTTAGACGATGTTTGTTGTTGGCGAACACATACGAGCAGACGCAGGCGGCAGTAAACATATTGAAGCGGGTCAATGAGTCAATTTCAGGAATAAATGTGTTTAATTTTTAAACGAAAAAGAAATCACTGAGCCAGTCGAAATCCGATTCGAATCGGTTGTATAGTCGAGGTCGTTCATGTCCGGGATGTGGAGCCAACCATTAGCGAAAGGAGTGTAAACCTTTGAAGGTGGAATGACGAAAATGCTATAAATACGGTCACATAACATCTGAATGTATGATAGGGCGAGGACAAGGCAGTTCCGGAAAGAGAAGTAGAGTGCGAGTTAGGCAATCGAATGGAGATATTTATTCGTTAGATTCCGTGGAGTGTAATGGTTCAGTTCACTCTTTGGATAGTTTTCGCGAATAGATGTCCTGTTTGGAACAAGAGGCAGTGCTTGAACTTCAGTAAATCGGGAAGAAAATGTTTATTCCAATTGAAATTAATGGAATAGTTTTACAATTTTTAGTGGATACGGGTGCATCAGTTTTCATGATTGGAAAGGACAGTTATAATCAGCTACATAAACCAGAGCTCACGCCAGTCAATACAATCGTGAAAGCGTACGGAAATGTAAACATTCCAGTTTGTGGTATTTTAAACTTCGTGGCCAAATACCAAAACCTGAGTTTAAATTTTAAAATATTGGTTACAACAGATGCAAATGGGGCGAATATTTTCGGAATTGATTGGTTCAACCAGTTTGAATTCAAAATTTCTAAAGAAACTTGGCAGTTTGAAGAGGGGTTTGTTGGTGCGGTTGAGCAGCAAGGCAAAACAGATTCCCTGTGCCACAAACTCGGGAAATTTGTCGAGCCAACCTTGGGTCTTTGTTCGGTGTTCAAAGACCACTTGTTCATGAAACTTAACTCGGTGCCTAAGTTTTTCAAGTCGCGATGATTCCATTCGAGCCGATGGCAGTGGCAAAGAAGGGGATAGAAAGATTGGAGGCTTTGGATGTTATCAGGCCTGTTAAATTCAGTCAATGAGGGCTGCTCCCATTGTTGTAACAAAAAAGGCCAACAAGCATGTTCGCGAATGTGGAGAATTCAAGGTTACGATAAACCCTCAATTATTTATTGAATAGTACCCGATACCCCGGGTGGTAGAATTGGTTCACCGTCTTCAAGGAGAGAAGCAGTTTTCCAAAAAAGATTTAAGCGATGCTTACCTGCAAATTGAGTTAGATGACGAGTCCAAACAGCTGATGGTCATTACGACACGTTTTGGTCTATATAAATGACATATTAATTACGGGAGCAACAGAGGACGAACGAGCAAATACAGAACTTAGAGGAAATTCTTTGACGAATGAGTGAGGCAAATTTGAGGGTCAATCGGAAAAAATGTAAATTTTTCCAGACCGAGGTTGAATATGTGGGTCATATAATAGATGCTGCGGGAATTCGGCCTACCACAAAAGGTCTTAAGGCAATCGAGCAGGTGCCCTTCCCAAAGGATTTAAAGGAACTGCAAACATTCATTGGCAAAGTAAATTATTGTAATAGATTTATTCCGAATTTTTTGCAGTTGGCTGCACATTTAAATGCTCTCCGAAAAAAGGACGTTCCATAACGCGATGGTTGAAAGAACAGGAGAATTCGTTTCAATAAATTAAGCAACACATAATCGAGGCAATGCATTATCGCAGAGAGTACCCTCTGGTGTTGGCGACGGATGCGTCACAGTACGGTATTAAGGCCGTGCAATCACATTTGTACCCGGATGGTTCCAAGCAGCCCACAGCCTTTGCATCTAAAACCCTAGATAAACACCAGATGCGTCATAGTTAGGTGTAGAGAAGAAGGCCTTATCAGTAATATTTTGATGCCGGAAATTTCTCCATACTAAATAATCAGTTACCAGCAACAGAAAATCGGTTGCAACGATGGGATTTTTTTCTAATGGGTTATACCTAAACAATGCGTTTCCGTCCGACTGGTAAGCACGCAAATGCTGACGCATGTTCCAGATTACCCATGGGTCCGGATAATTAATTCGCCAGAGACGAAGATATGCTCGAGATGAACCTATAGACTATAGAAGCCTGAATATAAAGGTCGTTGAATGGTTCTCCATAAATACTAATATACTTCTAAGTTTTAATTTTTAAAACACATGAAAAATGGTTTTTTAGGACCGGTTGCAGATTAGAAATTACACGAATTAATCAATTACGAGTAGAAATAAATTTTTTTCACGAGTAGATGGAGCAAGGTTTTCCAAATCTGACCATTTACACATGTTACTTCGGCTCAAAATGGCGAAAGTATTGAAACCGTACCACAAAACCACTTTTCACGACGTTACGAAAGAACCCTGCGTCCGAAAAAGCAAAACAATAAAAATGTTCGTTCATCTGTCTGGTGATGTCTGGATGTCTTGAAGTCTGGATGTATCCATGGTATTTCGAGAACGGCTTTTCTGATTGGGATGTTCTATACATTTGACCATAGACAAGGCGGATAATTAAAAAAGCTTTAGGAACCTGTAATTCAGGTCGAGTACCTGTCATAAGAATTGCCCAAACTGACCTCTTTATGCAAATATTTAGTAATTTTTTTTATAAACGCTGTTTTGAGGATTTTGGTTGGCGTACAGTTTGAGTTTGAGTTGAAGGTTAAGTTAGGAGTCAATTTTCTGGTTGAGTTGGGATTGGGTTAGGGTTCAGTGAGCAGTTTACCAATATTTTATATGTGCTGGTTTCACGATTTTGTTGGGCGTTGAGTTTGTTGTTGAGTCAAGGATTAAGTTGGGTTCTATTTGCGGGTCGAGTTGGAGTTTAGGTGGTGTTGGATTAGGTTTAGGTGAACAGTTCAGTAATTTTTGTGTGAGCTTTGGGTTTGATTTGACGATTAGATTATGGTCAATTTGTGGGTTGAGTTGAAATTGAGTTATAGACTAGGGCTGATTTGGGGGTTAGTTTGGAGTTGATTTGAATAGGAGTCAGCGGTTAGTGGAGGTCTAGTTTGGGTGGAATAGTGGAATAGGGGTTTTGTTGATGTTTAGTGGGAAATTAGATTGAGTTGATTTGAGTTGAGTACATAAACGCCTTTAGCTTTCAAACCGAATTAAGTTGAAGTTAAGTTGGGGTTCAGGTAACTTGCGTTCTGATTAAGTAAGGGGTTATTTTAGGGATTATTAGTAGGTAGATTTGGGGATATATTAAGGGTTGATTTGATAGATGATTGGGGCTTGCATTGGTGGTTAGGTTGAGGTTTGGGTTGGCGGTTGGATTGGTGATGGGGTTTAGGATTGCATTGCGATTGAGTTACTTCGGTGTAAAAAGATCAAAGGATGTATTGAAATCCTGTCAAAAATGACGAAAAATTTGGTTGGTCCAAAACCGTTTTTCTCGGCGTTTTGAAAGTCCCTGAGTCTGAAAAAGCAAAAAAAAATGTCCGTTCGTCTGTCTAGCCGCCTGGGCGTCTGTACTGATGGTATGTGTTTCAATGGTGAAGGCGGAGATTTGAAAAGCTGTTGGCAACTGTACGTCAAGATGGTGGGGTAGCACATACGACATACGAATTGACCCAAAACAACTGGTTATCTAAATATTTACGATTTTTTTATTATGCTCGATTGATTATTGAATTGGGCATTGAATTTGGAGTTGGTTTGAAGGTTAAGTTAGGGATTGGGTTGAATTGGGGTTGGATTAGGATGTTGTGGGCAATTAATAAATTTGTTTATATATGCTGGTTTGAGGATTGAGTTAGGCGTAGTGTTTGCAGTTGAGTTGATTCCGTTTGCGGGTTGAATTAAGGCTGAGTTGGGGTTGGATTTGAGTTTAGTAAGTAGTTAAGCTGAGGATTTGTGATTTTTTGTTTTATAAAAATTTTATTGGGATTCTATATCTAATCCGATTTTGATGAAATTCAGTATTTACAATTTAAATGGGATTCCAAAATGTTTTTTTGGAAGAAGTTTTGGAATATGGCGAAGTATGATGGAACTTCCCCATTTCCTAACCAATTTGGAGGAAATTCGGCAAATGGGTTGGAAGCTGCATTCTTAAATGATTTTAAGAATTAATTCTGGAATATGGGCAATTAGTATATACGTTAGCTATTTTTAACCGATTATGATTAAATTTCACGGTTGCAACTATTAGAAGGAAATGTGACACAATAATTATTGTTGGATGAGGTTGTGAGGAATATGTCAATATAGCTTTTAAATTGTTGTCTGATGAAGTGTCTGTAAAGCATGCAGCTATTGAAGTTTCTTTGAGGCAACGTAAATATCTATTTCAATTGCTTAACGATCGAGATTGTCTTCGAAATAATATTCAAGATCGCCTACAAACTTTTCTTGAAATCTTTCGCTTCATACGTTGGGGTATGTTTCCTGAGTATTTAATGTCAGAGCTGTAAGTTTGGTCATGTTTAAAAAATAAAGTGTGTGGCAGACAAGCGTTGAAGAATTAAAAATAATAATTGTAGTGTAAGTCCCGGAATTAGCAGTATCATTTTAGAATCACCTTTCCATTGTAAGTCTTCAATTTTATCATAATCGAGTAAGGAATAGCCAAGTTCTATCCTAATTGGCAATATTCCAGAGTTTCATCCAAAAATCTTCTTAGAATCCTATTTCCAACACACATGTCCAACTTTATCATAATCGGATGAGAAATGGGTAAGTTCAATCATACTTGGCCATATTCTAAAACTCATCCAAAAGCCATTTTAGAATCCAATTTCCAACGCACATGGCAAATTTCATAATAATTGGTTTGAAAATAGGCAAGTTCCATCCCACTTGGCCATATTAAGTTTATCCAAAAATCGTTTTAGGATCCCATTTCTATGGCGGATGTCAAATTTCACTAAAATCCGTTATGAAATAGATAAGTTTTATCCTAAGTGGCCATTGTAAAACCTGTATATATATGCAAGATATTTAAACAAATCCCCACGCCTTGACCAATTTGAACCAAACTTTACACAAATATTGTTTTTGGAGGTTGGGTTGAACACTGACGTAAGAGATTCAGTTTGGGTTTGATTTGGGAGTAGACTTATTTTTTAAGACCGAAGGTCTGATCACCTAATGAGGTATTATCCCTTTATATGTTTGGATGTTGAGTACTACATGGAGGTTAAAGTTGAGCTGATAATTTAGTTAAGCGATTCAGTTTGCCGTATTCTTATTCTAAAAATTCAAGTGACTGCAACCTACCATTTGTCGTGTTAGTGGTTTTTGAATTTGGATTAAGGTATTTTTAGAGAAACAACACACAAGATTTCAAGACATATTTTATGTAAGATTAAGATGAAATTAATTGCTTTATCCTCCTACTATATTTATGAAACGGCCATATTCAAAAATTCAGGTGACTGTAACATTATGAGGAACTGATCTGAATCGATGTTATAGCTACCCATTTTGAGCTTATATCATTGAGGCTAGAAAAATGTTTTTTTGACAAGAGGATGTGGTCGATTTTATTGACTGTTGTTTTGCCGCTTGATTTCTATCTGATTTCGTAAATGCATTTATGTTGCAAGTATGTGCTGTCTAATTTGTAGTGTATAAAGGCTTGGTGCTCGTGTCACTTTGTTGTTTAAGGTATAGTGCAAGGAGTTTAGATAAAATATAAAATCATTGTCCTTATGTCGTGTTCGAGGTCGTTGTTGTGGATTCAAAATATACAGGGCCCATGTTGAGGTTTCGTAACAACAAGGTGTATCAGTTTGGGCTGTTAACCCTACGCTAACCTCCCGTAGGAAGTCCACAACCCTCACACTGTCGCCTATTCGTGTAACGGAGTATTTTCTAGCGGCCGCCATTTAGAGGCAGTATAAGCACTTGATGAGGTATGCAATTACGGCATATGTAACGAGTCTTGTGTTTATAACATCCTTCACCGGACGTAAAAACCCTCGTTGGGCTTGTTCACCGATACACCGATACATTATAAGCAGCAAACACTCATGGATTGCTGCGCCAGCGGAAGGTGGGATTATTCAGTGAATAATCAAAACTTTTGATTTCAGATAAAGACCGACAGCAAGAGTTATTAACTTTACATCGAATGACGTTTGGTTGCATTCATTGCATTTTGATAATCTTACGCATAGTTTCAGGAATTTTCTGCATGTTTTGTGCTGTGACCAGTGTCCAAGACCGCAAGCAAAGATGATAACTGTTCATTTATAGATGTTCAGCTTTATTTTGCGCGATATGAGGAGAAGTGAATATGTTGATGTTGGCATAAAATGGGCCTTAACCAGCTGCGTTTCCCGATTAAAGTTCCACAAGAAACGGAGTTTTGCTCAGTGATCAGTGATCCTAGATATTTGAACTCATTGATCCTGAAATAAAATCCATGTAGTCTTCGGTGATCTAAACACCAATTTGTTGGGCTGTTAATTCCAACGAAAGGAAGACCTCTTTCAGGGAGATGATGTCGAGACCCAAAACGCAAATATCGTCAGCGTATGCCACTAGCTGGATTGATTTATAACACAGGCAGCTGCACCGCGCCATATTAAGCTGTCGAATGACATACTCTAATGAAAGTTTGAAGATAGTTTGAACTATTAGGTTTCCTTGCTGCACTCCAGATACTATCTGGAAGGCATCCGAAATTTTTCCTTCTATTAAAGCCATCCATTAAATGCTGGAACACAGATACTAATTTTGACGGTATGCCTAGGTAGAACAAGAAGTCTCATGATGTACTATATTCCTCTTAATACTGTGTAACGCCTGTTAAGCCTACGAATCGACTGTGTGCAGGAATGTCAGAGTAAAAGATTGATCGGTCATTGATCTATTTGGACGGAAACCACATTAATAATAACACAGAATCCTTCCGCTATAAGTTGACAACTTTGCCGCGACTACTTTGGCAAAAACGTTGTAGCCTGTGATCAGTGAAGCTACATATACAGCGGTACTTGTTGCAGTTTATTTGGTCTCCCTTTTTATGAACTGCACAGGTTATAGCCGTCTTATACTCTTCTAGGATGTATTCTCTAGATGCGGTAGATCCGGTAATCGCTGCCATATTTGAGCATTTCGTTGCAGGTACCATCCTCACTGGGTGACTTATATTTTTTCATATGTGAGGTGGTTCTTGTTATATTTTCATATGGGTCGCAAGTCATTTAGGCGTTATACTGATTTAGGCGGGATCTATCTTCCGAATAGCACCGTCTAACCAATGATTTTTAGGTCTAAATGGATTTTGGCCTATATGGTGGATACTGCAGCACCGGTTAACTGCAATCGGTTCCAACATTAACTAATTATTACCTTATTTATAAGAAATTACATTACGTCGGTAATGCAGAATAATTTTCTACTGAATTTTTTCTGCTATCTTCAGTAAGGTGAAAATTCTTTTATAAATCTTCTGGAGAATGGGAAATTTATTCTTTTGCAGTTATTTAGATTTCCGCTATATATGTTGTGCCGTATGATCAAATCTTTTGCACCACTATTTTTATCTCAACTTCACATTAACTATAGCACCATTCCTCACTATTAAAACACCAAAATTTAGAAACTTTATAATTTTTATTTATTATTATAAAATTGTATTTAATATTTAATTTAAGCTTTATTTTGTAATCACTTCGATGTATATTGGTCCAAATCATACAATGTTCTGTTCCTCATCTCTTGCTCAACCAATCTTGTCTTTTTTTAGATCGTACATAGATATTGGTATACCAATTGCAAAATACAAATACAATTTTTATAATTGCTTAACAATAGCATACACAACGAAAATATAATAAACACAAAATTTTATTCCAGTGTTACTTAAACTATGTTAAATTTGGGGTCGGATTACAACATTCCTTCCCCGATAAGACGATAAATCAGAAAGTGATTTATCAAATATATAGATTTTTTCAGATTATTAAATTTTAGATTAATTAGTTCTAAGTGATAATTAATAATATTTTTTTTTTTATACATAATTCAATAAAATTATAAAACTAAATCCTATAGAATAAAATTTTTACAAAATGTAAATTTATAAATTTATGTAGCTAAATTCAAAAAAATTTATAATGATTTATTTATTTTTACTTAATTTTTTGTTTGACATATAAATTTTTATTTTTTTATTTTGGAAGTAGTATCAATCAATGTAAATTAATTAAAATTCGTGTACTCTAAAAACCGTTTGATTCTATTATTGTGAACAACCTTATTCCTTCCTTTAATTTTAATAGTACAATTTTGCGCAGAATTTATCCTTGTGATGACATATGGTCCAATCCAAACCATAATGGGTCGGACTTATTTTTAACTGTTTCATTTTTTAACATGACTTTATCACCGACATTATAATTTGTTTCATTTAGATTCTTATCGTATGAATTTTTAGAAATCTCTTTTTTTCTTAATAAACGATCACGGGCAATGAGCCAGGAACTTTGAAGTTTATTTTTTAGCTCGGAGCAATAATTGTCATAATTATAAACTGGTTCCGGAGGTTTATTGAATGATGATGGTAGTGTTGGCCTAAAACCGAAAATTATTTCGAAAGGCATGAAGCCTGTGGACGAATGTGGGGTAGAATTATACGTGAACATGGCAAATGGAATCCATTGATCCCAGTTGATAAGATCTTTTGTTGTGAAATTACGTAGATATTCGGCTAAAGTTCTATGTGAACGCCCCAATGCACCGTTCGATTGGGGGTGGTATGCCGAAGTATTGAGTTTCTTTATAGATAATATTTTGCATTAGTTTTGAAACATTTCACTCATGAAATTTGAGCCCTGATCTGTAATGATTGTTTGCGGTATCCCATATTTACATAGGAAGTTTTCAGAAAATGCTCTGGCTACAATAGAGGTTTCTTATGACGGGATTGGTAACGCTAACGAAAATTTGCTTAAGCCATCCTGCAGCGTTAAAATATATTTATTTCCTTGGTACGATTCTACTAACGGTCCAACTACGTCAAGAAATACTCTTACAAAAGGAAGTTTTGCAGTAGTGGTTATTTTCATTGGAACTTTATTCGATTTACTAATTTTGTTAGTTTGGCATAACGTACATTTTCTTATAAATTTCCGAACTTTCGAAAGTAATTTTGGACATGAATAATAGGATTTTATTCGCTTAATAGTACGAGAGACGCCTTGATGCCCGCCAAGTGGAGTACAATGAAATTCTTTAATCATACGTTCGATATCCGCTTCCGAACTCAGCTGAGATGTCAGATTACTTGATGTTGAAGTAACATTACCATTTTCCAACACATCCGTCGAAGTGGTTGGTATTGGATCGAGCATTGAATTATTATTAAAGATTCATCGTAGTTAGTCGAAATATTATCTAATTTTATAGATTCTTTTTCTGGAGCGAGTTGTTTTGACTGAGATCTGGTAACTGCAAAAATTTCATTTGCATTAGGTGATTGAACAATCCTACTCAAAGAATTTGCGTTTTAGTTACTTTTAACAGATTTATATATTACGTCATATTCGTATTCATCTAGATCCATTTGCCACCTTAACAATCGTGAGGAAGGTTTTGGGTGTTTGGCTAACCATACTAGAGGACGATGATCAGTAATTATTCGGAATTAATGTCCATAGAGATAAGAATGAAATCTTTTACTATGGCTAGCAATTCGTTTTCTATTATTGAGTAATTTCTTTCAGCAGAATTTAGTGATCGACTCGCGTATGCGATAGGTAGATCCCCTATTTTTGTATTCTGTGATTAAATAGCTCCAATTGCATAACGACTGGCATCGGCAGTCACGTTAAAAGGCTGTGAAAAATCCGGATAAATAAGTATTGGTGGAGAAATTAGTTTTTGTTTCAGTTTATTGAATGCTTCGTCACATTTAGCATTCCACTTAAAGTCTGAATTTTTGCGGAGAAGGTAGGTAAGTGGTTCAGATATCTGGGAAAAATTGTCTATAAATCTCCTATAGTAACTGGCTAGTCCTAAAAATGATTTATTTCCCTTCTGATTCCTTGGAATTGGAAAATTTTTTACAGGATCAATTTTGGAGGGATCTGGTTTTACAGCAGAACTCGTAACTACATGTCCAAGATAGCAAACTTCCTTTCTTAAAAAGTTACATTTAGAAGGTTGGAGCCTTAAGTTGAATTTTCTTAGACAATTCAAAACATCAACCAGTTTTTGATTGTGATCATCCAGATCATAACCGTAAACTACGATATCGTCTAAATATACGAAACAGTGTATTCCATTTAAACCAGATAACACTCGATTCATAAGACGCTGAAATGTCGCTGGTGCCCCTTTTAACCCAAACGGCATCCTACAAAACTGAAAATGTCCAGATTGAGTGCTAAATGCTGTTTTGATTTTATCATCTGGACACAGTGGAACTTGGTGGTACCCGTTTGCCAGATCTAAAGTAGAAAAATACTGCGATTTTTCCAGTTGATCAAGTATTTCCGTAATATTCGGAAGAGGGTACACATCGTCTATTGTAATTGAGTTAAGTTTCCTAAAATTGACAACAATTCGCCATTTTTTTCGTCTTTAGTTGATCTTTTTGGTACAATTAGTATAGGTGCATTCCACGGACTTACGCTATGTTCAATAATACCATCGTGAAGCATTTGATCAACCTGTTTATTGATCTCAATTTTAGTAGATTCTGGCAAACGGTATTGGAATTTAATGGTATTTCATGTAAACACGCTTTAGTAATGGAAAGTTTATCGTTAGGTAAAAAAATACATCATTGAAATCATCGCAAATTTTTATTATTGAGTTTTGCTCTTGGTCATTAAGATGTGTCATATTTATTTCCTTTCGCACAAGATTTAATCGATTTTTGATTTCATCATCCCAACTTTGAAGATTAAAAATATTATAATCAGATATAGGATATAATGATATGGTAAGATTGTCTAATAATATTGGTTCTTCATTGGAATTTAGGAAACAAACGGGAATGGTGTTATTTATGAAATTTACGGCAGAATTGTCAATGAAAACACCAGAATTGATTTCTTCGGATAAAATAATATAATCTTTGTCAAAATTAGTAGAGTTTACGAATCGTATTATTTTTTCGGCACGTTCGGGTAAAATCATCTTATCGCAACGAATGGTTTGAACTTTTAAAGGTAAACTACAAATTGGAAATGAGACTGAATCGAAATTTGGAATTTTAATTTCAAGTATTTTTTTGGAGAAATCTATGTTACACTGATACCTTTCTAAAAAATCATTCCCAATTACAATTATACCAGAACATGGAATTGGAAAATTATTTGATATAATCTGGAATTCATGCGAAATGGAAATATTGTTTGGAAGAAAAATTTGTGATTTACGTAACGCTAAAGTTTCGATACTTTCTGGAGTGATACCACGAATTTTGTACTTTCGATTTATGTGACAATTTCTATCTTTATGTATGTTAGCTCGCTTTATAACACTTATATCGGCTCATGTATCGATTAAAAAATAAGATTCAGGGCCATCTAAAATATCCATTGATAGTTTGATAAATTTAGTTTTTACGCCTAAGTCATTGAAATTCGGAATTTGGTATGCTATTTCTTTCAATGGTTTTTCGAATGTGTTTTTTAAATTTGGAGAAAATGAATTTTCAGCTAACTTTTCTATTGATGATGTTATTAAATTCGGATGCAGCTTTACATTTCTTCTGCTCGAACCACTACATCCTTTTAATTCGGTTCGAGGAGCTTCGAGTTTTCCGGAATTGATTGCTTTGATTGATTTACATTAACATTTTGATGTTTTCGCTCGTTATATATGCGTTTCCTACAATCCTTTATATAGTGACCTATGTTTTTCCAGTAATTGCATATTACACCAACCGGCCGTACAGTTAAAGGATACTTTCGTGGAATAGAGTGATTATATGTGTTAGAGTAGGTACCTGGCTGTGATTTATTTAAATTAGTTTGGTTTAGCGAATAGCAATTTCGAGAAATATGCCCAAGCTTATTACATAATTGGCAACAAATGATTGATTTTGTTTGGGTATCGCAATTATTTGGTTTATTACTCGTACTGGTCTCTTCTTCAATTGCTTTTGAGATGGCATCCTTTAAATTTGTGAATCGACATGCTTTTGTTATTAATTTCATCGGTTCTCGAAGACCGTCTTGGAATGATTTAAGGGCTGCGGTAGCATTCAAATTTCTAACGATTTTCGCGGAGCCCTTACCTTCTCGTAAAATACATGCGTCATTTAAATCCGAAAGTAGACGTTCAACTCGGTTTGCAAAAGCCCTTACATTTTCGTTACGATCCTGCCGAATTTGTACAAGCTCAACTTGCAGTTGCTCACTAGGACGACGATCGGAAAATTGTTCTTCGAGTTCTGCCTTTAAGGATTGCCATGTGTCATATTCTTCATAACGAACTACATTTTAAGCAGTGCCAGATAATTTAGATTTAATAATCTCTAAACAACTCTGAATATCACTAGTTTCTTTTAATGGTTTCTGTTCAATATTAAATGCTTGAATTAAAATATTTACTGACTAGATAATTATCTATAGAAATAATTTAGTACGAAAGTTCAAAAAATAACCAACATTTTAGTACTTAGATTATTTTACATTTGGCAACACAAAATCTAGTACGAAAAGATAGTTGCTTATATGCTCGGCGCCATCGTCGTTCGTGTTTTTATCGTTCATTCTCTCTCGGTTCGTTGTTCATTAGAAACATAAAACGTTTTTTGTGTATGAAATACAACAAGTAAGAAATAATAAAATTAATTAATTGTCGTAGATTTCTAAAAAATATATTTAAAATTAAAATTAATGAAGTGTATATTTAAAATAAATAAAATAAATGTAAATAATTAAATATTCAGTTTTTTAAAAATAAAAACATTTTGGTCCTTCGAGCCGGATAATATTATCCATTGTGCGAGTGCTTCGACGCCATCTTCGAAATTTAAATATTATAAATAATATACATCTTACAGTCTGGTATAATTAATGATAACCATACCGTCGATATAATTAAAATAATATCCGTGATTTCGTTCGATTTTGAGCAAATTACGTCTTCGAAGTATATATTTTTTACGACATCTTCAATAATATTCTTCTATGCACATTAGTATTGCAACAAAGAAGATCATCGAAATTATAGCATCGTAGTAGTATATAGCGGAAAAGAGATACCACCGTCGAAATTATCTCTTATTACTTTCATCGTATAAAACTGTATGTAATAAATTCATCTCGAAAATATAGTTCATCGAAATTTCAATCGAGTACATCGGAAAATTATCTTCGGCATACATACAAATTATAATTTATGTTAATCTTCTTCGGCATTCGACATATGAAATTTGCGAATTATTGCAGTTACGGACTACATATCTATAGTGAAATTAATTGCATCAATCATCGGATATTTGTAATAATTGTCAAAAGCAAACATCGCTGAAAAGGCAACATCATTTGAAATCATCATATTACTCCACATGGTAGGGAAACATAACCTAACAATCGGAAATTTAGCCGCATTGATTGTTCAACATCAATTATTTATTAATAATTAAGGTTAGTTTTTTAGTTTGTAATAATAATTTTATGTAAAATATTATATTTGCGTATATATTTTAATTGATTCGATAATTCATATCATTTTCGTAAATTATTGTATGATTAATTGTAATCGATCACGTGATTATTTAGTTTAATAGACATGGATTTTGCAAATTTAAAACATCGTAGAACTGGTCACAAAGGTAGAGTGACATATTTTAGAAATATATTTGATTCAAGCCCGAATTTGTCAATTGGTGAATTGCAATCCATGCTTCACAGATTGCGTTTCACATATACAAAGTTCGATGAAGTGCAGTCTAGTATAGAAAATTTAGATTTAGAAGGTGAAGAAAAAGAACGTGATATTTTTGAAGACAATTATGGTAAATTGGAATCTCAAATATTAAATCAAATAGATAAGTTAGAGCATAAAGCTGATATAGAACTCAAAACCACTTCTTTAGAAGTCGGAAAATCTATCGAGAATTCTGGAGTTAGAACTGAGTTGGTTGAATTTTCGTGACGTATTCCATGATTTAATACATAATAATCAAAAACTCGATGAAACCACCAAATTTCACTATTTGATTTCTTGTGTTCGAGACGGAAAGGCTTTTCATTTAATTGAGGCATTACCGGTAACTAGTAAAAATTATCAAACTGCGTGGACAACCATTTATGACCAATTTAATAATGAAATCCGTATTCAAAAATTACACATGAAAAGCATATACGACATCAAAAAACCGGTTGATAGTTCAGCACAATCATTAAAAATATTTATCGATACGATACTTAAGCATGTAAATGCTCTAAAGAGTATGAATATTCCGATTGACGAATGGAATTTGCTTATTATTCATCATTTGAGTGAAAAATTAGATGTAGGATCGTTAACTCAAGTAATAAAGGGTACTCATCAAAACGCTATTCTAAAATTTAGTGAATTTATTGATATTTTAAAAAAACGAGTTCAGATTCTAGAATCAGTTAAACAATCATCTATTTTATCTAATCAAGCTTCGTCAAATTCAGATGGTAAATTCAAAAAACAATATACTCCAAAACAGACTCGATCCTTCGTTTCAAATGAGATTGTTTGTATATTTTGTAATGGTAAACATACACTAGAAATGTGTCCAAAATTCATTGATCCTAATTTTAAACCAAAAAATGGAGGTGTGGCCAACACACGACTTTCTTTTACGAACAGCGAATTTTGAAAAACTTTTATAATTCAAATTTCCCGCAAACTTAATTAAGATTGTTTTTATTATTTCATGTTTTCTGTAAATTGCATATTTTTGAAATATTTGCAAAATAAATTTTCTGTTTTACGGAATCTGGGAGCTGGGAACTGGGACCCCAAAATTTAAGTAAAAAGTTTAAACATGAAGTTGCAGTTTGATTGCTTAAACCATTTGGACTACAAATTGACAGTCATATGTATATACCAACAGACACCACTTCAAAACTCAATTTTTTGAACTCATTAGTACACACGTAAAAGAAATAAAAGGTGATATTTATGAATTTAAATTTTTTCTTTTAATTTTTTGGAATTTGTATTAGTGATTTTTTGTAAATCTTATACTTTTTAAAATATGTGCAAAACACATTTTCTGGCCGAGAGTGCCTACTTCCGGTTGACCGATTTGGCAAATTAACATACATGTAGGCTAAATATTTTTATAACATACAGTACGTCACTGAAGTGTGCAAATTAATTATAATTAGCATAATTGGGCTAATACACACAATAATTAAAATGACAAATGCAAGAACTGCTGTAACTCCCTGTAAAAAAGTGTGGAAGGGGGGGGGGGGGAGCAGGAGTTGCGAAATATTTTTGCAATTATAAAACGATATATATATACTTAAGTATTACAAACCCTAATAAGTCGTTAAAAAAATTAAGAAACATGAAAAAATGATCCACATTCAATTATGTAATATTTGCATTAAAAACCGGAAGTATGTCACTGTAGTGTGCAAATTAATTATAATTAGCATAATTAGGCTATATATACACATATATATATATATATATGTGTTGGCAAAACAATATTTAATTTTTTTTTTATAAAATTTTTAAATTTTTTTTAAATTTTTTTTTTAATTTTTAATTTTAATTTTTTTTAATTTTTAATTTGTTTATTTTTATTTTTTTTTGATTTTTGGAAACATTTTGTATTAGTAATTTTTTGTAAACCTTATACTTTTTAAGATATTTGCAAAACAAATTTACTGGCCCAAGGGAGTGGCCACTTCCGGTGGACCGATTTGAAGTAAAATTCACTGGGACCTCCCAATTTATCCAAAAAGCTTAAATCTGTAGTTTCAGTTCGATTGGTTAAGCCATCTGGGCTGTAGAGAGGACACAGACTGACAGACAGACAGATGGACAGACAGACGGACTGACAGACAGACATCATTTCGAAACCCACTTTTTCGGACTCAGGGGACCTCAAAACAGATAAATCTTCAATAATCTCAAGGTCGAAAATTTTCATGATTATTATACTTTATTTTACTTACGTAAAAGAAAGTAAAAACGGTTCGATTTTGTGAAAGGGCATCATTTATGTACATACTGTTTATCAGACAAACATCGAGTATCTGAATGTACGGGTCATCCATGTTCTTTATGTTCATTGAAGCACAATATTTTGTTACATTTTGGTAAGAATGATTCATATTCGAATAGTAAAAATTGTCAACCCAGTTTACAGCTACAAGCTAATAATAATGTACAAGATTCTGTCGTAGGCCACGTTCCTGCTAAAAAAAATGTAAGCTCCACTAACATAATTACTAATAAACAATTACATTGTGAAAATATTTCAATACACACTAGCAACTTAGATGCAAAATCTAATTGTAAACGACAAATCTTGTTGGCGACGGCTATTGTCTGGATTAGAACTCCTGAGGGTTATCAGCTAAAATGCAGAGCGTTACTTGATAGTGGTTCTCAGTCCAATTTCATAATTGAGCGCATCTGCCAAATGTTAAAGATTCGTAAAACAAATGTACATATACCTGTAGCTGGTATAAATCAGAATAAAATTCAAATACGGCACACAGTTGATCTGAATATAAAGTCTCGTGTGTCAGAATTTTCAAGAAACCTTCAATTTCTCGTTTTACCTAAAATTACAGGATATCTTCCTTCATAGCAAATAAACTTTGATGTTAATTGTATTCCAGATTCGATTGAACTGGCAGATCCATATTTTTTTAGACCCAATAAGATTGATCTTCTGATCGGCGCGGAAATATATCACGAAGCCATTTTGAATTTAAAGGTAGAAGTAATTAAAGAGTTACCTCCATTTATATCAACTGTTTTTGGTTACATAGTATCGGGAAAAATTAATGAAATAAAATCAAATACTAATGACATAAATCAAAAAGCGAGTTATTTATGTTTTCACACGAGCTCCTTGGATGAATTGAATTCCAATATTGAAAAGTTTTGGCAAATCGAAGAGTTTCAAGTTAAAAATAACTTTTCAGTGGAGGAAAAACAGTGTGAAGAACATTATAAAGAAAATGTAACCCGTGATTCGACTGGCAGGTACACCGTAGAATTACCTGTAAGGCAAAATTTAACACAGCTTGGTGAATCAAATCTCAAGTCGTTAAAACAATTTAAATATTTGGAACAAAAACTCATAAAAAATCCCCAAACATACATGGAATATGTCAAATTCATGGCCGAGTATATCAAACTCGGACACATGAAAGAAGTTCTAAATATTGACCAGTCCGATAGTCAACATAATAAAGTATATTATTTACCTCATCATTCGGTCATAAAAGACAATAGTGCGACAACTAAACTTAGAGTTGTCTTCAATGCTTCGTCTAAGACTTCGACAGATCTGTCATTAAACGACTGTCTAGTGACAGGGCCAAAAGTCCAACAAGATCTATTTTGTATTGTCCTTCGATTTCGGAAACATCTAATAGCATTTACTGGTGACATTGCAAAAATGTACCGACAAATTCGGTTGCATGAGAATCAGCAAGATCTTCATAGAATTTGGTGGCGTGATACTCCGGCAACAGCAATAAAATGTTATCGATTATGCACGGTTACATATGGGACCGCAAGTGCCCCGTTCCTTGCAACTCGAACTCTGAATCAGTTGGCAGCTGATGAATCTTCAACGTGTCCAAAGGCATCCAAAGTATTGAGTCGAGATTTCTATGTGGATGACGTTTTGTCGGGAGCTGAAACGGTTTCAGAAGCTTTAGCATTGAAAACTGAATTGATAAAACTACTAGAATTAGGAGGTTTTGAATTGCGAAAGTTCGCATCGAATAGTAGTCAATTAGTATCGAATAAGGAAAACCCAGAAAATATGATATCGGTTCTTGGCATGCAATGGAATACCAATGATGATACCTTCGACATTTCTTTTGAGAAACATAAGTTTAATAAGGACTGTACGAAACGTAAAGTTTTATCAGATATCGCACAATTGTACGATCCTTTAGGACTGTGTGCGCCAATGATATTTTTGGCGAAGTTATTTATGCAGTCGTTATGGGCAATCCCGAATTTGGCCTGGGATGACAAAATTCCTCAAAATATGATCGACTTATGGACCGAGTTTGGTGAGCAACTGTCCGGATTGCAGATACTTCATGTACCTAGGTGTGTAGTTCCTAGTGCTTATAAAAGAATTGAATTACATGCATTTGGGGACGCCTCTGAAAAAGGTTTTGGGTGTGTAGTTTATATCCGAATAGTTGATGAATTTAATAAAGTATTTATTAGGCTATTGTGTGCTAAATCCAGAGTGGCGCCTCTGAAAATTCAGACTATTCCACGGCTGGAGCTTTGTGCAGCATTATTGGTCGCTCAACTAACACATAAAGTTTTAGGAATTCTAGATATTCAATTTAACTCAATTTTTTTGTGGTCTGATTCGGAGATCACACTTCTTCGTATAAAATCGCATCCTTCGAAATTTGCTACATTCGTGGCAAATCGTGTGTCGCAAATTCAGGAGCTGACCGTGTCAAGTGCCTGGCGTTATGTCCCATCTCAATTAAACCCTGCGGATCCAGTGTCTAGAGGTCTTATGCCACAAGAAATTATAAACAGTTCATTATGGTGGAATGGCCCAAATTTTTTATATGAAATTGCGGACAACTGGCCATTATCCCCAAATTCTCACATATCTTCAGAGTCGCTTGAACTTCGTAAAACTGAAATATCATTAATCTGCACAAAACAAGATTTTAATTTAATTGAGAGATTTTCCAGTTTCAAAAAACTACTTCGAGTAACCGCGACATGTTTTAGATTTGTTAACAACTGTAAGGAAAGAAAGGAGAATCGCAAAATCGGGCAATTGCAGAATTCTGAAATTGACATTGCATTGCAACGATTGGTTAAATGGGTACAATCGAACGAATATATTGATGAAATAAAGCAATTGCGAAAAAATAATATAGTATTTAATAAAAGCAAAATAAAATCGTTAAGTCCTTTTTTGGATGAAAATGAAATTATTCGAGTCGGTGGAAGACTGATGAATGCTGATATTCCGTTTGAAAATCAGCATCAAATTTTGCTACCAGGAACGCATACGTTCACAAAATTGTTAATAATTGATCGACATTTTGATGTGCTCCATGCGGGCCCTCAGGCTTTGCTCTATAATCTGAGACGTCAGTTCTGGATTACTGGTGGTAGAAATCTGTGCCGTAAGGTGGTAAAAGAATGTATTCGATGTGTGCGTGCCAGACCACAAGTTATAAGTCAAATTATGGGCCAGTTACCGACAGATAGAATTAACCCAGCTACACCATTTAATAGTACCGGTGTTGATCTTTGTGGGCCATTTTATGTAATACCTAATGTTCGTTCTAAAGTCAAACATAAAGTATATATCGCCATTTTTGTTGGTTTCGCGGTCAAGGCTGTCCATATGGAAATTGTAGCAGACCTTTCAACACAATCTTTTCTCGCCGCTCTCCGTCGTTTTATATCTCGTCGTGGTAACTGCGCTTATTTATACTCGGATAACGCCACAAACTTCATTGGTGCTCGAACCGAACTGAAGGAACTATATCAATTGTTTATGTCTGAAATGCACCAAAACGAGGTTTTTAGGTTTCGTTCGGATAAAGGAATACAATGGCAGACAATTCCTCCCAGATCACCGCATTTTGGTGGCTTGTGGGAGGCAGCCGTCAAGAGTGCCAAATTCCATTTAAAGCGCATAATGGGTCAGTCGACATACGTAACTGATGAGTTCCATACGCTGGTGACTCAAGTTGAGGCATGTCTCAACTCACGTCCTATATCTCCCATGTCGGATGATCCAACCGACATGTCCCCGTTAACTCCCGGGCATTTTTTGATCGGAAAACCACTTATTGCTATACCAGAACCTTCACTTGATCAGGTGAAATTAAACAGATTATCACGATATCAACGCATGCAAGCTTTATTGCAACAGTTTTGGTTACGCTGGTCGAATGAATATCTTTGTCAATTACAAAGTCGTCGTAAATGGTTGAATCCCACATCCGAAATAAAGACTGGTTCATTAGTAATACTTCATGAAGATGGTGTTCCCCCCATGAAGTGGGTTATGGGCAGAATAACACAAATTCATTTGGGAAAGGATGGACATGTACGGGTAGTTACTGTAAAAACTGCAAACTCTGAATTTAAGCGGGCTATCACGCGGATAAGTATTTTACCTTTGAGGGATGATTGAATGAATAAGTGTCAATCGTTATTATAAGTCTGTTTATTAAACGAATGGTCACGTTTTCGAATTTAGTTTAAAAATTTATTAATTATTAGCAGCGAATTGAATTAATCATGTATTTAAAAAAAAATAAAAAAAAAATAAAAATACAAACATTAGGAGTAATTTTTAATTTTTTATATTATGTATAGTGTACATGTAACTTACCATATAAAAATATATTTAGTTAAGAAATATAATGTACCAATATCAGTTTACGCTAAATAATTGAAACTCAATAGTTTCAATGCGGGGAGAATGTTCAATATTAAATGCTTGAATTAAAATATTTACTGACTAGATAATTATCTATAGAAATAATTTAGTACGAAAGTTCAAAAAATAACCAACATTTTAGTACTTAGATTATTTTACATTTGGCAACACAAAATCTAGTACGAAAAGATAGTTGCTTATATGCTCGGCGCCATCGTCGTTCGTGTTTTTATCGTTCATTCTCTCTCGGTTCGTTGTTCATTAGAAACATAAAACGGTTTTTTGTGTATGAAATACAACAAGTAAGAAATAATAAAATTAATTAATTGTCGTAGATTTCTAAAAAATATATTTAAAATTAAAATTAATGAAGTGTATATTTAAAATAAATAAAATAAATGTAAATAATTAAATATTCAGTTTTTTAAAATAAAAACAGTTTCAAAATAATTTCGCAACAAACTATAAATTTATGTAAAAGTGATGGTGTACCATCAAATTCTGGAATAAGCTTTAAAGCAGTACTAATATTAAAAGCCATTATCGTTGTTTCTTTTTTGGATATGGTATATGGTATACTATGGCATATTTAAAAACGGCATATTTTAAAACTTCATATGGTACGTGACGGGATAGGTTTGGCCACGTATTACTGTTTTTCAAAAGACTGTTTACAAAAGACAGTTTCTAAAATCTTTTCTCCAAAATCTGGTTTTACAAAATCTTGTCACCAAAAACTTGTTTACTTTTATATATAAATTAGAGGATGTTTTGGATGAAGATGGAAAAATTATTGCATCATGGATAAATATAAATTATATTTCGGGTCGTGCTGGTAAAAACGATAAACCGCCACGATATAGTCTAATTTTTGGTCTATTGCTGACTCTTTTGAGAATAACTTTACACGAACTCAAAACAATTTAGAAGTTTGGCATATAGGAGGCTGCAAGTTGTTGTTAGAAAATTGCAAGTTGGACTTTATAAGTTAATAGATGAATTAGGCAAAGAACAAAATATTTATTAAAAAGCGAATCGACTAAATGAGATCTGGTGAACAATTATTTTCAAATAAAAATATCTAGAAAAAGAAAAAACTGGAAAGGTCTTCCCTTAAAGGCATCGCAAATAATATAGCTCTTTATTAATTTGTAGCACTAATCCATTAAATTAGTTTAATTTTAATTATATTTTTTTCAAACACATCTCAAGAAGAGAAACTAACTTGTGAAATTATAATTTTAAATAAAATGTGTGTATGCAAATTAATTATTAAAATTTGTTTTTTATTAATTGAATCTGAACCATCTTAATGTACATAAATGCCTGCTCATGTGAAAAATTAACTTAAAATTAGGGACATAGAAAAACTGGACTGGGTATGTAATCTTGCATTACAAAATGTTGCAAGTATAAAATATTGCAATACAAAATCTTGCATAAAAATTTCCCGTATATTTTTTGCTCTATTCTGAGGAAAATAAATTGAAGAAAAATGATATCGACTAACTTAACATAGAATTGTAGAGGCTAACGGCTACGGTACCTCTCCGAGGGGCTTTAGATTTGAGCTTCAGGGGATGTAGGAGCCTAGATCAGCAAACATGTCGCACTGCGTGCCGCACGTAGGAGCGGATTATATAGAATCTATTAATGGCACCTACTAAACAGCAAAATAATTGAACTATTTTGTTATGCAAGATTTTGTAGTTGCAATATTTTGTAATTGCAACATTTTGTAGTTGTAATCCCATTTCCATCGCACTTGTCGAATTTCATAATAATAGCAAAGGTTAAGTAAATAAAGGATAATTCTACTACCTAATTGAAGGATAATTCTGTTAGGTAAAGGTTTAAAGGAAAATCCGTCAAGTACCTAAAGGAAAATTCTATTAAGAGAATGGATTTCAGCATAATCGGTTAAAAACTCGCCAATTTCCAGATTCTTTTATCTTATTCCAGAACTTCATCTACAAATTATTTTTAGATCCCATTTTCATCGCATTTGTCGAATTTCATAATAATTGGTTAAAAATAGCCAAGTTTCATCCTAATTGACAACATTCTAGAGTATTATCACAGAGAATTAAGAATAAAATTCTCTGTGGTTTTATCTAAAAACTAAATTTTTATGTTGCTATAAAATTAGTTCAAAAGAATAAACCGGAAGGGCCAATATATATTACTTTTAAAATTAGATTTAAATAAAAATCAAAAATTATAGATATTAATAAGCACTTCCCGATTATATCTTTATTACCAATATTTTTATTTCCGTTGGGAGAATAAATTTAATTGCATTAAATGAAGGAAGATTATATTAAGCGAAATAAAATTCCAAAATAAATTTCCAATAGAAATTCATCTAAAATTCTTTTTAGAAGACCATTTCTAACGTATATGTTGAATTTCATCATATTCGGTTAATTAATAGGTAAGTTCCTCTCTAATTGGCCATATTACGAAACTTCGTCTAAAATCCGGTTTAGTATTCCATTTTCATTGCACTTGCCAAATTTCATCATATATACTCGTCTAAGAAATAGCCAAGTTTTAGAAAATGCCTAATTATACCACATGCTATATGAAAATATGCCGTTGTGTACCTTATGCCATAGTGTACCGTATGTCATCTTTTCATATTCGATTTTGAAATATTCCGTTTTGAAATATGCCATGTTGAACAGATTCGGTCCAAATCATATAATGTTCTGTTCCTCGTCTCTTGCTCAACCAATCTTGTCTTTTTTTAGATCGTACATAGATATTGGTATACCAATTGCAAAATACAAATACAATTTTTATAATTGCTTAACAATATCATACACAACGAAAATATAATAAACACAAAATTTAATTCCAGTGTTACTTGAACTATATTAAATTTGGGATCGGATTACAATATATACAAGAAAGGGCGCTACAGTCGAACTTACTGATAAATGGTGCCGTTTATAATATTCTGTTAACTTTCGGCTGATATTGAGTTATCGACTTTTGCTTTCGACTAACTTTAATAGGGTACTCGACGTGTTGCTAAACGAATAGGGATATGTCCAGCGCACGGGCTTTCTTCTGACAAGCTAACTTGATATTCTATAACGAAAAAAATCTCATTTTAGTCTTTCGCGTTTTATACTTTTTAAGCAAGTATAGTGAATTCTTATACTTCCCAAAACACAGCCGAAAAAGGCGTTTAAACAAGACCATGCACTTCAACAATATTTCAAATTAAGCATTATGCAAACCAATTGTAGTGTACTTTGTTTCATTTGTTTGGTGTAATCATTACTTAAGCTGTACAATATTCTTTCAATCATGTGAAAGTTTGTTTTCACTTACATCGGTATTAAATTTCTAGAAAGTAGACATACATATAGGAATGTTACCTAAAGTGGCCTTTCAATCGACCAGCGCATGGATGACTAATAGCAAATTAGTGATTTGTAAATTTTCTTCAACAGAACTGGTATGGTCATCGTATAACGCGAGAAAAATCTAACGATTTATGTATAATATGCAACGAAGAGTTAACTAAAATATTCAGATACGAAAAATAAAATAAAAGCTTATTCCATTCTATTGCACTCATCTCCAACTTTTAATTAACATAGAGTGGTTTATTAACGTTTTATCATCCATTACGGTAAAATGTATAATTACCAAAGCTCTAACGTTTCTATTTTTTTCTACATTAAATTTTCCATTTATTGTGCTTTTCTGTATCCATCACAAACACCTCGTCTCATTCCTCAACATTTTGAATGAGTTATAATACGATATGTGTACTGCACTCAAAAACCAATATTTTTATTATGTCTACACCGATGTCGCACAATTTCAACAAAAAAAACCTCCTGGTGTCTAATCTCGACAAATCAAATTCAATTTTTTTTTAATTAGGACGAAAAGCTTTAAAATTATAATAAAATAATTAGTTTGTTGTGTTGGCGTCAAAAATTGTTGCCTAGTGCCCCCCTCCCAATAGCGTTTACATAGTCTTATTATGATTAGTGTTTATGAAAATGTTGTCTGTTATTATGTCGAACTATACACATAATAATCCATTTTGTTTATCAAATGAAATTTTCCAATTAAGAAAATTAAATTTATTTTTGTAGTGGAGCTAGGGGATTGGATCAAAAAGTAACGATGGAAAATAGATTATCCATCTTGTCGAGTAAATAGTTTGGTTTTTAATATTCGAGACTTGTATTCTAATTTACAAAAAAAAAATGTATCTGGGAGAGAGTAAGAGAGTTGGTTTAGATTATCTAATCTTCTATCTTTTGACTGTACGTGTGGTTTTCTTTCAAATTTTATTCAGTCTTGATTTATTATGTATGTATATACATATACTCGAACACAACATTTAAGGTCAATGTAAATCAACACATTAGTCTAATTAGATTAATAGTGTTTTCATTTATGTCTGTAAATGTTTTTAGATTTCTTATTTTGCGTCGAATTGATTTATCTAAGCTCAATATTGTATTTAGAATTTTTGTACACATTGATTTTGGTATAGATTGAAAAGAGTATGGTGGCACCTTACTTGACGTGAAACTAATTATGATTTCGTTATCTAAAACACGAAGTTTCACAGTCCTCCGATGAATATCAACCGACAAATTTAAAAATTGAATCCGAATTACAAATATTAATAATTTATTGTAATATAAATAACCCTTTCAAATTCTTCGTACCAACGGCCGAACGTACTATGGTAGGAATACACAAACCCCCTTTTAACTCTGAAAATAAACAAAAGATTGCTTAAAAGTTAAATTTGTTCTCCGTACAATTATTGTTGCTTGAATGGTCGTAACATAATAAAATTTAATGCAACATTTATAATATCGCAAACATACATATATATATATGGATAGGTATCCATTATATGTGTGCTCGGACTTTACATATAATATTACATACATATCTACACAATGGACGGTCATTAAAACTAAAAAGGTTTCAGTGAATTTATTTTCTCTGGAATTTAAAATTTTTTTTATTTTTATATTTAAGGGTCAGTTAATTTTTAATTGGGTGTTTTCATATCATTTCTCGTATATCTGGGTATATATGATTCTGTAACAAGAACCTACTTCCCCACATCATTATATACAGTATTCCCTCTTCATCATTCGCATTTATATCATGTTTAATTAAAAAAGTGTATTCGTTAAATTTTTTGTATAAAGTTGGAAACAATTAGGAAAATTTGAATGGTTTGGGGTTAGTATATAGGAAGGATTGAATTATACGTTCTGGTAAATGAATTTATTTAATTTGACTAAGTAAATAATTGCAAAGGGGGTAAATACTCCTTTTGCATCTTTATAATAAACCGATTAAATAGTTAAAAAAATTTATAAAGGAGTAGGTAGAGATTTAGATAATATAAGTAAGACGAACAAGTTTTATTTTATATGACAAGCATCCACACATTCACGAAAAAACACAAAACACTAAAACCTCATAAGTTAGGTTGTTATCAACAAAAAGGAAAGAATAGATCTTACTATGTCAACTGGAAATATATACAAATAACTCATACGCCAATAATACTATATTTGAACTTTACTTTTCTACACTTGTTCTACATGCTGAGCTCAGAGTATACTTCGGACTTAAACACCAAAGTAAAAAATTAGCAAAAATTTCGTTGCTCCAAAACCACTTTCCTGAACGTTTTGAAAGTCTTTGAGTCCGAAAAGCAAAAAAAAAAAAAAATTGTGCGTGTCAGCTCCGACGCGCGACTGGAGTTTACTCGGCATTTCCTGAACATTAACCAGATTCCGGTCATTATTATCTGCCTGTGAATTTTTGATCTTTTTCTCTTCCCGACATAACCGTACGCAGATTTCCATCGTTTTGGCGATATCTAAATTGGATTCGAATTATTTTCTCCGCTCCATTATAAGGCCTTCATTTACATCGAAAATACGCAGAAATTTCATATCTGTCAGAACATCAGTTTCTTCAATCCTACAAGGGATATGTAAAATAATAAGGGATTTGGCCGCTTCATTTGAAGGTTAGGTTAGGTTAAGTGGCTGCTATCGCAGACTTAGGCCAGCACTGGCCCGTTGTTATACCACAGGATCCCACCTCCCTATTACTCCCGTTGAAACCAACCAGAGCTATTTATATAGCGTAACAAATCTCGCACTCCACAGTCCGCGATTTCCGAAAGGCTGTCCATACCGTACACACCCAAATACTTATGCCTTCTGTATGATAGCGCCGGACATGATCATAGGAAGTGTTCCAAAGTCTCCTCCTCCTCTTCGTCCAAGCAACTTCCACGAAAGTCATTCGTCTGTATCCCCAGCCTTCTCGCATGCTCCCCAAAAAGGCAATGACCTGTAATTATCCCTACGACCCATCCTATTTCTTGTCTTCCCAGGGATATTAATACCTTGGAGCGCCGCAAGTCCAGTTTTGGCCAAACCTGCTTAGCTAGTTCGTCCGCCCTGCAGATTATCTGGATGCTGAAATACTCGCCCATCTCGTTAAGATATGATCGGAAATCCAGCGCCACCCGCGACTTCAGACAAACTGCCCCAAGTGACTGGACCGCTTCCTGACTGTCCACATAAATTGCGATATCCTTCACGGATACCACATTATGCTTCAACCATGTCATGACTTCCCCGATCCCCACCACTTCAGCCTGGTACACGCTGCAGTAGTGAGGGAGACGAACAGAAATATTAACATTAAGTTGATCATAAAAGACTCCGGCTCCTACCTTATGGTCTAGCTTCGAGCCGTCCGTGAAAAATTGCACTGGCTCGTTTTCCAGTATTGATCCGTTTCTCCAGGATTCTCTTGAGGGAAAGATGGTCCGGAAACCTTTATCGAAGCACAACGTTGGTGTAATATAATCCAGATTCGCCATTTCTTCGACAGCGAATCTACCTATCGTCGAGTGTCCCACCTGAAGACACTTCCACTGAGAGACAGCCAAGAGTCTCGTAGCAACATTGGCTGCCATCTGTTTACCATGAAGGTCGATTCGAATAAGGTGGAACATAACCTCTAAAGTGCGTGTATGTGTTGTCCTAAGCGCCCCGCTTATAAGCATATAGGCCGTTCTTTGCACATTCTCCATCATACATCTATATGTTACCTTATCCGGAGCTCGCCACCAAACGCCTACACCGTACATTAGCACAGGTCTTACCACGGCGGTATAGAGCCCATCTCTTATCTATAGCGTTCCTATACGAGTATAAGGCTACATTAGCCTTATTCACCCTTTCCAAAGTGTTAGGCTTCCAGCTGAGCTTACTATCAAAGATTATGCCCAGAAATCTCGCTCGGTCAGCAAAAACCTGTCCGCTGCCATTTATGATAGGAGGGCTAACTACCGGAATTTTATATTTCCTAGTAAATAGTACCAGCTCTGTTTTGGAAGGGTTGATCCCCAGTCCACACTTGCTGGCCCATTTCGTAATGATCAGGAGTGCATTCTGCATAACATCCCTAATTGTATCTAGATATTTGCCTGAGACAGCTATCGCTACAACATCAGCATATGCTACAACCCCTATCCCCTCTCTCTCTCGCTCCAGCAGCAATCCATTAATCACTGCACTCCAGAGAATTAGGGATATTATACCTCCTTGTGGGGTTCCTCTAACCACCCGTCTTCTAATCTTGGACTCTCCCAGCTCCGAGGTAATAGTCCTGCTTCCATGATCGCCTCCGTTTTTACATTATTAAAAGCACCCTCAATATCGAGAAATGCTACCATGCAAAACTCTTGCAAGTAAATTGATTTCTCAATCGTGCGTACTAGATGGTCCAGAGCTGTGTCCACCGACTTTCCCTTACAGTATGCATGCTGCGACATTGCCCAATTCCTGGGTTCAATTCTTGATCGAATAAATACATCTATCAACCTTTCCAGGGTTTTCAACAGAAAGGATGATAGAGTTATAGGTCTCAGGTCCTTTGGATCAGCATATGAGCTCTTTCCCGATTTCAGGATAAAGACCACTTTGACCTCTGTCCAATTCCTAGGAATATAGACTAATTTCAGACATCCCTGAAGATAACCTCTAGCCAGGGGAGGATGACTGCCGAGTTCTTTTGGATCTCTGCTGGTATAATCCGATCCGAACCCGCCGATTTATAAGGCTTAAATCCCTGCAGCATCCACCGGATCCGCTCCCTATCCAATATGCCGTCCATATCTATTGGAGGTGTTCCTCGATCAGCTCCAGGCTCCATCAAGTCATCAAAGCTTCCCGGAAAGTGGGTATCGATGAGAAGCTCCAATGATTCCGCACTTGAAGCTGTCCATGACCCGCCTGGTCTAATTATGTAACTAGGACTAGTCGGGTTAGTAGATAGAATCTTCCTAAGGCGGGAAGTCTCAGAGACTTCTTCCATTCTACCACAGAAGAGTCTCCAAGATCCCCTCTGTGCCTTCCTCAATTCTTTTTTGTACTTTCTTAGGTCCTCCTTATAGGAGTCCCAGTCCCGTACATGCCTCGTGCTCTTTGCCTTATTAAAGGCTGTCCTACACGCCTTCCGAAAGGTCTCCAACTCCATGGACCACCATGCCGGTTTCTGCCTGCCCCTTGGCTTTATCAGGGGGCAAGAAGCATAAAAGGAAAGATTGCATGCTTTTGTGACAACATTCACAATGCAATTCAATTCTTCCACTGTCTCCGGAAGTCCGGGGACCTCCGACAATAGTTCCTCCAACACCTCCCCACATTTCTCCCAGTTTGTCCTTCTAGGATTCCTGAACGGCTTTTGGGTACCCGGGTGAATGTTAAGGTTATAAGTTATATATTGACGATCAGAGAATGAGTGCTCCTTCGCCACTCTCCATCCCCTAATCAACTGAAAAATAGTATCCAAGGCGAGGGTCACATCTAGAACCTCCTACCGATTACTAATGATAAATGTTGGTTCTTGCCCAACATTGCAGACTGAAAGGTTAGTATTTAATAAGTAATCAAAAAATAACTCACCCCTCTCATTAATATCAGTGCTCCCCCAAATTGTGTGATGCGTGTTTGCATCACATCCGAGTACCATACCAATCCTATTTTTCCTTGTTTCTCGGATCAGGTCCCCCAGGTTATCCGGCGGGATCTCCTTCTCCCGATCCATATACGCAGAGACCAGCCAAAACTTGTCTCTGCCAACCTCCATACTGATCGCAGTAACGTCACCACTACTGTATTGAGAAAGTAGAAAATTTTTTAAAGTATTTTTCACTAAAATGCAAGATCTTGTCTTCTCAGAGTTACTTGAGTACAAAGTTGTATACCCTTTCACCTTAAGGCCACAGATCCTGTTTTTGTTAATCCAAGGTTCCTGGATTAACACTAGCTCCTCTCCTGATCTAGTCAGTCTGAGAACGAAAGCCGCCGAGGCAGCCTTCGTATGGTGAAGATTAATCTACACAATATTAATCATCATGCATTCTCTCACTTACCTCTTCATGCATTCACTGTTTCAGGCTAATGCTATCTTCCTCCGGGGGCCGCTGGTATCCGCTGTGTCACCTCCCATAATTAATGCTTCGCTGCATTGAGAATTCCCAGCCTCTCTTCGTTCAGTTTAGTTTAATAACAGCAATCTTTTTTTTCTGTGTGCGACTTTCGGCACAAGCCCTATTTTTCAAAGAGAGTATAACCCAAAATAGGATATTTCTTTTATTGGTTTGTCTGTTGAGCTGGATGTGAATAATTTCATTTTTTGCAGAGAATCGCAAGCAACCCGAGAACATATTAATTTAACAAGTTGAGACGCTATCATTCCTAAATTCTTAAAAGGAACAGATCATCGGCAGAAATATGGATAATTAGGAAGGAACTTGGCCATTTATTATTTGATTTTGATAAAACTCAACATGTTCTATGGAAGTTGGATTCTAAAATAATTTCTATGTAGATCAAGTCATTAAACACATCAAATATACATTTTAGTATCCCATTTTTAACGCACATGCCAAATTTCATCATAATCGGTTGAGAACTAGGCAAGTTCCATCATACTTGGCAATATTCTAGAACTACATCCAAAAATTGTTTGATACCCCCATTTCCATCGTACAAACGAATTAAACAATCGGCACTCGTCAATAAAACATGATGCAGCCCTTGATAAAAGCACACACGCAACAGACCGAAAGCAAATGCGATCAGTTTTACGCAGACAAGCGGCGGCGTAACAGGCACGTTACATATTGCATGTAAAAGTCTCTTGGCTTGACTGAAGAAAAACTCGAATATTAAAATGAAAAATTTAATTGTTTCATAACGATTTATTGATAAAATTCATAATTAGATTTTTCCTCTTGTTGAATTCCATATTTTCTGCAATATAAATCTACAACTTCATTAGTATCTTGACGACGAATCTCCAATTTCGATTTTTGTTCGTCCACTGCAAATTTGATTGAATTTAAATTTATTGAATTGACAAGAGGTTCCCATATTTCAAAGCTATCTTTACTATTAAATTGAAATTGGTTTGTATTTGATAAATGAATCTCTTCCAAAATAAATTCAAACATGGATAACCATGTGCCTTCGTTTTCGTTTATGGTTACTTCCTAGAATATAAAATTGGAAATGTTTAATAATGAATGCGGATTGGGCTTTAAAATAGTTTAATACTTACGTTTAATTTCTCTAAATTATTGAGAATTTGCCAGTTACGACTTGTACTTTCTAAGAAACAATTTGTTAGTGATATCGACGGTTCTGTGTCACATTGTTGCAAATTCTGTAACATATTTAAATCAACTTTAATGTCATTAAATATTATTATATCAACTTTTAAATTATCGAAAATTCTGTAATCATTCAAATTACAGTGTATGTGTAAAAGAATTCTGTTGTTAACCAATGTAATTGTTTCACAATGTGATTGTAATTCCACCGTTAAACCTTCGACGAAATTGTAAGTATTTTTACCGATAAAATAAATATTCACACGACCTTCTTTACAACGTGGTATAATTCTATTGTGTTTGGACGTGAACACATCGTTACACCACCTGTAATTTGTGTCTAATACGATATTGCTAACGTTTTGTAATTCCATTAAATTTACAAATAACGATAAACTCATTTTGTCGAAACCACGTCCATCAATTGTAAAATTTATGTTAAAACTTTCCTTTAATTTATTCACAACGTCAATCTCTTCGTTTAGTTTAAAAGAAGCATGTAGCAGTTGTGGCTTTTGTGGATTTCTATTAACTATACCATAGAGATCTAGAGTTTGAAATAAATGTTGAAATTCATATATCAAATAAACCATAAGAAGTTCTAACGGTACAATGTTTTTGGCAATCAAATATTGTTTTATGCTTAAATGATTATTTTTAATCAGTTTGGCAAGTATTCGTTTTATCATAAAATCAATTTCATAAATTAGAAGATTTGAATTGGACGAGTCACGAACATCACTAATTGCTAATCTTAACGAAAGTAGATCCATAATATTTAGATCATTGGCATAATTAAGCGTTCCTAAATGCCGAAGGATTATAGGTAATACCGAATAGATGTTATCATTTAAACGGATTCTCCGCAACAGATTAAATTGTTGCCACTGCAACCCTTTTGTCATGAAGAGGTAATGATTTTTTTTATTCTTCCGCCAATTTTTAAATTTATCAACAATATCTAATTTTGCACTAACACTTTGGTTAAACGAAACCACTTTAATCGGGTGGTCCCCGCCAATAAAATACCCGAGCTTTTCTTCAACTTTTAAAATAAACGCTTCTAAGTTGTAGCGTTTAATGAATTCCTGAAAATAAATGTAAAATTTTAACGACCTATTCGCTTTAATTATTTTAGTTTCGATTATTTCACCTTCATATTATGAAAATCTTCTGCGGCTATAAATAAAGTAGGATTTTCCTCCCATGGAAATGAAAATTGCGAATCGATAACTAGAGCATGCACAAAGTCCTCTTGAACTTCATTTGACCGTAAAACATTAATAAGATGCATTTCATAATGATCACTTCCAATTTTCAGTTTATGCTCGTACATTGCCCAATCAGTGTTTGTAAATGTCTTATGCAAAGCATTTTCCACTTTGTTTATTATCGATGTGTGGACCAAAACTGATCTAGGAGACTTCCCTGTTTAAGTCAAATAAATACTTATAAATAAAATAAGTCATGAAATAAATTGAAATAAAAACTTACAAAAAACCTTTAAATTGTCGAACAGGGCTGCGGTTATAATATCACTTGATTTTCGAGTTTCCATATTAATTCACGTACTTTAATCCAACTCGCAAACACAAATTCTTTATTAAAATAAAATGAGAGAATATTCGTATTTAAGTAAAGATAATTTGAACTCTTATCAGTGACGTCACGTTCACAATAAAATAATTGTCACATTTTTATTGTTAGTATATCAATAAACAGCATAAACTCCGCTAAATTAATAGATAACAAATATTATTTGAAATGTGTGTAACAACAACCCGATTCATTTAATATTTTTATCTATCAATTAATCGGAATTTGGTTTTTTGCTGCCAAGTATTGTAAGTACTAAAATATGGCTTATCATTTTGATAAAATTGAGCTAAAATTGAATTGTTTTTTGAGTTGTTATTGTTCGGTACCGACACTGTCACCGCGGAATGAGAAATAATTTACCCACTACTGAATTTTCTTTGCTACGTTAATTCTTCTTACGGACTGTATTTCCTCATCTACTTCTAATAAAATTCTACTGTTTTGTTTTTTCTTTTAATAAAAAGCGTCTATTTCTATGATCTATACACATAATCAAATTATTCAAAACAAGTTTATTCACAACGGTATTTCAAGATTCATAACTTTCATGAACTTAGCCACTGATTTTTATTTTTTTATTTATAGTTTTGAAACATACTTTAGTCTACAAGACTGTATTAAGCGATTAATTATAATTTTGGTTCAATTTAATTGACCAACAACTATACATACATAACATACATACATATATATTACATTAGATTTTATTATAATCTTTAATACTCTTTTGACTTTTGAGGACTATTGGAGCTTTGACGCGTTCTATTATTTAGTGTAGGTATTTACTGCAACAAAAAATATACAAAAAAGAATAACTGAAAAGAAAATAAGAAACATAAGTATAAAAAATCAAATATGTAGTACAATTTCGGTAAACGATATTTATCGTAACAAATGTTATAACAATATAAAAAACCACAATATAACAACCTAACAAGAATCACAAGTAATTTAATATTAACGGAATCCATGATTCCGATGTTTGTGGATATTTCACTTTAAATTCAATTAAATCCAAATAATATAATTTTTAAATATTTATTTAACGAAATATTTATTACTATATATTTGTACCCCAATAAGTAGCTCCTTATTGTGAAATAATATATTTTTCTCCTTCAAGATCGATTTCGATGCTATAGCACCATCATCAGTTGAATACTTCTGTGGTCAAAAGCCATAAGGGCATAAGTCGATTTTTGTTAGTTTTCAGGAGAGCAATTTTTTAGTACTCAATTCACCCTGTCGAAACTAACAAATTTTTATGAAGACTGTGTTACGAAATGGGTGAGGACTCGATTGAGGTATCCATCGGTACAATAAACAGCACCGCGGACAATCCAGTTGAGGAGGACCCAGAGTATTGAACCCGAACTGAATACACCAATTCCCTTCAGTAATCAAAATTAATTTGTTGGCCGCACTCACTACATCACTCACCTGAAACAATGTACTATCCCCCACAAACACCCATTATCACCACCGCGATCACTCCCTGAAAAAAATTAACTTTAAACACACATCATGTTTTGTATTACGTTATAAATATTAGATTTTATTAATTAATAAAGCTTTGTAATTAATGAACTTTTACAAAGGTAACAAAAGAAGTTTTTTTTTTTATTTAACAATTTAAGACTGACGATACGAATAGATTGAACAACAAAAATCCCTTTGACCGCTTTTTAATTGATCCGTCCTGACACCGCGTGGTAAAAGTAAGTGATTCGCTAGTGATCTCCGGATGAAGAGCTCTACTCCCGCAGATCCCTATAATATATTCACAAAAAAAAACGAAAACAAAAAAAATACGACCGCGCCACACTAAACTGGTGTCCACGGTTCAAAAAAAAAAAACCAACCCTCGCCGAGATTTTATCTCCAATACTTACGCGTATCGTCTTTTTTTTCCTTCTTTCTTCTTCGTCGATGGCACTCCGTCCGTTGCAGGAACAAAAATCAGTGCAGGAACAAAACCTCGTGGCAGGATCCAAACTCGTTGCCGGAATCAAAATCCGTTGCAGGAACAAAACCTTTGCCGGAACCAAAATCCGTTGCAGGAAAAATGTATTTGAACGCCGGAATTTTTGTTTTTTTTGTTTTTGTTTTTATTGTTTTTTTTTTTTTTGTTTTTTTGAATCACCCTGTTTGATCGGTACTATTGGCGTTTATCCGTATTATTATTAATTTATAATTAACTCGTTATGAGTATTATTATTAATTTATTAATAACTAGTGTATTGACTAGTCCCCAATTTAGGTTATATTTATACTATTATGTAGGGTTTTCATTTCCCGGGTGTTTCTTGTTTCCCGGGATACGGGAAAGTTTGAAAGTAATTTCCCGGGAAATCCCGGGATCCCGGGAAATTAGGAAAATACGAAACAAGTTATTTTTTATTTCAAAATTATTTTATTCAAATGAAAATATAATTTCCTTTTAGGAGAAATTTAATAACTGAATAAATTTCCAAGCTTTCAAATAAACAGAATCTAAAAATTCGTAAATTTTTAAAGTTAGATTTAAAATTTTTATTATATTAACGTATGAGGAATGAAATATGGACAAATGTAAAATGTATTTGTATTTGTATTGTACAACCAAAAATAAAAATTTCCTTGTTTTTAAATAAGGTGGTTCCCGTATATTTTATAAAAAATACATTACAACTGCGTCATTTTACGATTAGTTACAAAAATGTCGTTGTTACAAGTAGATCGTCGTAAATTAATTTGTAAATTTTGTCAGGAAAATCCAGACAAAAAAAAGAACGAGATTTTTCACTACTTCAAGGATCTTGGATTCAAAAAATTCTTTATCTACAAAACAATTAAACTGTTTGAGAATAATGAACCTGTGGAAAGAAAACCCGACTCTGGTAAAAAATGTCAACTACAAGGTAGCAAAGTTCGAATGAAATTGAAAGGTGAAACAGTGGGTCGAACTGCAAAATCGTACAGAAAACTGGGTAAAAAATATCAAGTTGCCCCAAAAACTATCAAGAAATATTTACAAAGTATGAATATTCAACGCAAACCCAAAAAATCGGCACCAGCAACTACAGACAAACAATTAGCTACAATCAAATCTAGATTAATAGTGCTTTCCCAAACATATTTCGCTGCTTCTTCAGCTTATAAATGTGTGATGGATGATGAAAGTTATTTCACTGTTGAAGGTAATGAATGGCAAATGGCTATTAGCGAACGAGGTGTCAGTGACCCAGTATTTTTCAAAAGTGGTTTGGCGGTTAATGCGCAAACATACACAAACAAATGTTTACCTGTGCTTCAGATATTTATAAATAAATATCATAAAAATGATAAAACGATTTTTTGGCCTGATTTGGCATCCTCACATTATGCCAACGCAACGTTATCTGATTTACGTCAACGCAGAATCGAATTTATACCTAAAGACTATAACCCACCAAATGTTCCACAACTAAGGCCCATTGAAACTTTTTGGGCAAATCTGAAGAGAATGGTATACAGCAATGGATATCGTGCCAAAAATGTTGAATGTCTGATTAGAAAGATAAAAAGAGATTTCAAGAAGATTGATACATCAGGAACGCAGGCGGCAATGAAAAGAGTGCCAGAAAGGATCAGGAAAGCGAATCGATATGGAGCGCAAATTTTTCTGTAAATTTTATCTAAGAATTAAAGTTTTAAATAAATGATGGATTAAAATCATTTGATTAGTAAATAATTTTTTTTTTACTTTTTTTTGTTTGTCCATATTTTATTCCTCATACGTTATATATAAAATATGTTTTAAGAAAACATAAAACATTGAGCGAATGATCGCTCATCCATGCTCTTAGCTTCGTTGATAAATTACCAGCAATGAAGAAACCCCTTTCACTCTCCGTAGAAGTTGGTCTAATAGGTTTTAAAGCCTCCAAATGGCTTTCCAAATTGAGAGTAATCTCGCCCGTAAGTTCGAATGCGTTAATTTCTTTGATTACATTTTTGTCATAATTTCTGTTTAGGTATAGGCATTTATTTAAAGTTTTATTAATTTCTGATTGAAAAGTGCACTCTTACGTAGAGTATTTTAGTAAACACTCATGCTCATCCTAATCAAACTCGAAATCCTCAACATTCCCACTAATATTTGCGACCACAAAATATTTTGACATTAGTTGTTTTGTTAATCTAATAACCGCTGTTTTCGAAGATTTTTCAAAATAATCCTCGGCTGTATTTGGAGTTGTAAAATCTTAAGGATTTTGTAAAAATTGCATTAGTGAGATTAACGCAACATTCCTTCTTTCTATTATTTGTTTTTCTAACGAGTTCTGAAAATCCCTACTGAGCAGCGTGTTCTGCTCACGAAGAGATTTAAATAGGAATTTTAAAATGCCTTCGCCCAAACTCAAATCTGAATCCCGCCGCGACAGTGCCTCAATAGCTAATTTGATAGGCGTTAATACATTAAGAATTGATTCAATATGTGGTAGCAATTCTTCATCAAAATAATTGGATAGCTGCAATTATTGTAATGCATTTAAAATGCATTTTCCCAATTTAATGAATATGTATTTCCAACATTGGTTCAATGCTGTTCTCCACAGCAGAATAATTGCAGGGATATACAAAAAGCAAAATATATTTTGAAGTATATTCAGTAAATTATTATTCAGTTCAAATTTGTTAATTTGCTTAGTATTATTATTTCATTTTGCATAATTATAATTACCCGGATTTCCCGGGAAATACAAAAATATCCCGGGATAAAAAAAACACGCCTTTCCCGGGAAATCTATCCCGGGATTTCCCGGGTTGAAACCCCTACTATTATGTACTTGTAAATATTTATGAAATAACTTGCCAAGACTATGGTTTTGTACCGGGTGTCAAAACAAAATAACACAACTCCGTTTGAACTCCTGTGTGTGTATCTGGATGGCTGATCAACGTCAAAAGAGAATGAATGACAAAATTTTGTCGCTTATATACCTATTAGCACGGTGGTACAACAACAACATTGTTATGCTTATTATTTTTCTTTTTATAAAGTTTGGTGATCATCACGCCTTTACAGGTGAACATTTGAACCAACCAGTTGAGTACGCAACCAAAAAAAAAGCAAAACCCACAACACATCAATAGATGATGTTTTGGGTATTATTTGTTTTGGTCTATGTGTTTGTGAGTGTTGTGACAGGTACAATAAATTGTTTTTGTTGTTGTTGAATTAATTTGTGAAGTTTTAATAGTGTTTTATAATAAGTTTTAGTGTTTAATTATTTATTACTATTGTTTCAGAAATTAATGAAGAATCATGGACGGGACACTGCAGCGAGGGTAAAAGCGTAAAGGAATTAGATAAGTATATTATGTGGAAGAATATTGCTTTGTGTAACTTAGTGTATTTTTTTTTTTTTTTTAGATTTGACATCCAGCTGGATGCTAAAATTGGGTATGGCCGTGTATGCCCGTTAATGTTTCCCGTGTGAGAATGGGTACGCGATGTTACATCGGAAATAGGCTGTAACACGGTATATTATGTTTAGGAATTTATGTTAATTAAAAATGTATTTTTTGTGTATTTTTTATTTTTTTTATTTACAGAACTACGGTCGGGGAAATTTTTTATACGGTGCGTGAAAAAACAAGGAGAAAAAAATTTGTAACAACAAAAAAAAATAAAAATAAATGAAAATTTAAAAAAAAAAAAAAAAAGAAAAGGCAAGAGTTTCATTCAATCAAAAAGGTGCCTTGGACCGTAACAACTGTTAGATTTAATTTGTATAGAATTTTTCGGGCTTTCTATATGACGATAAGGGAATTTCATAAGATAATTAAAAGAACAGTTACTTAGGTTCTAATGACTTGTGCCCTTTTGCCATTTGAGTTTTTAAGTTTATAAACAAATACAATATTTTAAGTTGATTTGTGCCCTTTTGTTTTCGGACATTTTTTTATTATAATTCAATACAAAATTTCGTCAGCACTTATGCCCAAGTTAAAAAATAAAAATAATATAATAATAATAAATCAATAAAAATTACAAACAGTCATAATACCTCATAATATCTTCTTCATCGTCAGTTGCTAAATCCGGATGGTAATTAGGCCCTATTATAGATTCTATTCATTTGTAGAACTCGTGACATGCTGGGTCAATGTAAGGCAATAGATCTAGTAAGTCTTTCATTTTCTCTTTGGTAATGGGCAGTGGTTTTTTGTAGCAACTTTGGACCTTTTCCGCGATATTGTTCGGAAGATTTTTCCCTCTTAAGATCTTTAAAGTGCGAAATGGTGTGATTTCTTGTAGGTCTTCTTTAAATTGCACATTTCCCAATTTAGAATACCGAAGCCAGCGTACACTTTTCCAGGAAAATGGATTTCCGTCAATGTCCACCTTTCTCCATTGAAATGTCTTCTTAGAAATTTCTGCAAAATTGTTAAAATCTTCGATTTGCATTTCCACTACTTTGAATGGCTGTTTCTTTCCTACGGTACGAACGAAATTATACCAGTCTCGAGGCTGGTGAATCTTCATTTCGGTTCTTTTTTTTGCTCGTTCAATTACTGCGTGGTCGACATCACACTCCATATGAGTATGTCCAACCACAAGGAATTTGTGATCGATAGTTTCGGGATTTTCCGATTGCAGCAAAAAAGTTATAAACATGCTTGCGATATGCGAGTTCTTATTTTGCCCGGGGCATGAATCGCTGTAAAACGTAATGTTGCGATATGTACTGGGCAAACCTAACAGATGTTTATAAACACATGACCCAATATCATTTCCTCCCCGCTTCGCTGTTGTCTCATCCCACATATAGCAGTAAGCAGTGTTCGTTTCGCAGTCATGAACAGTCAAGTTGTACGTCCACAACTGACGTTTATAAAAGGAAACAGAATTTTGTAAGAAGGGCGTGGGAAGGCACTGCTGAAGATCAAACGTGTATAATTTTACATCCTTATTGGTTTTAGCGACCGTTTTATCAATATCTTTAGCTTTGTAAGCACTGTCCGCTAGTTCGTGATGCTCTTTTTGTTCTCGTTTCAGCGCTATCAATGCTTCTCCCTGTGATGAATCTATTTTTGCTTTAAGCAAATCGCAACGACTACATGTATCATTTTTTGGCGGTTTAAATTTCAAATCCATAGACTTGAATATTTCAGCATATTTTCTAATTGAAACCGGGCTTTGTTGAGTATCGCAATATAATTTATGCATCTTAGAAATGCTTAAATTTCCCTGCAAATACAATTTTGCAGTATCTCTTCTTGAATAATGCGACTCTATAACATCAGTAACGGCGTCAGAACATTTGTTAGCGGGAGGATGTTTTCCTCGCATATCCGGACAAAACGTAAGAGCAGAAGCTTCGATTTTTTTTTCAATGATGGTTCTAATGAATTTGTTTGTTTCGCCTAATGTTTTCGTGAAACAAGTTTTACAAACCATTTTTTTTTCTCCATCCACAGTCAAGTAATACCGGCAGGAAAATCTTCTCAATTTACTTGAACCGGCACCAACATCAAAATGTTTTTTTAAAGTGCGAGTGTTACCAATTTCGATTAGATTGGCGGCGAATAAAACTCGGAGGCTATAGTCTCCCATCTTCCAAAAATCAACAAATATTTTTTGTTGTAAATCAGGGGTTATAACTGTAGCACATTTATTTCGCCAAATCCCCAAAAGTGACAGCTTCCTTTCAGGTACAATTTTCCCGTTATTTGTAGAATATGATTTGCCAAGATTGCGTAAAGTTTTAATCATTTTTTTAGATGTCGATGGCTTTGAGATACTACTGCAGGTAACAGCTGATTCGATCTTCTTGGCCATACCTTCAACATCCGTATCATAATTTGATTCATTATTATGATCATTCATATCGTGTAGAACAAAATTAGGATCGGTATCGCTGTCATCAAAATCTGAAACTTCTTCAAAATTAGATTCATCCTCAGGGTCGTTATCAGAAGGCAACTTGGCCTCAGGTTCTAAAAATAATTTCCGTTGTTCGTAATGAATTTCGGTTTCCGTATGGTAAGGCTCCGTTGTTCTTGGAACGATAGGATTTAAACCAACAAATTACTGTTTTGCCTTTTTTTCTTCGACAACGTAGCTACATCCTAAGAGGCTGTTGGATGTTGATTTCATTTCACATACAATGCCAATACACTCTGCTGGTCTTTTGGGTACAGGTTTTATTTGCGGTTGTGTTTCTATTGTGAAGATTTGCTCATAAATATTAGGGAATCCCCGTTATGTTCTGTGCTTTACTCACCCAAAATAGTTTTTCGTTCTTTTTGTTGAGCGGCTCTTGCCAACTCGGCCATCTTCTGAGCTCTGTTCATATTTATTAATATACACTTCAATTTTCAAAGACACTTAAATTAGAATGCCACGTCAGTCACTCATATCAGACGCAAACCATAAATTTGCTGTATTTTTCAAAAGCTAAGCCCTACCAGTAGCAAAACCTGAAAATGGCTTGGCTTACTACTAAAATACTAAAATTATACAACGGGAAAATTTAACTTCTGTTATTCACTTATTACTATTGTAAATATTTTAGTTCTCAAAATTATTTAATTGTCAAAAAGGCACAAATAGACTTGTGTTTCTTGAGTTAATGCTTTATGTATTAGCAAAAGGGCATAAGATAATATGTTATTAAACAAATCAGTAATTATTACTTCTAACACTTTCTGCCGTAGGCACTTGGCGAAACACACCTCATACACACATTTTTAAAATTTTTTAAAAACACTTGTTAAATATTTCGCAAAATTACAAAAGGTTTAAAAAATCACTCGATCGATTTCGGCTTATTAGGCCATCATCAGTTCAGGAGTATCTACTAAACTGTAAAAAATAAAAATGTAGTTAGATATATATATATATGTAGTTGGAAAAAGCAAAAAGTGAAACCAAAATATACCAATAAAAAAATGTGGGAGTGGTAAAGAATAAAATTGGTGACAGCAATAAACATTAAAAATTAAAAATTAAAAGGGGGTGAGTTAAACACAGGTATATGATTATTGATTAGTCAACGGTCGAATAACAAAATTCCAGATGTTGATTTTTTTTTTGATTTTTTATTTTTATAACCCGACGAATTAGTAATTTTATGGTATGGAATGAGTATGTGAATAAAACAATGCGGGGTCGGTAATTGGTGAGAAACGGATTTCTCTCTGTTCGTTGAGGATATTTTGGTTAAGAAATATAGCTTTCCGGATTTCGTAAGATTCTAAGTTGTCTAAGCGTCTGCTTTTTGGTTGTACATGTAATATTTCTAAATTGTTTAAACTGGATGTGTGATTTTCTAACGTTAAATGATTATAAAGGGATGATTCATGGCTACCAGATAAATGTTCTTTAACTCTAACTTCAAAATTGCGCCCAGTCTGTCCGATATAAGAGGAACTACAATCATTACAATTGATCTTATAAACGCCAGACTTGGAAATGCGATCAATTCTTGGTTTGTTGTTAAAAATCATTTTCTTAATTGTATTATTGTTATAAAAAGCAAAGCTAATATCTGTATTTTGTGTCACGATGTTACTAATCCGTTGACTAGTTTTTCCTATATACTCTAAGCGGCGCCAATTTTTCGGCATTGGGCAATCAGGTGGATAAATGTTAGCTAAAGCTTTATGTTTCAGTTTTCTGTTTAATAGCTTTAATATAGTCTTAGCTGCATAACCGTTATTCGCTGCTATTTCTAAAATTATATTAAGCTCAGAATGAAGAAAGGGGACGTGTTAAGTCGAAATGAAGAGTTTGAAATTTATAAGAATAAAGACAACCGATTTATGTTGAACAACAGAATAAACACTGCAACAAATAAAGTGTACGATTTAATACTAAGCATTCAATCAATGTAACCAGAAAATAATTCCTGAATCAAAAAATTGTACAGCGCAACCATAGAAAATTCCAAAAAATTTAGTATATAAAGGGTCGAAAAATACGAAATAATTCAATAAGTATTCAACGGATGATGGTGCTATAGCATCGAAATCGATCTTGAAGGAGAAAAATATATTATTTCACAATAAGGAGCTACTTATTGGGGTACAAATATATAGTAATAAATATTTCGTTAAATAAATATTTAAAAATTATATTATTTGGATTTAATTGAAGTAATTTAATGCCCAAACCTAAAAATTAAAAATTAAATTTGGATCATTCGGGTGATAAAACTTCATACGATTATGTACATTTTCTTCATGTAAGTGACGATTTTGGCTAAATCTCCGGCTCGATTAAAAATCAAGTGGAACCATTAAAGAACCGATTAAATAGTTGAAGTTACAGAATTGGCGGTGATACTGGCTGGAAGTACTGTTTTTTTGTTTTTTCTTGTTATTTTTATGTTACCTACTCACGTTTTTTGGTACGGTCTGTTATTAATGAGCTGATGCTCAGAGCTTAATCAAAATGAAATGAAACTAAATAGAGTGTTTCCAACTGAAACTCTATAAATTTATAACGTTAAGCCACAACCCATTTCTGAAACAAATAATCGTTCAGACTTTGTTTGAATTTTAGAATATTATTTTCATTTTTAATATTGTCTGGAAGTTCATTGAATAAAATGGGCCCTTTGTAAAAAGGTTTTTTTTTATGAGCGTAATGTGTTAACAGTATTTTAATACCGAAATATTAATTATTCTTTAATTTAATTAATAATAATATTTAATTAATATATTTAATATAATTATTTATGAGATTTCTCTCCACTGTAAATTAATTTATTTTGAAATGACACTTCAATTATTGTTATTGTTATTTATTGTTGTATTCAGTGGTGGAATTGTAATCAACATTTATATAATTAGTACATTCTACTTTAATTTTATAGCAACTTAAGCCATGTTTTTTTGAGTCACTGACTGCGCTGGAAAAGACCAATGGTATTGTAAGCAATGGTTTCAGTGCAGTCACACTCAAAATTTACAAGAAGGATGCGGACAAGACGGAGGCTCCGGAATCTGAGGAAGCTGCAGAAAGCTCATCTGGGCTCCTTGAAGAGGGGAACAGCCTGGTGGAAACTATCTCTACGGATACAGAGATGACAATGTCCTTGGAGTCATTAAGGAGAATCTCAGAGGACTTCACATCATCAGGGGAGGACTCTGATGATACGGTGGTAGAAAAGGAAGTCTAAGAATGGTGACGTTCTTGCAGATCAACCTACACCACTCAAAGGTAGCATCAGCTGCTCTACTTTTAAAAATTGGAAAGGAAGGGACGGATATTGTCTTGATCCAAGAACCTTGGGTCGCTGAGGACCGGGTACTTGGACTCAAGACACCCTGTTATAGATTAATGCACACGGATAAAGAAGGTAGGGTTCTATAAATATAGTAGGGGTATATAAAGGTGGGGTATATAAATTGTTTTCTGCTATCAAATTTCAGCAATGAAGATGTGGCAGCGGTCAGCATTGAGGTCAATAAACGAAGCCTCTGGCTAATATCAGCCTACCTAGCCTATGATGCAGTGAAAATTCCAGCAGTCATTCCGATGCAGTGAACATTCCAGCACACAATCTGGGGAAGTACGGACACAAATGAACGAGGTGAGTTACTCCTTGATTACATTCTAAGTACTAACCTTCATATATGTAACATAGGCAATAAGCCGACTTTTATAAATAGAAATAGACAGGAGGTATTGGATATTACACTTGTCTCAAACTTTTTGACGACCAAACTATTAAATTGGAAAGTTTCGGAAGACCACTCTTTTTCTGATCACTGTTATCTTCAATTTGAAATGAGCTTGGTCTTTCCGAACAGCCCTCTCTACAGGAACAGGAGGAAAACCGACTGGGATATTTTCAGAACTATTCTGGGAAATTCACTACCAGCGCAGGTGCTTGAACCTCCAAAAACTACGGTAGAACTCGATGGCTTAGTGGACAAACTGTCCAGCGCTTTTAATGAAGCGGTACTAGGCTCTTGTCCGCTTAGTAGGCCTAGGGGCAAATCTCGGCCACCTTGGTGGTCAAAGGAGATTCAACAAATACGTCAACGGTGCAAGAGACTCTTTAAAACAGCAAGGAAAACAAAACCCGCTGTAGACTGGGACTCCTATAAGGAAGTCCTCAATATTTACAAATATCAGCTAAGAAGCGCAAAGAACAGATCTTGGAGACTATACTGTGGTAAAATTCAGGAGTCTTCAGAGATGTCCAGGCTGCGTAAAGTACTGTCTACTAGCCCTTCCATCCCAAGCTTCCTTCAAAGGCCGGATGGAGCATGGACCAATAGTATGGAATCGCTGGAACTACTATTGGAGACGCACTTTCCTGGTTGTTCCGAAGCTGCACCTACTATATCAGCAGGTAAAAGGGCAAGTAGCCTCGTAGGCCAAATTATTAGCAGAAGGAAGATTCTGTGGGCGATTAGCAGTTTTAAACCATATAAGTCGCCAGGATCTGATGGTATTATCCCTGCGGATATACAAAAAAATACGGATCTAACCATTCCCTGGTTAGAGGTAATTTTTAGAGGCAGCCTAGAACTATGTCACATTCCGAGTAAATGGACGGAAGTGAAGGTTGTCTTCATACCTAAGGCGGGAAAACGCTCACACTGCAGTCCCAAAGGCCTTAGACCGATCAGCTTGTCTTCTTTCCTTTTCAAAATACTGGAAAGACAAATAGAAGCTCATATTAGAGGCACGATTGTGCCGGAAAAGCTATCCAAATCTCAACATGCCTATTGCAAAGGGAGATCTGTAGAAACTGCTGTTCATTCTCTCACATATTTTATTGAAAAATCTTTCGAATATGGAGACTACGCGATGGTAACCTTTCTGGACATTGAGGGAGCCTATAATAACGTGCTAACAGGGGCTATAACTCGGATACTTTCGAATCTAGGAGTGGATGATTCGCTTAAGGACTGGATAGATCAGATGCTAAGAGGCAGGATCATAAATGCCAGTCTGGGGAAATCCTCCGCCAGAAGATTTGCAAGCAGAGGCACGCCGCAGGGTGGCGTACTGTCCCCCCTTCTCTGGAACTTGGTCATAAATGATCTGTTGCTGAGGCTGGAGGATAGTGGCTTCAAGGTGGTTGCCTATGCGGATGACGTCGCTATTGGGGTTCGTGGAAAATATCCCGGCACACTTAGCGAGCTTATTCAAAATGCTCTGGGCATTCTTTTATTATGGACCAATGGTTGTGAGCTAAATGTGAACCCAAAGAAAACCGAATTGGTTCTATTCTCTAGGAAATATAAAATTCCTCATGTCGATCCTCCTACTTTAAATGGTTTCAACTTGGCTTTTACAGGTGAAGCAAAGTTTTTGGGTCTCGTCTTGGACAGTAAATTAAACTGGAAACCGAATATTATGGAAAGGGTCAAGAAAGCTACGGTAGCGCTATACTCTTGCAAAAATGCAATTGGGAAAGGTTGGGGCTGGAGCCCCACATGGTCCTTTGGCTATACACAGCAGTAGTTAGACCCATTCTTCTGGATGGGGTAACAGTCTGGTGGCCTGCTCAGGACAAAACTGTCAACCTAAAGTTGTTGACAAAAGTTCAGAGAACAATCTCTCTGTGGATCAGTAGTGCAATGAGGAGCACATCCATTCAGGCACTGGAGACTCTGATATTTCTAACTCCTCTAGATATCTTGGGAAAACAGTGGGCAGCTAGCACTGCCATACGACTGAAATCCACGTTAATGTGGACCTGCAATAATACAGGGCACTCATCTATACTTTGTAACAAAGGGCTTCCCAAGACCACCGACTATACTGTCCCGTTACTATCTTTTGATAGAAAGTTCCGGACTATTATCCCATCTAGAGAGGACTGGACGATGGATGCAGTTTTGGAACCAGGAGTTTTGAACTTCTTCACTGATGGTTCAAAACGGGATAGAGGAGTAGGGGCTGGGGTGTTCTGCGAGGAACTCATGTTAAACCTCTCCTTTCGTCTCCCTGACTACTGCAGCATTTTTCAAGCTGAAGTAACTGCGATAAAGGAAGTCGTGGACTGGTTGAGGTATAATGTAATATCGACTTGTGATATTCGCATATATACGGACAGTCAGGCAGCCATTAAAGCGCTTCAATCACACCTTCTCACGTCGAAAGTAGTCCAGAACTGTCTCACATCTCTTAACGAGATGACAGATCAGTTCAACCTCCATATCATATGGGTGCCAGAACATTTCGTTAGTACGGGGAACATTAAAGCCGATGAACTGGCTCGACGTGGTACAACGGACCACATTTCAAACAGCAAAAAAGATATTGAAATGCCTCTTGCGGTATGTAAACTGCTGCTTCAGGAGGAAGCCAGTAAGTTGACGAATGACAGATGGTCAAATAGTACCTCATGCGTAATAACTCGTCAGATCTGACCAAAGTTGAACTTGGCGAGATCCAAACAGATGATCTCACTTCAGGGGAGTCAGATCAGTGTGGTTGTTGGAGTGATTACGGGGCACTGTCTCATAGGCAGACATGCGAGTAGACTTGGTTTCTTCTCACATGACTACTGTCGTAGTTGCGAGGACGAAGAGGAGGAAGAGACAGTACTTCATCTTGTTTGCACCTGTCCTCGTCTGGCACGAAACAGACTGAATTTTCTAGGGGCACCCCTTTTCAACGACCTGGCGGAGCTCAGTGAGAAGGACGTCAGGAGTATCCAGCGCTTCATAGCAAGCTCAAAGTGGTTTCAATGAGTTGGAGGAAAAATTTTTAATTTGTGGTATGGCTACGGACCTTTTTGTGTCTATGCCTGGTCCTGGTGGACCGCCACCCAAACCTAACCTAACTTAAGTGATTAAGTCATGATCGAAAAACCCATTATTAGGCCATAATTTTTAAATCGAATTTTATTTGAATAAGGCAATTCTAATGGTTTTTCCCGAGATTGACATTTTAATTAGATTAATAATTTTGTGGAGTCAATCTTTTACAATAAATGAAAGTGTTAGCAATAAACTTAAAACTAAAATTATTAAAACTAAATTCTAAAATTAAATAAAATTGTGAATATAAAATAAGTGTTTGGGAAACGAGCTTATTTATTTATTGAATTTGCCACAAACATCCTATTAAACTTTCAACTTGGGATTAAGGTATACAAGCTGTTCATTGGGAGCAAATTGGAAATACAAAATTTTCTATTGTTCACGGCTGTACCCCAACACTGGCTGTACCTCAAAATACAGAGACATAGTAATTGTCTTTTTTATTTAGCCTGGTTCCATATGAGTGAATGTCACTTATTGAAGTAAGAGTGACATTACACTTTGCCAGGTTCATTTGAATTTTTTTAATGAATAACAATAAATCATAGTCTCCCAGTACCCTGATTCTCTAAAAAATAAGATAATGGGTAAACGTGTAAACTTGCAAAAACAGAGGCCTACTTAGATTAATTCACAATTTTTCGATTTGATTACTACTTCAAATAAAATCGTGAAATTGCACACTAATAAAAGAAAGCTTTGCTTTTTACGGGTTTACAGGTTTACCCATTATCTTATTTTTTAGAGAATCAGGGTACAGGATATCAATGGGAAGAATTTTTGAAGAATATATAGATTTAGTTGCTGTTAAGACCGGTAAAAGTTTAATGGTTTTAATAATTTTGTTCTGTATAACCTTAATATCCTTGAGGTTAATTGAAGCTGCAGTTGTCCACAGAAAAATCATGTAACTTAACGTTGAATTAACATAAGCAGAGTATATCAACCAACCTATTGTTTCATTAACGAAATTCCGAAGCCTTCTATTTGCAAATGCATAAGGCCATATCATCTTTTTGATTTTATTGATATGTTCCGTTCATAATAATGCCCCATCAATTATAATACCCACATAAGTAAATGAACGTACTTGGTTGACTATTTGATCATTAACTACAAACGATGAGGGAAAATTTGCTGGGAACTGTTTATTTTGAAACATCATATAATTAGTTTTGGAACAATTTAAACACATTTTATTGGCCGACAACCATTTATGAATTTTAACGATATCTTTAGTCATTTGATCAATTAGATGAAAAGGATTTTCAGCTTTGAAAACTAGAATAGAATCATCAGCATACAATATGAGTTTACATACAATTATCAATCAAATAAGACTAAGTTGGTTGCTCTCCGATAAATATTTTGGAAGTTACAGTTTAATTGTAAGTGGGCCTTTGAACGGTATAAATGTTTGTTTTTTTTCCGTGTGTCGTGAATTCAAAAAATATAATTAAAATCATATTAATATAAAATTTGAGCATTGAGTGGTATAGACGTTTATTTGAAATATAATATTAATATAAAAATTAAATATAAATATGGATTGCGCTAAATGCAGCTTGGCCTTTACAAATAACCAGACGATCAGCTGTTCTGGTTTCTGTAGCAAACTGTTCCACTATGGTTGTGCTGAGGTGGACCGTGTGGCATATAACCATACACGGAAATGCTCAAACATTATGTGGTTCTGTTGTGACTGCAGAGACCTTATGAAGAATCAGTCATTCCTCAAGGTAATGAGGGACTGTAATTTTGGCGCCAATACTGCCCCGTAGCCCTCTGTTGATAAGCTGCTTGACGAGATTACCTGTCTCAAACAACAACTTGGCATGATCCTTGATCATCTGCCTGAGTTGTCATCCGCGGCTACCACATCGTCTATGCCTTTAAGTTCTCCTGCAAGGTCAACTAAAGATTCTGCCTCACGGATCATATCCGATGAAAAAAATAATTCTATTCTCAAGGAAGTAACGTCTAATAAAATCGTTAAAGGTATACCTAGCCCTGGGTTGCCTGCTGTTAACCCTATTAGCCCTGCGGTCTTACAAGCAGCCATTCAAAAACCTCCGGCCTCTACTGGAACCTTTTCTGATGTGGTGATTTCTTCTTCAATGAGTTCCAATGTTGCCGTGCCTGCAGTTGGAAACATGCATCTTCAAAATCTGGGCACAAAAACTATCTGTGGTACCAGACAATTTTCGGAAAATTTTGGGGTAAAGGGCGGAATGGGGGAAATTGCGTCCATGGCTCGAACTTGTTTGGAGATCGAAGACTGTAAAGCATTCAAACTGGTTCCTAAATTACGCAGCATCGAATCTCTGGAGTTTGTTTGCTTCAAATTGGGCATAAAAGCTGATGTACGTATTAAGGCCCTAGACCCTAATACTTGGCCAACCGGTGTACACATTCGGGAGTTTCACGATAAAAATTTTCGGGCAGCGTTGCCTCCACGGGTGAAGTTTCGAACAACTGCTGCTCTCAACAAGTCAACAGAATAAATTATAAGAGCTTAATAAGTAGTAAATTTATCTCAAGTAATAACCTGCAGTGTGAGATTTCGGATACCAGCTGTACCAGTCAACTCTCCCGTAATTTAAGTGATGTAGTTTCAGGCAGGATGCTTCCGCCTATAAGTTCCGGACAAACCTCTTTTACCTCGATGTACTACCATAATGCCTCTAGCATTCGAGGTAAAGCTAAATTATTCTTACTTGGCGTGCTGGACAATGATTACGATGTGATCATTATCTCGGAAACATGGCTTACTAAAAGTTTCAATTCGGCGGAGTATTTTCCACCTAACTACGTCGTTCACAAGAACGATCGACATGATTTTTGTACCAGCCTGAAGGGGGGAGGTGTGTTGATCGCTGTTAAATGTTCGATTTCTAACGAGCTCATTGCATGCCATCCAACTTATGATGTTATTGCTGTACGTATTAATGTAGCCAGTGCCTCCATTCTCGTGGTTGCTGCATATTTTCCCTGCGGATCTACTCTGGAATATTATCTTGGAATTATTAATTTTATCGATTCTGCTGTTGCGCCACTGGTTCGAGTTGGTGAACAGCTAATTGTTACTGGTGACTTCAATCTTCCTGATATTACATGGATTGATGTTGATGGAGTTTTCATGGCCTCTTCCATCGACCAAAAAGGACTAGCAGTCACTGATTATTTTGCTAGCACAGCATTGATGCAGGTGAACCGAATAAGCAATATTCGAGGGAAATTCCTCGATTTGGTTTTCTCAACTGACCTTATGTATTTGGAGCTCTCGTCTTGTGAGGACTTCACTGGCTGTACGAGCGTATATCATACTCCAATTATGATATACATTTTTCAAGAGAATTGTAATACTATGTGCACTTCTAGTGATTCTTTTCATTTCGATTTTAGACATGCTGACTACGTTTCTTTAAACAAATTTCTTGTCGATTCTGACTGGTTATTTCTAGAACGAGGAGGAGACTTAAACGATTGTGTTTTTTTTTGTTCAACGAGCTTCTCAAGTCTGGTATTGAAAGATGTGTTCCATTAGTGAGAAACGAACCTCGGTATCGGGAGCCATGGTATAACAAACAGCTAATTCGTATTGAAAAACGCCGGAATAAGTTACATACCTTATATAAGTTACACGGTGTTAAGTTTTATCCTAGTTTCAATACTGCTCGTAGGGAGTTTAAAACGTTAAACTGGTTTCTTTACAATAACTACATTTTGCAAATCGAAGAAGAATTAACTTCCCATCCTAAGAAATTCTGGAATTTCATAAATGGTAAAAAGAAGGTTGCTGGGTTTCCTACCCCAATGACTTTTCAGAACTCTTTCGCCAGTCAGCCATCTGATATATCCAATTTGTTTGCCAATTTTTTCGAGTCTGTCTATGAAGAGCCAGTGGTATCATGTAACAAGCATTTAACCCACCGCGGTCGTTCTGATTTTATCTTTTTAAAATTTACTGAAGCAGAAGTCTATGATGGATTATTTCAACTTGAAGTTGATAAGGGGGCAGGACAGGATGTAGTATACCGATTTTTCAAAGGCGTTCGATAAAATTGACCATTCGATTCTTATCGATAAGCTGGATAAACTAGATTGCCAGTTCATCCCTATTAAGTGGTTGCGATCATACCTTTCTGATCGTTACCAATTTGTTAAGCTTAATGATTTTAGCTCTCGGTCATTTCGTGTTACGTCAGGAGTTCCTCAAGGAAGTCACATTGGTCCGCTTTTATTTTCGTTATTTATAAATGATGTTGTTGAGTGTTTTGAATTTGCACATTGTCTGCTTTACGCCGATGATATGAAAATATTTGCTCCAATTAATGAGGTTGGTGATTGTGTGAAATTACAAGGTGACTTGAATAACTTTTGCAGTTGGTCGTTCAATAATAAATTGTTGCTAAATGTGGGTAGTTCCAGCAATATTTTTTGTATAATATTGCTGTTGATAGAGTTGAGCTCATGTCCGACTTAGGCATAACCTTTTCTTGTGACCTAACTTTTACTACACACATTGATTGTATTATTACAAAAGCTTACATTATGCTATAGGTTTCATTAAGCGCAATTGTAAGGACTTTTGCGATCAGCTCACACTGAAAACTCCGTATATATCCTTTGTTCGTTCAGTTCTAGAATACGCTTCTCAGATCTGGTCCCCATTTTATAGGTGCCATTCAGATAGGATTGAGAGTGTTCAGAAGCAATTTGTTTTATATGCCCTTCGTGGATTACCCACTGACCGAGTGCATCAATATATTCTCCCACCTTATAATGATCGTTGTAGTTTATTAAAACTACAACGTTTAGATCACCGACGAGACGTTGCATCTGCCATCTTCGTTCACGATGTTCTGACTTCCCGAATAGATTGTGGCGAATTAGTTGCTCGTTTCAATATCTACGCTCCCATACGATGTTTGCGCGGTCGTCGTTTGCTACATATTGATCCGGTGTCTACGAATTTTGCACTTTCGGAACCAGTCTTGAGAATGTCGCGGCTTTTTAATTCAGTTTACGATGTTTTCGACTTTAACATGACAAGAAATTCGTTTAAAAATGAGTTGTTTAAATTTCTGTCTAGTAATTGTTAAATTTTGTCTCTTTTTTTTGTTTTTTTTTGTTTCTGTATGTTTACTTGCCGATTGTATATATTTACTGTAGGTAATAATAAATAAATAAATAAATAAATAAATAATATTTGGGTTACTTTTTTCAGAACCAAATATTTTAAACACCCTGTATCTCAAAGAATATCAAAAATGGACCCCCCCCCCCTTCCCATACGATTTTTTTTCAGAATTAGCCAACGAATGATATACCTTAACGGATTAGCATCCCAAACCCTGACACCATGTATATTCTTTTTTCTAAATTGATTTTGGTTATTTATCATTTTATCTTTAGTTTATTGCAGTTGAGTCTCAGTTTATAATTATTAGTTTAATTGTAGGAATTAAAGATTAATTTAACTTATTTACTATATATGTATGTATATATTACGTTCAAATTTCTAACTATCATTTTCTTAGGCATCTGAAATCGGGAAGATTCTTTGTTTATTTTATGGATAAAATGGGATTTAGAATATTAATAAATTAATTTATTGGTAGTATTATAGATTAATTTATAATTTATTTCCGAGAACCAAATGAGCGTCTCTGAGTTTAAATATTGCTTCAGTTATTTTTAAATAACAGAGAATGTGAATTATTTATTTTGATTTTGTTTTTCAGAAGTAGTGGAACAACCTAGTTCAACTTCAACTTCAGCTATAGATATTGTGTGATCCTGTGCTAATCATTTTTATATTATTACTAAAAATATTAAATTATTGATTGCTTATGTGGATCTATGCGGGTAGAATCTGTTCCAACGAATAAATATATGCTTTCATTATAGGTTTTGTTATTTGTATAAGGTCGTGTACTGGGTTTTCCTGCCATAATGCTTGGATGTTCATCGGAATCAATTAGTCAAATGATACATTGCATTACATTTTGTTAAGAGTGTTGAATATTTATTTATTTAGTTTAATTGTATTGTAGCCGTTAGATATTATTTATACGTAGCGATCCTCGTTCAGCATCCTGAAGCTCCAAGTATACCCAGCTTTCGTACTGGGGTAATGGTATTGTTGTGTCTTAATTCATTTGTTTATCATATAGATCATGTTAATTAAGTAGTAAAGTTTTGGTAAGAAAGGATTATATTAAGTTGATTTTTAGAGATGGCTGGGAAATTTCTATTTACTCGTAAACGGCGATTTTACATACAGTAATTAACTAGATTATTGGTGAACTCTAGATTTTTGCTGTAACATTTCAAAGCATTTTTAAATTAGGTAATAATAATTTTATTAATAAGAATCTTCAACGTTATTAATTTTCTTTTTTCAGATATATAGGAAGATGTTGCGATTAGTTTAATTTCATGGATGAATATGTATTTTTAATTTTAGTGTTATCTACTTATAATTATGTAACTAGCTACATGATACCTGATTAACTTATCTTAGTAATTTTTAGGTTTTTAAACATTCTTTTAGAATTTTTAGCTAAATATCTCTCCTTATTCGATTTCATAAAATATTAAATTTTTGTAAGATTTATTATGTGTTTTGTTTGGTTTGCTCATTAATGTCTTTTAATTAATGTATGTTTAAAAAGATTAAATGAGGTCTATTCCTTATGAATAATCAGGAAAGGATTTTCTTCCCCGAAACAGCAGCAGCAGCAGCAAAACAATAAATCAACAGAAGCACAAAAACTAATAGCAGCAGCAGCAATTCTCAATAAACTTCACTCAAATTTTAAATAAAATTCACACAAGCTGTGCAATACACAATATAAACTTCAATTTTATTTCCTTTTTAATTTTAATGTTCACTAGGCAATTTACCAAATACAACTGACTAAAATTTCTCTTCTTTTTAATTTCTCGGAAGGTGTTTGTAAAATAATGAACCCCTTCTTTAGAAAACTGGAATCGGCACCGAAACTCTTTCCTATTGTAAAACTCCAAGTCTATTCTATCGTGAAATACTTTAGGATGGAAAGATCGTATCGACAATATTGTCCCGTAATCTGATTAACCAGACCCTGAAATTCTGATTAACCAAACCCCTAAATTAGCAATTCATTATGTACATACATACATACATACATGTATGTATTTAGTTTTGTATATGTAATTTAACAGATCATAAATAACGTTTTATATTTCCGAATTTTTTGAAAATAGCCGTATCGCCTGTTTTAGCCATCGATATCGAGGTATTAATCCGAGGATACATTTTTAATCCAGGTTTGATTCAGTGGATTTATCGTCGTTTAAAAATACGAAAGAGGTGATAAATTCGCCGATTTATCACTATCCTCACTTGAAAAAACGGGCCTAAGAGCTGCAGTTTTTATCGGCGTACTAGATGTACGATAATATTAAAATTAAACCAAATAACAGTAATATCTATAGTAGATCCTTGCTCAGATGTACATAGTGCATCCCACTTTTAAAAAAATACAAAATCACATATACTCCAATCTGCTGTGCCAACACAAATGTTTGCGAGATCGACTTGAAAATTGGTATGTGTTCATATATGAAGAGTGAATGCGTTCATTGTAGTTCGCCACGATCTTTTCAACCCATCTAGTAATTGATCAATTTTATCGATTAATCTATTAATCTAGCTCCTAAGGCCCTAACCCATAAAACAACTTGAATATTAAAATGAAAAATTTTATTGTTTCATTTTAATTTATAAAAAATAACATTTTATTGATAAAATTCGTAATCAGATTTTTTGTTTTGGCCATAGCCAAATTTTTCGCAATATAAATCTAAAACTTCATCAGTATATACAGAACGAATCTCCAATTTCGATTTTTGTTCGTCCATTGTAAATTTGAATAATTCGCAATCTATAAAACCGCGATGATCACCTGGTTCCATTATTGTAAATTGACGCTTATAATTAAATACAAATTGATTTGTATTTGATTTGTGAATCTCTTTCAAAATAAATTCAAACATGGATAACAATGTGTCTTCGTCTTCAGATATGTTTACCTTCTAGAATATAAAATTGGAAATATTTAATAATAAATTGCGTATTGAGATTTAAAATAGTTTTATACTTTTAGTTTCAATGAATTATTGAGTAGTTGCCAGTTATGGCTGGTACTTTCTAAAGAACATTCTCTTAGTGATATCAACGGCTTTCTGGCACATTGTTGCAAATTTTGTAACATATTGAAATCAATTTTAATGTCTGTAAATTTTAGCTTATGAACTTCTAAATTATCGAAAATTCTGTAATCACTCAAATTACAGTTTATGTGTAAAAAAATTTTTATGTTAACAAATGCGATTGTTTTAAATTCCGCCGTAAATCTTTCGATAAAATTGAAAGTATTTTTCCCTTCCAAATAAATGTCAAGAGCTTCTCGTTCACAACCTAGTATAATTCTATTGTGCTTGGACGAGAGCACATCGTCACACCATCTATAATTTGTGTCTAGCACAATTTCGGAAATGTTTTTCAATCCAATTAAATTTACAAATAACGATAAACTCATGTTGTCGAAACCTCGTCCATCAATATAATATTTAACATTAAATCTTTCCTTTAATTTGTTAATAAGGTTGATCTCGTCTTTTAGTTTAATAGTATCATTTAGCCCAACTGGTTCTCCAGGAAACAATAGATTCGAACTAATAACATTAAAACGATCTACAGTTTCAAACAAATGTTGAAATTCATATATCAAATAAGCGATAAGAAATGAAAACGAATTAATATTTTTGCCAATCAAATATTTTTTTATGCTTAAGTGGTCATTTTTTATGATTTTGGCAAGTATTCGTTTTATCATAAAATCGATTTCATAACTTAGAGGATTTGAATTGGACGGGTCACGAACATCACTAATTGCTAATCTTAACGAAAGTAAATCCACAATATCTAGATCATTGGCATAATTAAGCGTTCCGAGATGCCTGAGGATTATAGGTAATACCGAATAGATGTTATCATTTAAACGGATTCTCCGCGGCAAATTAAGTTGGTGCCACGGAAAACCTTTTGTAATGAAGAGATAACCTTGGTTTTCACCCTTTCGCCAATTTTGAAATTCGTTAATTATATCTAATTTTGCACTAACACTTTGGTTAAATGAAACCACTTTAATGGGATGGTCACCGCCAATAAAATGTCCGAGCTTTTCTTCAATTTTTAAAATATACGCTTTTAAGTTGTATCGTTTAATGAATCCCTGAAAATAAAGGTTACATTTTAACGACATTTTCGCTTTAATTATCTCAGTTTTGATTATTTTACCTTCATAATATGATACCTTGCTGCGGCTATAAATAAAGTAGGATTTTCCTCCCATGGAAATGAAAATTGCGATTTTTCACATAACACAATCAGGAAGTTATCTTGATTTTTATTTGCCCGTAAAACATTAATAAGATGCATTTCAAAACGTGCACTTCCTATTTGCAATATATGCTCGCACATTTCCCAATCAATGTTTTCAAATGTCTTATGGAAAGCATTTTCCACTTTGGTTATTATCGATGTGTGAACCAAAACTGCTCTACGACGATGCACTGTTTAAGTCAAATTAACACTTATAAATAAAATAGGTCGCGAAATAAATTGAAATAAAAACTTACAATTGTACTTATTGTCGTCTATCAATAAATCGGTTATTATACGAGTAGAGCTTGATTTTTGAATTTTTTCCATATTAATACGCTTACTTTAATCCAACTCAACTCGCAAAATGCTAAATATATCAACTAAAATAAAATGGGAAAACATTTGCATTAAGGTATAGATAATTTGAACTATTATCTGTTAGCATGACACACAATAAAATAATTGTCATGTTTTTATTGAAGTATATCAATGAACAACATAAATTTCACAGAATTAATAGATAATAGTTATTTATGGTACTAGTGAGCCAAATGAGATATTATCCATGAGAGATAAGTTTGTCCCACGTTTTATCCAATTTTGTTGAAATAAATGTAAATAATCGTAAATTAATTAGAAATAGTTCCATTTTGTGTTTTCACACTGTAGCATTGAATTTTGAAATACATTTTACCATAGTGACCGTTCTTTAAATTTATGTGACGTGTTTCTTTGATGTAAATTACAAAATCTCCGAATAATTTTCCAATGACTACTCAACATTTTGTTACACAAAATATAACCACGTTGCCCCTAGCAGCGTGGGTTATACAATAACAATGGGTTATTATATATTTTCTTTATTTGAAATCAGTTTAGTTATCGGAGTATTATGTATCAAAATTGGATAATAGTATATTATTCAACGAGCATATATTTATAGCTGTTATTCACGAAGATGAAGTTTCCCGACACGAGCCGATAGGCAAGTGTCGTAAATCATCTGAGTGAATAACAGCCATTATATGCGAGTAGAATACGATAATTTGTCCACGACCGACAAATATCGTTAGGTTTTATAATCAAATCCTTTAGATAATTTTCAAATAATTTTCTTTTTTGATAATGGTATCACTGAGTGTCATAATGACAGGTGTGTGGTCAGATGAAATTCCTTCACTGTTTTCGAGTAATACGTAGTTTACAGATATCCCTTTTGTTACAAAGAAATCTACCAAATTTGGTATCTTATTTGTATCCGCTGGCCAATAAGTTGGTTTACCTCCAGACAGGAACTCGCAGTTTAGTGGCCGACCAGCTGCAAATATCTCCTTACCCTTATGGGTTGTTTGTTAGCCTTGATCCCCAATATGAAGTTAAAATCGAGCGATTTGAGTAACGTAACATAATTTTCTTTAGTCAGATTATAACGTGGAGGGCAATATATTGAACATATATGTTGATTACCTTTTGACTATTTATTCGAACATTAATGGTGGCTACTTGCATAACTTCTTCTTCAATTTTTACTCCTTCGTAATGTTTGATGTTTTTCTTCACAAATATTGTTGAACCTCCTCTCGCTTTTCCAGACGGGTGGATTCTAACGAATGAATCTTTTGTCAAATGAGATTCTGAAATTAGGCATATATCTATCTTGTCTATATTTAGGAAAATTTCTAACTCTGGAATTTGTTGTAACAGCCCATTTGCATTCCAATTGGCGATTCTGAATGTGTTATTCATCTTCATAGATTAGTACATCATAGAAATGATTTCATTCATTGTTTCTTGCTTATTTAACCACTTATTTAAAGCGTCCAGGCTTCTCTCTTGTTTTAGTAGCCTTAAGTTTAATGCTTCTATATTTTTTAAATTTTTTTCAAGAATTTGGCTTTGACCGTCTTCCTTTACAATCTGGGAGTATGTTTTTCGGCCTGCTATTGCACTTGTTAGTGGTAGTTCTACCACTGAATTTTTAGATGTTGTCTTATTATTGAACATCCCACGGTTTAGCGGGCCTTGTTGTTTTTTATTTCTCAAGATTTTGAAGTTCCCTGGCTACTTCACATTCTCTATAATTAGCGGGATGCTCTCCGTTACAGTTTACACATTTTGGAGGCGTAGCTTTTGTGAACCTATAATCTTGGGCCAGATGTTTTTCCGAACATTCCACACATCTAGGATCTCGTTTGCAATATTTCTGCGTGTGATTATATGCTTGACATTTCTTACACTGAGGTATCAAGCCTGTGGATTTTCTTAACGCTTCTATCCGAACTCTCATGTTAAGGACTGCCCTAATATTGAAAAATTTTCCCATTTTTTTCGTGCTATTAAAAGTAAGCATAAACATATGGGAGCCCCCTTTTATTCATTTTAACCCTTTGAACAGTTACAGTTTTTTCTTTCTTTAGGATGTTTACCGCATCCTCTATTTTGAAGCCCTGGTGTTTAAGGTCTTCCATTATATCCTGCTTTGTACAGGTTGTATGAAGCCCTCTGGCCATCACTTTGATCGGACGATCATTTTTGTCCTCGTATGTGTACCATTCCTTGCCATCATCTGTCAGCTTTGAAGCCAAGGCTCTATAACTTTCAATATCTGTTGTATTGATTTTCCAAATATTATTGTTCAGTGCTACAACTCTGTAATCTTTTGTAGTCACCGATTTCATTAAAGATTGGATAGTTCTATATTCAGTTACGCCAATAATGTTGATTGGTGGTGGAGCCTTTTTCTTAATTTTTAGGTTGGTTTTCCTGAGCTGGTATATTTTGCTGATTTTGATTTAATACAGCAGTTATTGAAGTGCGGCTTGAAGCTACAATCTCTGGAGAAGATTCTGCCTTCCTTTTTTTCGCAGGTCTTTTCTTCCTGTTCTTTTTTAAGATCCAGTCAGTTTCTTCTCTTAATTCCTCTTCGTCAGTGTGGTACTCTGTAGCACACTGTTCTTCTGGCTTCTTGGGTTGCAAAGCATTTTTCTCACGGAACACTGAAGCATCCTGTTCCTCAGGTTCCTTTGATTGTAAAGAATTTTTCTGTTTCTCATTTTCCAACTTAAGACATTTTACTTTAAGGAGGTTTAAGTGATAAACTTAACACAACTGTACTTTGCTCATGCTCAATTAATGTCAGTAAGGTTTGTTCTCCAAATTCAAAATAGAATTATAACTTACTGACTTTTATAACCAAAAAATGGACCTTAGTTTATACTAAGCGAACAACATCCATCTTTATGGAGGGGTTTCTGAGCCTTAACGAAATGGCTTGAAATGATTCGATTGATATTTACACGGATAGAAAAATATGCGTTTACTGTACTTATTTTGCACAAATATGCTATCGGAATCGGTCTTATTCTAAATTTGCATAAATTGAGTATATTTTACTTAATTCGTTCAAAACAGAATTTGAATTTTGTTAACTTAAACTTAGAAACTACTTGCATGAAGCACAGAACACAACAGCACAAAATAAAAGAAATTCTAGTTCTTCTAAGTTTATTTTCAGAAATACAGAATTTAAATAGAATATTGAGAATACTTAAATCGAGTATTGTTTTGTGAAATACTAGCAAATGTTCTGACAAAGCTTAAGCATAATAAACGAAATCTCAGCACAATTTGCTTAACGAAACCGAAAATTTTAAAATCATATTGAGAATTAATTTCCCATGTTTATCTTTATATTTGCTGAATGTTAATCTTATTTGCTTGTATAACCAAGCATTTCAAGCTTGTTTTTAGCATTTTCGTAATAAAAGTTTAGTACTTTATACCGGTTCAATTAAGCAATTTAAGTTTATTTTAAGCATTTTGGTAGTAAAATTTTAGTCTTATTTGTTGATATAATCAAGTAACATTTGCTTGTTTTATGATTCTAGTAGTAAATTTAAGCTAATGTTATTCTTAAATTAGGCTTATTAAGGTAGCAACATCAAGTAATGGAAACTTATTTTTCGCATTTGAAGATTCCAATCCTCTTTCCATATTACAATAAAAACACAATTAAATTTTTATTTATTAATGTTTATTCACAATTTCACATATAATTAATTTTAATACATTTTTTGTTACTATTGGGTATCTGAAATTCCTGAATTGGTTTATAATTAAAAAATGATGGTTTCTCGAAATAAAATTTGTTATAAGGTCCGATTATTTCAAAACAATTAAATTGATTATTGTGGTTCATTTTCATTTGATTTAAAGCTAAAATAATACTGCCGTTCAACAAAATTAAATCAACTATCTTATAAAATACATTACTCTTAAATAAATAGTAATCGATCTTATATTGAATAGAATCTACGTTAATTGTAGTACAAAATTTTAATGATTGCAGTTCTTCAGAAGTAAAGTAAATTTTTGCGTTCTTAAAATAAATCTTATCACTAATATTTATTGTATTATTATAATTTTTGAAAACTAACTCATTTTGATGAGTACTTGAATGTTGCATTAGGTAACTAAATCGCATGCTATGTTTCTTAGCAATAGAGAAAGACAAGTTTAACCGACTCCCTCATACATTTGTGTAATTCTTTAATCTTCTGACTCGAAACGCATACACCATAGATGTTTAATAGGCCCGGAATTTGATATTATCATTGGATAGTGAGTTATTATTATATGATGTTTGGGTTTCAAAGTTTCATTTGGAAAATTATTTAGAAATAGTGTATGATGTTTCTGAATATTATTAGACAAATCATTAATATCATCCGGAGAATAAGCAAAGAGCAACATAGAATCTATCAGTTTCTCGAGATGACATATATATGACCAAACTTTATTATTACTTGGTATGAAATCACCAACCAAAAGCGTGAAGAAATGTTGCAAGGTATAGGATTCTCGTGCAGTTAAATGTAGTTTTTTATTTTTTAAGTGTTCGTTTTTAATATTGGCACATTTATTTCCGTTTTCTATTTCCCCACAATTAAAATATTTTAGTCTATAATTAAACGTTACTAAATCAAAAAAATTATTTTCAATAAAGTAATTTAAACCGTACTTTATAATTCCCTCAAAAGCGTCATGCATTACATCGACTGAAAAATTGTCAGTGACATGAAACGATGGTACTTGGTTAAAGATAGAATTCCCTATTATTCCTGTTTCCTTATAATTAATGATTTCAGTTTGTTGTTTATATTTATTTATATCCCGGGCTTTGTTTGAGCAAGTAGACTTTTGAGTGTCTTTCTTTGGCATAACACAGAATCGGCTAAAAATGTTGTGGCTAAACGATCTTGAAAATAACAATAAATCATTAATAGCTTTATTATCCCCTATAACTAAACCTAATACGAAATACACTTGATATGTATTATTTTCTGCAGTAATTTCCAAACCATTTACCTCCAAGTCAATTATTTGTTTAATCAGATTTTGCGAACAGATATTAGCACCATATTTTTTTAAAAATAATGTCTTAAGAAACATATCATAGCAGTATAAATATTACCCAGTTTTGCAGATTGACTAAGAGGCATTACGGGAAAATTATAAAAAAATACAGAAATCGTCTGGCTACCTGTATAAGATCCAATAGGATCATTGACTTCAACATCGTCATAATATAAAAAATATGGTATTACTAACTTATCATGGAATAAACTTTTTTTCTTTTTCCACAAATTACCCTGAACAAAGTTTGAAATTTTTCCATCTTGAGACGTTTCTAGTTTTTTATATATTTTAAAGTATTAAGCAAAATTTTTGGCATTTCAAATTGTTTTTTAATTTGAAATTCAATTGGCATAAGTGTACCCGTAACTTTTTTTTTTCAAATTTCGTAATACCCTTCTTTATTACTTCGGTGACACTTTCATCAATCGAAAATTGAATTGGAGGTTTATACAAATTATGTTCTTGTAAGCATTTAATTACTTTATAATCACTATTAATATTAATGAAGGGGTTAGCACAAATGTCTAGGATATTTCTTATAACTGTAACCTTTTCTATTTTTATTTCAGGTAGAACTACTTGCTTCACTAAATGAAAAATATTATGAATATTTTCAGACAATTCATGTAAAATGTCTCTAATTATAGTGTTTGTTAAATTATTATAACTATGTAGTTTTGATACAAATGCTAGAGAATCTTGTGAAATTTTCTTAACAACATCTGAAATATCAATTGATTGTGGAGAAGGGTCGAAAGGTATCGGAGTATTCGAAGATTTGTTATTAATGGTTTCGAATTGTATGTTATTTGGAACATCCAGGTTCTCATCAAAGTGTTCGTTATTATATGGCACGTGTATAAATGTCTTATAAATATTCTTAAATTTAAAAATTCTCGAGGACAACCAATTTGTCCGCACTTGTAATCTATATATTAATACGTGAAGAGAAAACTTTGTACCCCTTTTACGCCGAAACCACCCAACCGATTTTGATAAAAATTACACCATTCGAAAGGTATTCTTTTGTAGGTGTGCGCAATCTATGTTAAACGAAAATCGGTTGGATAGTTCAGGAAAAATCGCCTGAGGTAGTTTCCTTTACAATACATACACATAAAAGCCAAAAACGATCAAAGTAGTACAATAATACTTTAATTTTATTCTGTGAATGAATGAATGAAAATTATTTTGTTTGTATGAATGTAAATAAAATGGATTTTTTTTTTAATTTACATTCATCAACGAAAATGTTATACATGTAACTCCAACGTAATTTAAAAGTTTTCTTTATACAGAGAAACCCACTACAAAGGACTTCGACGGGACCAAAAATGGTGTCCGTTGTAGTGAGGTTCCTTGAACTGAGGATTTCTGATTTTTTTTTTATAAAAATTCTATTTGGAGATAGGATTCTAAAATGATTTTAGAAAAGTTTTGGAGCACGACCAATTAGGAAGGAACTTGGCCATTTCTTACCCGACTTTGATGAAATTCAGCATGCACGATGGAAATGGGATTCTAAAATAATTATTAGATAAAGTTCTGAAATATGGCCAATTATTTATTTATTTATTCATTCACAATTCACTAACATACAGATTTCTCCAATTACATGTTAGTTAGAAATAATCACAATGCAATAATTAAATTAAATACATTTCTTAAAATAATAATAGTTAGTTAAAAATAATAAAAATATTAAAAACAAAAAAAAAAAAAGAATGATATACAGTTTAATCAAGCGAACCCAAATTGAAAACTTTTTCCCTAACAATCCTTTTAAACGACGAAAAATTGGAAGAGAATATTCCAAGATCTTCGTGGGTTTTAAACATAATATTGTGCTGAGTTTGAAGTCTAATTAATAGCGAATTTTGAACCATATTAGTTTTGGATGTATCAATGTCAAAGTAAACGGCCTCGCGCATATTATACAAAAGTGGTTGACGTATTTTAATTTTATTTTTTAAATTTGGACAGGTATCATAATTTAAAATTTTGAATAAACAAAATTCATCCAACAAAATTCTTCTATTTTTAAGCGATATTAATTAAAACATTATCAACCTGTTATTATAATTATCATAAGGAATTTTTAATTTATATAAAAATCGCGTAAATTTTTGTTGTACTTTGATATTGAGGATTCCATATAGGCGAACAATACTCCAATATACTACGAATCAAAGAATTAAATAATGAAATCAATGAGTCGTGATTGGTAAAGTCAGTACAAATACGAAATATAAATCCAATTAATTTATATGCCCTATTAATAATATCTTGAATATGAACATTGAATTTGAATTGTTTATCTATAGTTATACCTAAATCAATCGTCTGGTCTTTATTTTCTAATATGACATTGTCTATTCAATATCTAAATCCAACAAAATCATCCCTTGGTATGATATTTGAGATGTTTAATTCAAGACAATTATATTTGCACCAGTCATTCAAACGATTTAAATCATCTTGAAGTTGGTAACAAGAACTTAAAGAATCTATTCTGTTAAACAATTTTTAATCATCCGCAAATAAGAGCGCTTTAGATTGAAATATATTTGCAATGTCATTGATAAACAAAGAGAATAGAAGAGGTCCAAGTATAGAGCCTTGAGACACTCCAGATTTAGGACAACAATTAAAAGATCGGATATTATTAATTTAACAAAGATAAGAACGAATTAAATTTAATAAATTATTTGTAAAACCATACCCTTTAAGTTTCGCTACAAGTATTTTATGTTGAACTGTATCAAATGCCTTTGGAAAATCAGTATATATTACATCAGTAGCACGATGATTATCAATGCACTCATATACATAACTGGAAAACCCCAATAAATTAGTCACAGTGGAATAACATTGTCTGAAACCATGTTGAATTGGAGTTAAAAAATGATTAATTAGATTATGTATTTTTTTGCTTAAAATTTTTTCAAAAATCTTACTCCAGCAATTCAAAATACTTATCGGCCTATAATTTGTAACTAAATTTTTATCTTATCACCAGACTTAAATACTGGTATGATCTTAGATTTTTTCCATTCGGTTGGGAAAACACCCTGACGTAACATTTTATTAAATATTATACAAAGTGGAATTTGAATTTTAACAGAAACATTTTTGTAAAACACAGCAGGTATTAAATCAGGCCCCGTACCTTTGTTGACATTTAGATGATGAAGTTCGTCAGCAACATCAAATTCATCTATTACAATTTCATCAAGATCTACAATATTACTACATATAATCAGGATGATTCGTCTCAACTTCATGGTAGACAGAATTGAAATAAGAAGCGAATAAATCAGCAGAATCTTTTGAGGAAGTTGCTATTGAATCATTATACTTAAAAGTAGTTGAAATAGTATTCATTTATTTATACGAATTAACATAAGACCAAAACTTTTTTGGATCATTCTTAATATAGTTTTCGAAATTAATTACATAAGACTGTCGACATTTTTTCATTTCCTTCTTCGCTAATGTTCTAAGTTTTATAAACATAATAATATAATCAGAATCATCAGTAGATTTTAAAAATTTTCGAATTCAGTTTTTAAATTCAAGCAAAAGCACCAGTTTAGATGAATATCACTTAGGAAATTTACTTTTATTTGGAAAATAAAGGGGTATGTTTTTGTTAATTATGTTTTGAACTTTATTGTAAAACATCATAACAGATTCATTGACATCTAAATTGTAAAATTCTTGATGCCAATTAATTTTAGATATTACATTGTTTATAGAATTATAATCACAATTAGTAAAATTTCTAATAGGTATCGAGTTCACCTGTTTAATTTTATGAAATTTAAAAGAAATATGATATCTACAACAATAGGTGGATGATGTCGATCAACTTTAGATAATTTATCAATGGCAGCTGATAAATTTATACTAAAACACTCAATATTAGAAAGAACTAACTCCAATATTCTACCATTAGAATTTCTTATATTATTAAATTGATTTAGACTTGTAAATTCCATGGATTCAATTAATAACCTCGCAGGCCCATAAAGATTTACATCAAAAATTGAAACTTGACCATCATTGTTAGTGAACCAGTTAATATTAGGAATATTAAAATCACCTAAAATTAAAAATTTTGAGTTGGGCTTCAAATGATTAACAATTCTTCCCAAGTTATCAAAATAAATCTTATAATCTGATGCAGTAGCCTAAGGGTAAATATAAGGAACATTTAAATAAAACGTATTTGTACCCAGATTAATGATCCCATTCAGATATTCTATAAGATTTAATACGTTTTGAGACGGCTACTAAGCACCCACCACCGTCTATTTTATTACGAAATATATGTATTAAAATTTCTATCTCTTCTGTATAATATGTAGTTGCTGGGTACTATCTCTGCATCCAGTATAGACTCATTTAAATTAGTCTCATTCAAACAAATTATATCGTAGTTTGAAAAAAGAACGTTAAGGGAAAAATCATTCAATTTAGTACGCATTCTGTTAATATTCTGAAAATAAAATGTAATCATATAATAAATTAATTTAAAACAAAGTAAAAAACAATTAATAAGGATAAAAAAAAATAATGAAATTTAAATTATGATTTGACACTCTGATCTTATAAATATTAGGAGGGAACTTGGCCAATTTTAATCCGATTTTGATGAAATTCAACATTAACGAAGGAAATGGAATTCTAAAATGATGTTTAGTAATGTTCTGGAATTTGGCCATTTCATATCCGATTTTGAGAAACTCCGGTACTTTGCCATTTCTTATCCGATTTTGATGAAATTTCGAATGTACCATAAAAATGGGATTCTAAAATGATTTTTAGATAATTTTCTGGAATATGGCCAATTAGGAAGGAACTTGGCCATTTCTTATCCGATTTTGATGAAATTCAGCTTTTACGATGGAAATGGGATTCTAAAATGATTTTTAAATAAAGTTTTGGAATTTGGCCAATTAGGACGAAATTTGGCCATTTCTTATCCGATTTTCATGAAATTCAGATACTTCCCCATTTCCTATCCGATTTTGATGAAATTCAAGTACTTGGCCATTTCTTATCCGATTTTGATGAAATTTCAAATGTACGAGTTAAATGGGATTCTAAAGTGATTTTCAGATAAAGTTCTGGAATATGGCCAATTAGGAATGACCATGGCCATTTCATATACGATTGTACGATAGAAATGGGATTCTAAAACGATTTTAAGATAAAGTTCTGGAATTTAGCCAATTATGAACGCTTTTGGACATTTTTTATCCGATTTTGATCAAATTTAGGAACTTGGCAATTTCTTATCCGTTTTTCATGAAATCTAGAATATACGATGGAAAAGGGATTCCAAAATGAATTAGATAAATTTCGGTAATATGGCCAATTAGGAAGGAACTTGTCCATTTCTTATCCGATTTTGATGAAATTCAGCTTTTACGATGGAAATGGGATTCTAAAATGATTTTTAAATAAAGTTTTGGAATTTGGCCAATTAGGACGGAATTTGGCCATTTCTTATCTGATTTTGATGAAATACAGGTTTTTTATCCGATTTTGATGAAATTCTGCATGGGATTCTACAATGATTTTTACATAAAGCTCTGGAATGTGGCCATAGGAGGAACTTGGCCATTCTTATCCGATTTTGATAAAATTCAGCAAGTACGATGGAAATGCGATTCTAAAATTTTTTTTAGATAATGTTCTGGAATATGACCAATTAGGAAGAAACATTGCCATTTCCAATCCGATTTTGATGGAATTCAGCTTTTACGAAGGAAATGGGATTCTAACATGGTTTTTAGATAAAGTTCTGGAATGTGGCCAATTAGGAAGGAACTTGGCCATTTCTTATCCTATTTTTATGAAATTCCGCATGTACGTTGGAAATAGGATTCTAAAACGATTTTCAGATAATGTTGTTGAATAAGGGATTTGACCATTTTTTATCCGATTTGAATGAAATTCTGCGTGTACGATGGAGATGGAATTCTAAAATTATTTTTAGATATAGTTCTGGAGTTTGACAGACTAGAAAGGCTTTTGGCCATTTCTTATCTGATTTTGATTAAATTCATGTCGTATTTTATCTAACCGTTTCAGGAATTGGCAAGAAATATGGTCAATTGTGCATCGCAGCAGGTACATTTCAATCATTCGATGGTTTGAGATTTTATATTTCCGAATATAATCGCCAAGGGCATTAAGCAAATGATGAAAGGGTTTTTACAAAAAACATCGTTTACACAGAAGTTCTGAATCATTAAATTCATTTTCAAACTATTTTAAGTGCAGTAGATAATATTTAATTTTTTAACTTCTCAGTTATTTTTGATTTAATGAAAATTATATGAAAGAATATAAGGCACGTATTTTTTATTTCATTTTTTATTTTGTTTTAATTTTTTATTTAAATTTTATATCATTCGAATAAGATGGATAAAATAACTGTGAAGCCTTGGGGAAATTTGGTCAGTACGGCAATAAAAAAACCCAAGGATATTTACGTTTATTTGATTGAATAATAACATGGAAAACTGACAAAGAATTGTATCAAAAAACAAATACGAATACAAACGGTAATTGTGTTTTTTTTTCAAGTGTTAATAACTTTTAATTTTAAATTTCATACATAGGTATTGCAGGGAATTAACCCTCTCAAACGCCTTGTACAATATATTGTACATCAACTTTCATCGCTTCGGCCAACCGTAATTTTTAATTTTTGTTTCATTTCTCTTGTACGATCGTTCTCTTATGTATTTATGTTCACACTACAGTTTTATGAGCAATCCCATATCATAGCAGTGCATAATTGTGCTAGGTATTTTATTTTTGGAAGAAAGTCAATTTTAAATGGCGTTTGAAAGGGTTAAGGCAAAGAATACACGCTAATGACGTATTTGTACACGCAAAATTCAAAACAATTATATGCAATGATTATAGAGGTATACTCTTTGATAAAAGAACCTCAATAACTCTCAAACTTAAAAATTTGATGAATTACGGTCGAATTTCGACCCACTGGGCGACCACTAGTTATAATTAATAGGAAACATATGATTATATTTAAAATGAATTTTTAATATATTCAAAGAATCAAATCCTTGTTTACATTCAAAACACAAATACATTTTTAATTATGTTCTAATTAGCGTTTCATTACTTTTTTAACTGAAGAATAAGTCCTGAAACCGCTGTTGGCACTACTTCTAAAAATATTTCAAAAAAATAATGTTGAATAAATTGCCATACTAGCTTTGACTCAAGTTGATATTGCAAATTAAACACGTAATGTATTTTAAACGCAGTTGATAGAGCAGATAACAATGAATCTCTAGCTTATAAATAATTGATTCGTATGTACAATAGAAATCGTAGCTGTTACCTTGATGTAAAATAAAAATGCATGGTTGAGAAGTCATACCGTATCTAGCGTATTGTTCACACCTTTTGTTCCTTTCAGTATTCAGATCGGTGATACTGTGAACCAGTTTAATAAAAGAAGCCTGGCTGTCGGCAATGCTGAATTTCCAAATTCTTTTTTCTTTATCCCTAAAAACCCCTGATGGAACAAGTACTGCTTGCAGAATTTTTAATATTTCGAAGTCTTTCAAATCTGTTAAAAACAATTGAATAAGTAACTTCTTAAAAATAGATTATTTCTTATTAAGTGAGATCTTGTTATAATAATTTAGAAAAATTTCCAAAGTTAATGTAAAAAGTTATTTAATACGTCTCAAATATCTTTTCCATTTTAACCTGTCTTTTTTATTATTGGAATATCATATTTTGTTATCTTTTTGTATTTTAAATTCAGCTTTCCATATAAAATTTTCATTTCAAAACGTGCTTACTAACAATCAATATATAAATCACATTTCTTTACGGATAGGGATTCGCATCAGTATATCTACTTGCTATTCCGATCTGAAAGTAAAACCCATTTAACAGGTTTTTTTCATTATGAAACAAAAATGGTTCTTCTCTTTCTTCTACACAAAATTTCTGAATTATATAAAAATTACTATCAGATCGGAATACATAGTAGCCGCATTTCAACCATCTGATCCGGACCAGATCATGTTTCATGAAACGACCAGCAATAAAAGAATTACTCGGATCAAAATTTTGATCCAAAAACAAAACTTTGATACATTTTTGTTATTGCTTTTAATGTAAACTTTGATCTGATTCGGATCACTATGCGTGAAGAGTTGTGGCTGTTGAAAGCAACAACAAAAATTGAACAAGCTATTGTTTTTGGATCAACCTTTTAAGCCGGGCAGCCGTTTGCTTCTCTTAACCGTTTCATAAACGCGATTTGGCCTGGATCAGATCTAACGTAAATAACAGCAGCCATTAATGAATGTGATAAAGGTACCAACACACATGAGTTTACAAAAAATACGAAATAATTACCTTTATTTATTTGGTTCTCAATTTCATCTATTTGTTTTGAGTTTAACTTGTCTTTAACCAATCTTCTAAAAATAGGAATGATATCGGTGCAAAATTGGCTCCACTTTAAAATTAAAGCATTTCCTTTCAGTTTAAACAAATATTCAAAATCGACATCAACCTAGAAAAACGTACAAAAATTGATTACTAAAATAAGTATTTCTTTAAAATTATTATATTTGAAACTTACAAGTTGCGCACCTTGATTATGAGTATATTTCGACCAAGCCTCCAAAATTTTTGTTACGTAATGTCCTGCAGTTTTAATTTGACTAAATCTTGCACTGGTAGTATCTGTCCACTTAGACAAAACAGTCTCCCAAGGTTCTGAATAAACGCTTAGCCAGGTTTGGTTTTCCTCGCGACAATCTAATTCTTGGACTTGATTCGAATGAGTACGTTTCTGTTTTTTCTGTAGTTTCTCTCGAGGAAACAATCCAGATTTGCGCAGCTTGGCGACACAGTTTCTATAAGTAGTATATAGGCGCCCTGATCTATAGGTACCTTTGTTTGAAAAATAAAAATCTGAATCTTCTTTTGGAAATTTATTCAGAATTTGCTTCGTAACGTTCGTAAATTCCGCATCATGCATAAATATTTTGTTACTGATGTAATGCTGAACTATGTCCTTAATTAATTTATCTCTTAATAGTGATGGTTGGATGATAGATAGTTTTATTAATAAAAATTTGTTGAAATAAATATCAAAAATTAGATAAATAATTAAAAAATTTAATAAAATAAAATCATTAATTAAAATCTACTTCAAAACTTAATATTTGGTTGTAGCTTCAGAACCAAATATTAAATTGTGAAGTAGATTTTAATTCGAATTATTTATTTAAATAACAAATTTATAACAAAAGTATATAAATTTCACAATATTTTGTAAATATAAAACTTTATTGTTATATATAATACCGAAATATAATTTATAATAACTAACTATGTTTGGAAACAAATAAAAAATTGTTTCAATTATTTTATGTATTAGGTAATAGGTTCCACGAAGAATAAAATTATTTAATAACAATAATTATACTTACAAATAAATTATTCCAATGTGTTGTTACAGTTGGCGAAGGTGATGGTAACGGCGAACTTCCAGAAGATATTTCAGAAAAATTCGATAATGTTGAAGATATACTAGTTCTAGTTTCTGATAAATGAGACTCTCCAAATTTCGTTATCCAAGTTGATATATTTTTTAAATAATCCGTTTCATCAACCATACATTCGATACCCTGAAGTAAAAAATAGTTACATATATAGTTGAAGCGAAAGAAAAGCTTGTCTACAGAATTGCTAAGAGGCTCCTCTGAAAGATACCTTTTAGTGACAATAATACCATGTTAATATATTTTTCAAATCCATTAATATTTATCCCTTGGTATTTTCCGTTTAAACTTTTGGTATCTTATAAATTCGATGTTTTGTTCAGAATTCTCATGTCATTTCCTAAAGTTTATGGTATATGTTAAAACAAATTGTAGAATAGTATATGCATATATTCTTGTTTTTGAACGACTTGAATCTACATGGCCTAGTCTAGTCATTAGTTTATGTTACAAAATGCTGTAAATACTGAAGGTAATATTAATGGATTTGAAAAATATTTTATGTTGGAGTCACACTAAAAGTACATAACTTTTGCACTTAAAATTTTGTTTTCGTAAACAAAAACGTATGTTTAAATATTCATGTGTATGTATACATTTTGAATTTATTTATAGTTGCACGGGGTGCCCCATAACACATTTTACCCGTTTATTGATTCTTTCTGAACAATATTTACATTTAAGAGTATAAGGGAAAATATTCTGATCTTACGTTTTGGATTTGCCATTCCTTAATTCTTGCTCGAAATTTGACCATAACACCAAACTGTTGTGGGGTAAATAACGCAACTAAATAATCTTTTTTTATAAATTTTAAGGATTCAACATCCACTCCCATATCTATAAATAAATTGAGTTAATACATTAAAAGTCTACAAGTAAATTAAAAACAAATAGCAATTAAAATAAGACGCACATTTTCATATTTTTTTTTCCATATTGGCATAAATAAATATTAGGATACTTAGAGTTTTTTCTAAGTTTCAATAAATCATAATATCTATTTATAGAGTAGAATTGGACGACCGATTTTGGTCGCAAAATGAGGATTGATTTGAGGATTACCGGAAGGCAATAGTATTGGTAAATTGTATTGGTATTGAATGTGCATTTTTTCTTTCAGGTTTTCGTTTAATAAGCTCAGAAGAGAACGATTGAGAGGATGTATTAAGAGAGACTGAGACAGAACAACAAATTCCAAAGAAAAAAAAAGAAAAAATAGTACGAAGCGAGAGAGACTCAAAATAAAAAATATTAACCAAAAAAAACAAAAAAGTTAGAAAACAAAACGATTTTGTTTATTTTGTTTAGTATAAATCAAGGTATACAGAAAAAAGAGGTAGGATATTCCCGTGTTTCATTTTCGTCTTTCTTTGCGCATTACGTCACGTGAAGACAAAAAATCAGATATTTATATGAAGTTTGGCGGTTTTTTGATTATTTTTTTAAATAACTCAAGAATAATCGTATTTTTTTTAACAAACCGTATTTACAATTGATAATGATAGTTTACCGAGACCCTTTTTATGCTTTATATTTTTTTTATGGTCCAAATATTTGAGAAATAATTCCTTCGAGTATATAATGTCTAATGTAAATGGAAAAAAGGATAGACAAAATTATGAATACATAACATAAAACAATTTAATTATTAAATGTTTTTGGTCATTTACGTACCAATTATTAATTTTATTTTTTTTACGTTATGTACTCAAATTTTTGCCATCTATTTTCGTTTGGTTTCAAATTATTGGTATCCACGTACCTATTCAAATATTATGTCCATATTCAACGTTAAATATAAATGGAAAAATATATTAAATAAAAATTCAGTTCACAAATTATTAAACGCCCAGTTAATAGAAAATATAAATTTGAAAAAAAGGAAATTAAATAAAACTATAAATTAAAATTAAATCTCTGGCTTATTTCATTTATTGTCTTATGGTTTTCGCTACACATAAATCAAAACACCTATTCGCTGTTTAGTGTTCTATATGTATTCTTATCAGAAGTACAATTGATAGTTTTGTTGCAATAGGAATTATTCAAATTTAGTATATTAAAAATCGAACACTGCCAAATTTTTGAATTAAATAATTAAAATCTAAACGTCATCTGCATTTAACAACAAAATTATACTCATAAATTCCAAAACTTGTTATGCAATGTGCTCAAACAGTATACATACTCTAGGTACGAATATTAAAACATGCCTCTTTTCGCGATTTAATTCCGAAAGTATTGCAGTATGTAACTAAAATCAAAATTGAAATGTGTAATTTTAACATAAAGTCGAAAAATAATTAATGGCAAAAATAAAAAAAAAATCATTTATTTTCCATTTATTTAAAAAATTAATAAAAATATCACGAAACTCCATATAAATACCAGCATTTTTGTCTTCAGGTGACGTCAAATTGTGAAAAAAGGATAGCAACAGCATGCGCAATATTATACCTTATTTTCTGTATATCTTGAGTATAAATAGTATTGTGTTGCAACTCATGATGGTCGGTTGCTCCTATACGATGTTATGTCCGAGGTTGGAGAAATTTTATTCTAGCATATACACAGCAAATAAAAAAGCAAGATGGTTTATTTTATTACTTTCCTTTTTAACTTGCGTAACCTTTTTTATATACAATTTTTTTTTTGTTTAGAATAAAATGTCCGCACACTTCGACATAACATCGTAAAGGAACAACCCTCACGAGCTGCAAGGCAACACAAACACAATACTAAAAAAATAAACAAAATCATTTTCTTTTCTTATTTTCTGTTTTGGTTCCTTTGTTCAAAATTTAAAAATTAAAAATATTACGAATGGAGTCGACGAAGAATACATAAATTAAAAATCATTCATTTATGTTGCTTTTTGTTTTTTTTTATTTGCGAGAAATTGTTTTGGTTACGTTTACGTATTTTGTTTTGGTTTTTTATTAACGAATGAATTCCACTAGTAAGAAGAAAGGGAAAAATAACTCAAGGCGAGCGTAAGCATCAAAAATTTGAACCGATTCACCCGCTTGGCTTGTTTTTGATACTTACCCCATGAGAAAACGAATGAGAAAATACACTAATACAATACAAATATTTGACGGCACACAATAGCAAAATGTATATTATACACCGTGCACATATACAAAATTCTCAATCCTCAATCCTCATTTTGCGACCAAAATCCCTGTACAGAGGTAACACAAAGCCATATCGCAACAGAATATAGTCGGATACACAGCGAGATAAATTTGAGAATAACAGGCAAACCCTTGTGCATCATTCGGTTACGTTATAAATATAATGTGTTTCAGCTAGTGTGATTTACCGGAACATGAAAAATGCATATATGTATATGTATGTCAAGCGCATACTTTAACGACGAAAACTGCATTTAACTCATACTTTGGCGACACTTGCATACTTTGACGACAGCCTCCAAAATTAATTTATATTTAAGACATACTTTGACGACCTTTTGTGAAAAAGTTATTGACCGCATATATTGACGACGTTGACTCTTATAAGCGAAAAAATAGTTATAAAAAAATAAAATTCTGTCTTTAAGAGGATATTGGTGTTTCTTAACAGATTATTATGAAATTCGACATGTATGATGGAAATGAGATATTAAAATGATTTTTAGAGGAAATTCTAGAAATTCTGGCTAATTAGAATGGAACTTGGCTATTTATTAATCGATTATGAAGAGATTCATTGGACGACGTTTTTAAAATTAAGATTTTTCTTTAAGGTGTTTATTTAAAATAATAAAAATTAGGAAACATTAGCAGCCTTAACAAATAAAATAAACAAAATATTCGCACGCATGATTCGCATATGATGTATACAAATATTTTGAACTTGTTGATGTTTTGACTACTCAATTCTCAATACGTATATAAATTACAACAACAAATAAAAAAACGAAAAGTAAAAAAGAATTGCATGACGTCACAAACACGTGTTTTGAAAAATCGAGCTAACCTGGGATTTATAGAATCATGGGACAAACCAAACGTTTGTTGCGTGTGTGTGTGTGTGTGTGTGTGTGTGTGTACATATCAATTTTTTGGTGCAAAACTTTGCCCGCTCTCTCATTCGCGCTCAATTAATTGATTTTATAGACAGTCTCTCGTTTTTTTAATTCTCCGATCTACGCTATATATTCGACCACTGAAGAGTATATCTCTTCATATTTCTTTCCTTTCTCGCATTTTTCTAAACAATAGAAAAGGTAAAATAACCTAACAGTAGTATCCGCATGTTATAAAAAAATATTCATTAATGAAACACAAAAATCAGGTCATTATTTAGAAATTTTATTTATGGATTTTTGTGTATTTTGGAGCACGTGCAAATGATCAGTGATCAATTTGAGCCGATTTAGACGTGCTTTCTTGCATCAGTTTCTTTCCTCGTTTCTTTACCCCTCTCTCCATAAACTGATTTCGAAGGTCATATTTTTGTGATTCTTTTTTCAACAAAAATGTTTTGTGATTCTTGTGTTTCTCTGCACTAACACAAACAAAAAGTTGTATAAATTTCCCGAAGGTCGTATTTTTATTTCTATCACAGACACCTACATGTATCCAGACACAGTAATGTTTTTGTCAATGTGTGTATTGAATTTATTCCTCATTGAATTTTTTCAGTTTCTCTCTATATTTCGAAGTGAAAGGTTGTGTTTAAAGGTAAAATTACACCGTGTTTTTTTTATTATTTTTATTACTATATACTTGTGTGATACTATTAATATATTACAGTTCTGGTTTTTTTTTAATTATAAACGTTTAATGAGATTCAAATATAAAATATGCCTCGCAGATGTTGTGTTGATGGGTGCATGAGCAACTCAACCCAAAGCAAAGAAAGTAATTCGGAGACTATTCCGACATTTTCTTTTCCTGCGGATTCTAATTTGAGATTGAAATGGATAGAAGCTATTAGAAAGCCTAATTGGCACCCATCGAAATACTCGGCGATATGTATACAGCATTTTTTACCCGAGCAAATACAAAAAAGTTTAATGTTGAGAAACGAAGATACAAATTATCCAATTTCACGATCAAAATTGTTAAATGGAACTATACCAACAGTTATACCCATCAATACGAACTGCCAAACAAACGTAAGGCACCAGAAAAGCGATTACAGGAAATTAATTGTAGAATTGAGAAAAATAATGAAGCTATTCTGCAAGGTGACATGATTAAGGGATATCAGGACATTCTACGAAATTATATGGAAAAGCTGACCAAAAATATTTTAAAAGAGTATAAAACTTTTGAACAAAAAGCGTGTTTGACTTTTTACATAGTTGATGGAGATATACAAAAAGGATGTGATTTAAAAATACGAATTGTGATTTATAGTGATTTAAAGGTCAACATTTTTACATATTGTGATTTAGTAAATAAGCAAGATTTAAAATGGATTCTTCCAAATACATTAAAATTAACACTCTGGTCTCAATTGGAAAATCTATTGGTAAGATATAAAAATTTTGAAAATGTTAATACGGTTAAGGATTTTAACACCCTTTTGGAAAATGCGTTTAATATGATGAATCTAGCTTTAGAAAACACCCCTGACGAGTTTCAATTTTGTAATGAGCTGATTTTTTTGACTGATCAACTTAAATTATTATTAATGAAAAATAAATTACCAAGATACTCCCAAAATACTATAATAGTTTCCCACCTTTTACATTCGCAGTCTAGTGCTGCCTACAATATTATACGGCAATATTTAACTCTGCCACACCCTGAACACATTCGTCATATTTCCACATCTCTAAATGTTTCCCCTAACACAGATATTTCCAATAATAATTACTTAAAACACATAGTTGAAACTTTAACCGACAGAGAAAAAAAAGTAATTTTAATGATTGACGAAATTTACATTAAATCCGGGATTGATTACAAAAGTGGTAATGTTAAAGGTTTCGCCGACAATAATTCAGATACGTTAGCTAAGACTGTCCAAACTTTTATGGTTAAATCTGCATTTGGAAATTTCAAAGAAGTTGTGAAACTGATACCCGTTAAAACCTGCACTGGGAAAGAACTGCATCAACTAACAAAAAACATCTTGCAATATTTATACAATATTGGTTTAGAAGTTTTTGTAATTATGACCGACAATAATAGTATAAATAGAACAATGTTTGAAATGTTTACTGGCAATAAAGATAATTTTTCATTCCTCCATCCCTGCAATTCTGAACACCTCGTATTTTGTTGTTATGATTCTGTCCATATTTTTAAAAATATACGCAATAATTGGTTAAACGTTAAAAATTTTGATTATTCATTTGTATACCCAGATTTTGAAACCCGAGAAATTAAATATGCTCGATTTTCCGATTTAAGAGAGCAATATATGAAAGAAATAAGCTTACCTGCGAAAACTGCTTTTAAATTAAATTTTAAATCTATGTATCCAAACAATTTAGAACGCCAAAAAGTTACACTTGTCGACAATATATTTCACTGCAGCACAATTGCTGCCCTTTTGCAGAATAACAAAAATGGAACAGCTGATTTCCTGCAACTAGTTAGAAAATGGTGGGATATTTTAAATGTAAAATCGAAATTTAAAGGAACAGCGAAGCGAAATGAATATTCCGAACCAATTACAGGCCCAGAAGACAGTAAACTACAATTTTTAGCAAAAATAATAGATTGGCTTGAAGCCTGGTATAGCACAGAAAATAATAATGGAAGGTTATCTCGTGAAACACACACAGCCATGGTTAAAACTACGAAAGCATTATTAAAGATCTCTGAATACTCATTTGAAAAGTTTGGTATCGATTATATTCTTCTAGGTAAATTTCAATCAGATGACTTAGAAAAAAGGTTTAGTAAATACAGGTTTTTATCCGGACGGTGTTACAATGTTTCATTTCGAAATATTTCTGAATCCGAAAATCAAATGCGAATTAGGAAAATTTTTCGAAAATCAATTCCATTAAATCTTTTTAAAAATACCGAAAACCTTGATTTCATAGATAACACAAATCTATTTTCAATGTCTGAATATACAAATGTTTTAAAATCAGATTATTTAGCCAATGTGGAACTGGATGATGTTTCCAATAATTATGTGTGTGGATATGCTGCACATTCAATTTGTAAGAAAATTTCTTGTTCCGATTGCCAGTTGGTGTTCATTAAAGAAAAAGGGATAAAAATAAATGATAATTATTTTGACTATATGCAAAGAGGTGGCTTGGTTCAACCAACTCAGGTGGTGCAACAGCTTTTTTTCCATATGTGCGCTATTTTCCAAGAAATTATTCGTAGTGGTGAAATAAAAACAAAATTTTTCTGCGAAACAAATCAAAGAAAAATTTTACATACCCTTACATTAAACAGCATTCAGCAAGACAATTTTTATATTGATACCAATAGAGTTTGCAATTGTGGGCAAACAAATATTAACATTTTCAAAATGCTATTGTACCCAATGGCTAACATTATATTGTTAAATTACTGCAAGGAAGTAAACCATAACTTTGCCAAAGTAAATTTTAATAAAAGAAAATTAAACAATTTTGTATAGTTGAAATTTTCTTGTAAAGTGATACGTCATACTTTTGTTAAATAATATTATTGAACTATTGTGATAAACTAAAAATATCGTTATATTTAATTTTAGTCTATCTAATTATTAGTCTACATTTAGTCAAAAATGAATTTAATTTCAAAATGTATATTTTATTTATTATATTATTTATGTATGTAATTGAATATGAATTAAATTGATATGTTTAGTAGAATTAATCAAAATTAAATAACAAAAAATATGTAGTTATTATTTTCTCAATTCAATGAAAATCAACCAAAAATCTAATTCCCATATTATTGTAGTTTCTTTTTTCATTCATAATTTCATTCAATAGACCGTATAAGTGTATTAGTGTAAAACATAATACTTTGTCTGGATACATGTAGGTGTCTGTGTACATATCCATTTTTCGGCAAAAAATAAGTTGAAAAAAATTATTTACTACTACGGGATTAACTATGCTCGCTCTCTCGTTCATTTTTGTTTAAATGTATAAACTCTCTTTTTTTAACACATTGAGTGCCACCATATAAAGAAAATTATTACAAAAATGTAAAAATGGAAGTATTTTCACATTAGAATCTAAACCAAACACCCACACTCGCGATTTTAGGATATAGTAGTATCAACATATTTCAGGCAATGTGAGGGTAATCCAACTTTATGCATAGAAGTTTTCAATAAAAGTCGTTAACACGTGATCCACGGGTGGGTTATGTGGCAGCCAATGTGTTAACGTTTTTTAATTCTACTTGTGACGTAAGTTAAATTTTTAAGTAACGATAAAATTTGTTTTTAAACCTAATCTAACCAAGGTGTGCCTTTTTGGCACATTTAATTTACTGATGTAACCAAAAATATTGTTGGCTGAATTAGGGTTAAATTTTTTTTTTTTTTTGTTAAAATAAATTTTATTTATTTATTTAATGTTATTACAATCTAGTCTCCTGAACTAATGAGCAATTTGTTTCTGACTTAATTTACTAACTTAATATTAATCTATGGCTTCTTCCCATTGGCGTTACATAGAGTCTGGTAAATTGAATTAAACCACATCTTTGTAGTAGGCTTTACACAGCACAATGCTGTTTAAGCTAACAATTACACCAACTCAAAAGGTTTGGTTCTTTTAAGTCTACGTATTAAATTCGTGTTGCTTAGAAGCTGAGTTGCCTCAATGTTCACATGATGCCGGAGCCTCTCTTCATGTCTCCGCGCTTTCTCCTGAATTTCATTTACGATGAGGTTCACTTTAAGGTCCCTATGGAGATCATTGTTCCTGACATACCAAGGTGCATCAACGATGTTCCTTAATACCATATTCTGAAATCTTTGGATGATATTTACGTTGCTCTGTTTGGTACAACCCCAAAGTTGAATACCATACGTCCAAACGGGTTTCAATATTTGCTTATAAAGTAGCAGCTTGTTGTATGTTGATAAAGAAGAGTTCCTTCCCATCAGCCAATACATCTTTCTGTATTTAATTCTTAGTTCTTCACTTTTCTTCTTGACATGTGCTTTCCATCGCAGTTTAGCATCCAGGGTCATGCCGAGATACTTAGCTGTGTTCGCATACGCACAGTTGAAAAAATTGCTTTAATTTTTAATATAGGCGTTGCATTATGGGTTATGTAATATAAACAATCATTAAATTATAAAACAGAACTTGCAATGAAATTAATTCCAATGCAAGTATTTCTAATTTTAAAGCAACATTTGTATTAAAATGTATTTTAATTAAAATTGCTAGAATTTTTAAAGCAACCTTGGCAATAATCAAAAATTAAAACCAATTTTAAAGCAACTACTATTATTTTTTACAGCAACTTATCTATGTTAAGAAATTTAAAAGATAATCGTAACAAAATTTATGGTTATTAGAAGTGCATTTTATAGAAACCATTATTTCTCAACAAACAAATATATGTATTATACATTAATTAGCATGTACACTATCTAGGTTTGCGACGCTCCAATTTTATATACAAATGGCAATGGTGCATTATTTTTTTATTTATTTTCATACATAACGAAAGTGACGACTATCAAATATTACAATGTATTTTTTTTGTATTTTGCTTTTTCATTATTGTACGACTTTGCCGTAATTTTGATCGTTATTGTTTGGTTGTTGGCTAACCAACAAATTGTTGGTTTACTTTTATTTTTTGGCGGAAATGTAAGTACTTTCATACAACCTACACACTATTAAAAGAACATTCCTTTAAAATGTTGTTTCGTTGACCTTGGAATCTTAAATCATAATTATAGATAATTTGAAATATTCATACAAATGAATTTTATTTATACATACATATATTCTAAATAAATCCTTACATATATTTTTTGCTTTCTTCTTCGAACAACAGCCGAACAGCGATACTGTATTCTCTATCGTAACAACTCGGTTTACCACACATCCATATACATTTGTGTTTTTTGGATGCCGAACGACTACTCGCCGATCTTTCATTTTTTGCTACAGTCGATTATTGTAGAACAAACCAACAAGTAGTGAAGGACTAAATGAGTGAATTCAATTTATAATTAATATTGTGTGTACGTGATTGCACCAACTTTTTATTAAATTAAAATAGTGAATAGATGTACAATTAATTGTACTTAATACAGTGCGAAGGTATATATGTAATTTAAGGATAATATAAGGATAAGATATATTTTTTTATCAAAAAATTAATGTGTTAAGCGGAAAACAAAAAGACAAAAAACGCATGTTCAGAAGTCTTCTATCAATTTCTACGTACATATTTAATGTGTGTGTAGGTACGTGATTTCACCAAGTTTTTTTTTAACTAAAATAGTGAACAAAATAATGTACAATTAATTATACTTAATACAGTGCTAAGTAATAAATAAATTTTTTTATCAAACTAATGTGTTAAGTGTAAAAAAAAGACAAAAACGAATGTTCGGAAGTCTTCTATCAAGAAGCCGTTAGGGACTATTCACACCAAGTGCGAATTGCGCATGCGAGCAAACAATTTTTCTAAATTATGATATAAAAAACACTTATATCCAAAATGCTTGTCTATTTATAAGATAAGTACGATATTTCCAATCAAATGAAATTTAATTAGGCCCGAAAATTATTTCAAAATTAGAGAAAAATGTAATTCATGTAAAGATTGTCATTTTTCACGCGAATTTCGTTTTTCTCTAATTGTGAAGTAATTTTCGGGCCTAATTAAATTTCATTTGATTGGAAATATCGTACTTATCTTACAAATAGACAAACATTTTGGATATAAGTGTTTTTTATATCATATGTAATTTAGAAAAATTGTTTGCTCGCATTCGTAATTCGCAATTGGTGTGAATAGTCCCAAGTTCCAATTACTATTTAATTTGTGCGTGTACGTGATTGCACACATTTTTTTAAACAGTGAACAAAATTTACAATTAATTTTACTTATTATTGCATTGCATACATAATTTGTGCTTTAATATTTAATGTTTTATAATCTTTTTCAATATGGAGAAAATTAAAATTCTCTGTAAAGCTAAACTAATTAAAACGGGTAAAATTCAATATACCCAAATAACCAAAAGAGGAGATTCTTGGAATTACACGGATTTTATTCTAGCACGTAAGTTGTTTTAATGTTATCAAATTTGTAAAATAAATCAGCGCATGAGTCCATCGAAAAATGTTGCCCTACTCATAGGTTCTCTCTACTAGTAGTCAAAATTGAAAGTAACTAAAATAAAAAACAAAAAATTTCCTTTGTTGTCTTTTTAATTATTTGAAAACACTTAATTTTTAATTTATTTTGCCTCTGATTCAATTTAAAACTTGCTGCGCAATTTCGAGAGGTTTCGTTTTTTTATTCCGGACATTCCGAAACTAACATAAAACGTCCTTTTATTCATTCAATTTTTATTTATTTTTTCAAATTAAAGCAACCATTTGAGGAGTGTCCTTATGACGTTTATTGATACTTAACCGCTTTAAAATCGTAAAGAAAATTTCGGAATAATTTTTCGAGTATTAAAGTAATTTCCTTTAAAATTTGTTAAGGTTTACAAAATGAACGGTTTAAATAGCAAATAATAATTTTTTGTATAATTTTGGAAATGTAAATTATTTTTAAAAACAATTTTTTGGCCAAATTATTTTAAATTTTTAAATGAAGAAGAATATTTTAGTATCATTTAACAAAAAAAACTAGAAGCTAGAGACTTGAAAATGTTTACAGTTACTTTTGTCCAGTGAAAATACTTGATATTAAAATTTCAAGTTGATCTAAAACCGTCAGTTTAAAATATTCCTAGTACCAACATTAATTAATTTTTCAATATTTTTTATTGCTTATTTTAGTTGGCATTCTAAACGATATATCGGTATATGACATAAAATGTATTGGCGATGCATCTTGTGTAGAAATACCAGAAGAATATTTTCTTGATACCGTTTTCGAGAGATATCTTCGTGATGATTTTGTTTTAACGATAATAACCAAAAATGATAGCACTGACCAATTAATACCGGCAACAAAGGTGGCAAGGCAAAATTGTCGGGTGGGATTCGAAATGTACATTTCATCTAAGGTAATAAAATCATTCTTATTTTACTTATGGTATGTTATGGGTGTGTCGGAATTTTTTATTTCCATTAAAATGCACATTTCGAAAAGACACATGCAAAAAACTATGCATAATGTATGCATTTATTGGTTAATTTAATTTGTTCCTTTTTCAATATACATATAGATTTATTGGAAAATGGGTTTTTAAGAAACGTACATTTAAATCATTATTTCGGACACATCCTGCTGCGAATTAAAATTTAATAATACTATTTATAATTTGTATACAGGATTTGGAAAGTTTTATAATGGAATCATCTAACTGTTACGTCCTTTCAAAAAAGTTTAACCCAACAAAGATCGATAAATTACATGATTTATCCGATGTTGAAAGGCGGGCTGTAATAAGAGAGGCAGTAAATTTGCTCATAAAAAAGTTTACGTACCATCCTGAACACGACCATAAACTTTCTTTGGCTCATGCAGTTATACAACTCTTTCCCCAATTAAAAACTCGCGACTCAAAAATTGGAGGAGTGGTAAATTAAAATAACATTTTATTTTTATTAAAATAACTACACTATAATTTATTGAACTGAAAACTTCCAAAAGTGACCACCATGTTGACTACCTTGGTAAATTGGCCACTTTTAGCCAGACCCTTGAATATTTCATAAATACTTTAACAACATAACTTGTTACAGTTGAAAATTCTTCTTTTTAGCCTGACTGAATTTTCAAATTATTCCATTTGTATTCGTTAAACTGGCCATTTGCATAAAGTGATCAAAATGCCTGGGTTCCTTGAGTGGTCCCTTTAGAGAAGTTTCACTGTATTTCCAAAAATACACTTTTCATTTTTGTTGTCGTCGTGCTCAAATGGGTATTTACTCCAAATTTTAAAAAAATAATTAGAGCACTAAAACTACGAAAAAGATACGCTGCACAGCGAAAATTATTTATGAATTAAAGTCCACAAAATTTAGTAGTCGGGAATGAGTGAGCCGCAACTGCAATCATCATTTCAGTGGCCCTCACATTCATTCCAAACTAGTAAATTTTGTAGATTTCGTCTTAAAATTATTACCGCGTTGTTCCTACTTATTATTTTTTTTTGAAGCTTTATATCTATGTTGAATATTTGGTAAAAATACATATTTTTGGAGGTAGAGCTTTCAATAATTATAACAAACATTTTATTTATGTAGTTGGAATTAATTGATTAAATATTTCATTTAAATGAAGTTTCTGTGAATATGCGTTTTAAATAACATAAAATTTCAAATATTTTTATATTTAGGACCTCTTATATAATCGGGAAGAAAATAGAGGTTATATTTTGAGTAGACTGAACCACATGCGGAACAACTTATATAAGCATGAAGCCGAAATAAGTGAACTGGAAAGACGCAGTCAATCATCAAAACGAAGGCAAAGCCAAACTGAAAAATCGAAACGAAAAGCAGAAGCCAGCGAACCTCCAACTACTTCAAAAAATATAGAAGAAGAACTTCTTATTTTATGCCATTTAAATGTGGCAACTCAAAAGGATAAAATAAAAGAAAAATTAAAAAGTACACTAATTACTCGAGACCAAATTTTAAAAAGTAAGGAAGCGCCAAAAATTTCTGTGAGCTGTCCATATTTTATTACATGCCCAGATTTAGTAAGTTATTTTGTTTATTAAATATAAATACTTAACCCAAAATTAATTTAAAATATTATTTGTAGATTTTATTCGACTACGAGCTGCGGTTTCCTGAAAATTGTCTACAATTTATTGACAATTGGGCAAAAATATCAGATATTATAGAGGACGTTTGGAAAAGTTTCAAACCCATTGGAGCGGTATTTATAGAAAACGATGGTAAAAATATTTAATTTTGTTTAATTTTTTTTTGCCAAAAAAACTACGTTTTATATGAAAATTTACAAAATATTTATATTTCAATTTTAGGTTGGCTTCCTTCTTATAAAATTTTTTTTATTTTATTAAACCTGTTACCAGAAACTTCATTGGGCAAATCTTCGGCACACAGCAAACGACTAACATTTATTGAATCGATGGGGCGTATTATAATTTTTAAACCGGTAATATATTTTAAATTGAAAATGTAATATAATCTAAAACCTAATTTTAAAATTGAATAGGTAAATTCGACATCAGAAGAGCTGAAAGACAACGGAATAACTTCGCCACATCTAATTGCCGTAGGAGAAAATAATAAGTCAGTTTGTGAATTCTTACTTTTCGTTGAGGGTGAAGTTATACCTCTTCCATCTAATTTTGGGATTCTTGAATCGATGGACATTTTGTTCAAATCCCACTACGTTTTTAACCAAAAATTCGACAAAAGCCTCAACAATTTCTGGAAGTTTATTTCTGTTTTTTTCTTTAAATTTCAAGAAAAAACCTTACCTACAAAAATTCGAGCTGTTATAAACAAAGTAAATATAAAATTAAGTGATTATGTCAATTTAGAAGCCGGTTAAACAATTAGAGCTCTTACTAATTAAATTTAATAAAATAATAATTGAATAACAAATGAAGGTCTGTGCAATAATCGACAATTCTATCGATCGGATTTTAATTTTGAGTATTTTTAAATCATATTTTTAAAAAATCGGAGCTCTTATTCAAACGATCTAATGAAATTAATGATTTTTATTATTTATAATTTTTAATTATTTTTAAATCATATTTTAGTAATTACTATACTAGCGACGATAATATTGTCACCAGCAAAAACAGCTTTCATCAAATAGTTAATTCTAAATAAATTAACGATTTCTATTATTTATAATTTTAAGTATGATACATATTTTTAAATCATATTTTTAAAAACTCGAAGCTCTTATTCAGACAATCTATTGAAATTAATGATTTCTATGTTAAGTAATTTTAATCATATTTTAGTAATTACTATATTGGCATAAGAAAATATTGTTACCAATAAAACTTAGAGCTTTCATCAAAGAATTTTAACAAAATTAATTATTTCTATTATTTATAACTTTCAAGTATTATTAAGTCATATTCTAATAACTATTATTGTCACACGATAAAACGCTACCAGCAAATTAATGATCTAACGAATTAATCATTTCTATTACTTATAATTTTTAACTATTTTTAAATCATATTTTTAAAAACTCGAAGCTCTTATTCAAACAATCTAATGAAATTAATGATTTGTATTTTTATTATTGTTAAATTTTTAAATCTTATTTTAATATGATAAATCAAATGGAGTTATTGAAAGTAACAACGATATTTTTGAAAATATTTTGTACTATTTAAATTACCAAACGATAAAATTATAAGTACGTAATTCGATTTAATTAAATTGAACAATTTTAAGCAAATTAAATTAAATAGGTTTTTCTTCATAATGGATTGTTTCTGTTTTTTGTGCGGAAAAGAATTTTTTAATATTAAAACAACAATCAACCATTTAAAATTAAAAGAACATTTAAAAGAAAAGAGCCCTATTAAAATTAGATGTGTGATTAGTAAGGAATGCAATCGTGTTTTTTCAACGTTTTGTGGTTTGATAAAACACGTTAAAAGAAGAAGCTGTAAAATACTTTCCAGCACGTCATCCAGTATAGAATATAATACTTGCTCAATTAGTAATGTTAGAAAAGAGCAAGAGGAAATCCCACCTTGTGAATATATAACTGAAACAGATAGCACTACAACCAGTTGCGAAATAAAAATTAAACTATTATATAACACGATGAATCAGTTAGGTTTGCCTGAAGAATCAATTTCTAAGATATTCTCTGCAACAAAAGATTTAGTAAAAGAAGTCCTAATTTATCTCAATGAGAGTGATCAAAAACAAAAAACCAGTGCAATTGAGGAATTACTCAATAAATATTGCTCAAAGTACAGAAGACGCAATAGTTTTAAAATAAATCCATTTTTTGTTTCACCTATTGCTTATTCGGTCGGATTTAGATGGGAAATGCGTTTTAATCAAATTTCAAATGCATACAAACGGGTAATTGTTCCAAATAATTATTATCTTGTTCCTATAACTGATACTTTAAGTAGGTTATTTTTAAATAATCATTTTAAAAATGCGTTCTTAGAACATAATTCTAGGCATAAGTGCGAAAGTAATGTATTTAAATATCCATGCTGTGGGTCTACATTTAGTTCAATTAAAGCAGAATTTAGTAATTTACTCTGGCTACAAATCCAATTATATTATGATGATTTTGAAATCACAAAAGTTTTAGGTAGCAAAGTAGTTATTCATAAAATTGGCGCAATATACTTCAACATACAAAATTATCCCAATCAATTTAAATCGCAATTAGCCAATACTTTTCTTGTGTGTTTGTTTTATGTGAATGATCTTCACGGTGAATTTAACTTAAACAATATTCTAAGTCCAATAATAGGTGACCTTAAAAAACTTGAAGCTACAGGAATCTTTGTAAAAGACATAGGGCATATACGTGGTACACTAGTGTCTCTTGCACACGATAATCTGGCTGCAAATGATTTATTAGGCTTTACTAAATCATTTTCTGCAAATAATTTTTGTCGAATTTGTACTATGGATAAAAAATCTACAAAAAGTGCAGCAGTTGAAAATTCTGCCCTACTAAGGACGCAATCTTGCTATCTGGTGTTATTACAGCAACCTGCAGATCAAAAAATAAAACTTTCTAACACACAGGGTATATACCGTAAATCTGCTTTAAATGACTTAAAATATTTCAGTACAATGTCAAATCATTGCGTCGATTTTATGCACGATGGGCTGGAAGGGTTTGTTTCTCTTATACTTAAATACACGTTCGAATTTTTTTTAACTGAAAAAATATTTATTAATATAAATAATATAAACGAGTACATATCAGCTTATAATTTTGGTTATAATGATAGAAAAAGTAAGCCGTCAAATATCAATCTAGAAAAAAGTAATTTGGGACAAAATGCTATATAGCATTTTTGCTCCCAAATTCCATTATATTTTCAAAATTTTTTAAGTCTGAACATGCCGAACAGTGGGCAGGGATATCTACGATTTTAAAAATCATTAAAATTATCCTATCTTATGAGATAAGTGAAAGTGAAATATCTATCCTTAAATAACTTAATAAAGATACACTTAAATATAATTATCAATGTTTTTAAGAAACAACTAACTCCAAAACAACATTTTTTGACTCACTATCCGAATATTATTAGACGGATGGGCCCTGTTATTTACATGTGGACTATGAGATATGAATCAAAACATAGATATTTTACCCGTCCTAAAAATGCAAAACTATATAAATGTTTGTAAGACACTATCTGAAAGACATCAAGAATACATATCGAATGTATGGAGTAACTCGGACTTCGAAAGCAAAATAATTTTAGGCAAAAAAAAAAAAAGTTTTAAATAACACTGATTCATCCGCAGGTTTACAGCTTAAATTTCTTTACACATGATTTTCATTATAGAAAAGGATTTTTTTTAGTTAAAGAGAAAATTAGCGATTTTCTGATTTATTTTTATTAAAATCACAGACATAAATTGAAAAAGAAAATGTGATTTATTTCTATGTTAATGAATTTATTGGTACTTACGATGAATTCTTTTGCGCTTATAATATTTTTGAAAAGGAAACTGAATGTGAATGCATTAAATATTTGCAAATTAAATATAAAAAAAGTTATGAGTCTAATTATTGTAATCATAATAGTAAGCATTACATTTTAGCCCATAATGTTAATTTACTATAAAGTTATGCAATTAATTTTAGTAATTTACAATAAGTTAAGTTATATTTTGTAAAATAAATTTTGAATTAAATAAAGTTAATTATTTTCTTATTTAACACAAAAGGCGTTTCATTTCCAGCTTAAACCAGGGTACATATCTACACTACATGACTAAATGCATCTAATATTAAAACTGGTGCTAATTTTTATTGCAATGCAATCTTGTATTTTAATATGACTTGCATTAAAAACTATTATTTTGAAATATTAGCTTTTAACATTCTATGCGATAAAATCAACAACAATCTTAAATCATATTTTAAATTAAGTTGCTTTAAATTCTAATATTTGTAAATATTAGCATTTAATATTCCATGCGATACAATCAACAGCAATCCAAACTCATATTTTAACCTAGGTTGCTTGAAATTCTAATTTTTTAAATGAAATTATTAATGCAACCTGTGATTTATTAAATTGCAATCTAAAATAAATTTTAATACAACAGATCATTTATTTTAATACAGTTTGCTTTAAAATTTAATAATATGTATTATGTTTTATATTAAAGGATCCTGAGATATATTCTAATACAGCGTGTTGTATAATTTAATGCAACCTTTGATACATTTTAATGCAGTTATATAATTTATTTTTAGAATTTGCTTTTTAATTCAATGGAGTATTACACTAAAATGTAATGTAATTACTGTTTTACAAATTAATGTAAAATGTATTACAATCACTTTTAATGCAATGCTTGTATTATTTTGTAATTCAGTCATCCGTAGGATCTATATGTAATGCAATTTGCATTACATATTCACTTTTTTTCTAACTGTGCGGTACTATTTCTTGATTTATGGTAATCGGGATATGTTCGAATCGCCTGTTTGTAAAGTTGATGTGAACTGATTTAGTTTCATTTAGTTTTATTCGCCAACTTTTTGTCGATTTATAAATTTTAGTTATTGCTGTTTGTAACTTTTGTGTTGACTCTTCGTTGCTTGTGCCAACAGCTAAGATCGCCGTGTCATCTGCAAAAGTCGCCACTGTATTGTTTTCTAATACAGGAAGATCATAAGTGTATATTAGGTACAAAACCGGCCCTAATACACTGCCCTGGGAACTCCTGCGTTGATTTCTTTCAATTTAGAGAAAGTGTCATCTAACTTAATCCTGAAGAATCTATCTTTTAAGTAAGATTCCAGTATATTATGATAGCAAATTGGATTGGTAGAAGATTTCTTAATTTATGGTTAAGTCCTTCATGCCACACTCTATCAAATGCTTGGGCAACGTCTAGAAATATTGCTGAACAGATTTTTTTCTCCTCTAGTGCTTTCTCAATTATACTGGTTATTCGGTGAACTTGATCAATTGTTGAGTGTTGGTTACGAAAACCGAACTGATGATTTGGGATTAAGTTTTTACTCTCGATTATCGGATTTAACCTTTTTACCTTTTTACATTTCAAAATAATGACCTGATTTTTGTGTTTCATTAATGAATATTTTTTTATAACATGCGGATATTACTGTTAGGTTATTTTACGTTTTCTATTGTTTACAAAAATGCGAAAAAAGGAAACAAATAATACGAAGAAATATACTCTTCAGTGGGCGGGTATAGCGTAGATCGGAGAATTAAAAAACGAGAGTCTGTCTATTTAATATTTTAATATGTATAAAATAAACAATTAATTGAGCGCGAATAACAGATGAAAGGCCGTGTTGAGAGAACATAATTGGTATTAGAGTAAAAGCTCACGTTTGTTAAGGGTTAATTCAATTTGTTTTCTATTTGTCCTTATTTAGCGGCAAAGGCGACAAGACTTAAATTGAAATTTAACTTTCTGTTTTTGTGTATGTTAATGCATACTTATGATATTATATTTTTTTTAATCATAAATTGTTTGGTAGATGTTGTATAATATGTAATGTTCAATAGTTATTTATGGTACTAGTGAGCAAAACGAGATATTATCCATGAGGGATAAGTTTGTCCCACGAGGCGATAGCCGAGTGGGATATTATCCCGAGTGGATAATATCTCTTTGCTCACGAGTGGCATACAACGTTTTATCCAATTTTGTTGAAATAAATGTAAATAATCGTAAATTAGTAAGAAATAGTTCCATTTTGTGTTTTCACACTGTAGCATTGAATTTTGAAATACATTTTATCAAAGTGACCGTTCTTTAAATTTATGTGACGTGTTTCTTTGACGTAAATTACGAAATCTATGAATCATTTTCCAATGACTACTCAATATTTTGTTATACAAAATATAACTCACGTTGCCCCTAGCAGCGTGGGTTATACAATAACAATGGGTTATTTTACATTTTCTTTATTTGAAATCAGTCTAGTTATCGAGCTATTATACATCAAAATTGGATAAAATATTTGTATACATCATATGCGAATCATGCGTGCGAATATTTTGTTTATTTTATTTGTTAAGGCTGCTAATGTTTCCTAATTTTTATTATTTTATGGAGTTCAATCCTCGTACCTTCTATTTAGGTAGTAATTCAACTCATCATAAATTAACGACTCATTTATAATTTTTCTTAAAAGCTTTAATGTGGTATGTGCCACAAACAGAGCGTTTGCAAACATTTGTATATATAAGTACCTATAATCATTATGTATTTGTTATTTATGATATGTCGCCGCGCTCAACGTATTGCTAATCTCAACACTAAATTTGTATAAAATAAAAGTGTGGAAATGCGATATCTCACCAGTACGTATATTTAGTTCACATACCGAGAATTGAGAGTAAAATAACCGCAAATTTTTAGTAGTGGTAGATGTGTGTGTATTAGTGGCCACATGAGTGTTGTTTAGTTTTTTATGAAATTAACGTCATTTAATTTTCTTCTATCAAAAGTGCTTGTATGTTAAAAATTATTAAACAACCGAAAATATTTTATTTAAACAACATACACGAAAAATAATTTATTTAGTTCAGTAAAAAAACAGAATATAAAAAACATATGTTACTCCAAAATCAAAAACAATAACAAATCAAGTCTCTCAAAAATTATTTTGTTTGTAGAATGACAAATCTCAACTCAAAAGCAAGAGAGAAGTATAAAAAACGAGAAGAGAAACGAACATAAGCACCAAAAAATTCAACCGATTCGCCCGATTTAGTTATTGTTGATGCTTACTGTCCTAAAAAACGCACAAATACAACAAACAAAAATAATACAACACAACCATAAAAATGTATACTATACATCGTGTACGAATACAAAATTCTCAATTCTCGTGCCTCGGTTTGCGAACAAAATTTACGTACAGAATTTCGACACCACACCCCTTGAGGGTCGAGTTAAAATGAGTCTAACGCGAGTCTCAAGGGATGAGATATCGAATTTCCTTCACACTATTATTTTCTATACAAATTTAGTGTAGTAGTCACTTTTAGACAGTTCCAAGAAATCCTAGAAATATCTAAGTATATCTGAGTATGCCGTATTATTGCAAGCTCTAAGTATAACATTTGGACCAATAGTCACTTTAACGCGACCCTCAAGGGGTGAGATATCGCATTTCCACACTTTCACTTTATACAAATTTAGTGTAGTGATCAATTGTTTTGCCAATTACAAAAAATCCTAGAGATGTCTAAGTAAATCTGAGTATACTATATGATTGCATGCTTTCAGTATAACATTTGAGCCAAAACTCATTTTAACGCAAGTCTCAAGGGGTGAGATATCGAATTTCCTTCACACTTTTATTTTATATACAAATTTAGTGTAGTAGTCACTTTTAGCTAGTTCCAAGAAATCCTAGAGATTTCTAACTAAATCTGAGTATGCATGATAAATCTGAGTATATTATTGCATGCTATCAATAGCATTTTCGTGTGAGTGATCTGATCATATTCAATTATAAATAATTATGTATTATCGGTTCTCCTCAAGTCGATAAAAACACATTTATAACAGAAATCTGCGTATTATTTATTCTAACTTTGATAGCATTTAAAATGTAAATAAATAACATCCAAATAGGTGAATAACCTATTGAAAAAACCAAACACATCAACAAACTCATTATTTCAGACAAAAATATATGGCAAAATTTGTTTATTTTCATCAAAACCTGCTAAAATTCTCTTTAAAGCTAAAAGAGAATTGTAGAAGGTTTTGGTTTTCATACAGGAGATTTCAATTTCAAAAATAAAATATGTATGTATGTATGTGTATGTATATTATACAATATAATAGGTATAGAGCCAATTTACACATGCTTTCTTGCATTACGTTTCTCTGCTTTCAAAAAACCGATTTGCATTTACACGCGTTTTCTTGAAACGTGATTCTTTTGAATTATTTGTATATGTATGTGTAAAATTATTTCCAGTATCATAGTATGCCACGTCGTCTCATACTTGGTATAGAAATCACAGACACCTACATGTATCCAGACAAAGTATTATGTTTTACACTAATACACTTATACGGTCTATTGAATGAAATTATGAATGAAAAAAGAAACTACAATAATATGGGAATTAGATTTTTGGTTGATTTTCATTGAATTGAGAAAATAATAACTACATCACTTTACAAGAAAATTTCAACTATACAAAATTGTTTAATTTTCTTTTATTAAAATTTACTTTGGCAAAGTTATGGTTTACTTCCTTGCAGTAATTTAACAATATAATGTTAGCCATTGGGTACAATAGCATTTTGAAAATGTTAATATTTGTTTGCCCACAATTGCAAACTCTATTGGTATCAATATAAAAATTGTCTTGCTGAATGCTGTTTAATGTAAGGGTATGTAAAATTTTTCTTTGATTTGTTTCGCAGAAAAATTTTGTTTTTATTTCACCACTACGAATAATTTCTTGGAAAATAGCGCACATATGGAAAAAAAGCTGTTGCACCACCTGAGTTGGTTGAACCAAGCCACCTCTTTGCATATAGTCAAAATAATTATCATTTATTTTTGTCCCTTTTTCTTTAATGAACACCAACTGGCAATCGGAACAAGAAATTTTCTTACAAATTGAATGTGCAGCATATCCACACACATAATTATTGGAAACATCATCCAGTTCCACATTGGCTAAATAATCTGATTTTAAAACATTTGTATATTCAGACATTGAAAATAGATTTGTGTTATCTATGAAATCAAGGTTTTCGGTATTTTAAAAAGATTTAATGGAATTGATTTTCGAAAAATTTTCCTAATTCGCATTTGATTTTCGGATTCAGAAATATTTCGAAATGAAACATTGTAACACCGTCCGGATAAAAACCTGTATTTACTAAACCTTTTTTCTAAGTCATCTGATTGAAATTTACCTAGAAGAATATAATCGATACCAAACTTTTCAAATGAGTATTCAGAGATCTTTAATAATGCTTTCGTAGTTTTAACCATGGCTGTGTGTGTTTCACGAGATAACCTTCCATTATTATTTTCTGTGCTATACCAGGCTTCAAGCCAATCTATTATTTTTGCTAAAAATTGTAGTTTACTGTCTTCTGGGCCTGTAATTGGTTCGGAATATTCATTTCGCTTCGCTGTTCCTTTAAATTTCGATTTTACATTTAAAATATCCCACCATTTTCTAACTAGTTGCAGGAAATCAGCTGTTCCATTTTTGTTATTCTGCAAAAGGGCAGCAATTGTGCTGCAGTGAAATATATTGTCGACAAGTGTAACTTTTTGGCGTTCTAAATTGTTTGGATACATAGATTTAAAATTTAATTTAAAAGCAGTTTTCGCAGGTAAGCTTATTTCTTTCATATATTGCTCTCTTAAATCGGAAAATCGAGCATATTTAATTTCTCGGGTTTCAAAATCTGGGTATACAAATGAATAATCAAAATTTTTAACGTTTAACCAATTATTGCGTATATTTTTAAAAATATGGACAGAATCATAACAACAAAATACGAGGTGTTCAGAATTGCAGGGATGGAGGAATGAAAAATTATCTTTATTGCCAGTAAACATTTCAAACATTGTTCTATTTATACTATTATTGTCGGTCATAATTACAAAAACTTCTAAACCAATATTGTATAAATATTGCAAGATGTTTTTTGTTAGTTGATGCAGTTCTTTCCCAGTGCAGGTTTTAACGGGTATCAGTTTCACAACTTCTTTGAAATTTCCAAATGCAGATTTAACCATAAAAGTTTGGACAGTCTTAGCTAACGTATCTGAATTATTGTCGGCGAAACCTTTAACATTACCACTTTTGTAATCAATCCCGGATTTAATGTAAATTTCGTCAATCATTAAAATTACTTTTTTTTCTCTGTCGGTTAAAGTTTCAACTATGTGTTTTAAGTAATTATTATTGGAAATATCTGTGTTAGGGGAAACATTTAGAGATGTGGAAATATGACGAATGTGTTCAGGGTGTGGCAGAGTTAAATATTGCCGTATAATATTGTAGGCAGCACTAGACTGCGAATGTAAAAGGTGGGAAACTATTATAGTATTTTGGGAGTATCTTGGTAATTTATTTTTCATTAATAATAATTTAAGTTGATCAGTCAAAAAAATCAGCTCATTACAAAATTGAAACTCGTCAGGGGTGTTTTCTAAAGCTAGATTCATCATATTAAACGCATTTTCCAAAAGGGTGTTAAAATCCTTAACCGTATTAACATTTTCAAAATTTTTATATCTTACCAATAGATTTTCCAATTGAGACCAGAGTGTTAATTTTAATGTATTTGGAAGAATCCATTTTAAATCTTGCTTATTTACTAAATCACAATATGTAAAAATGTTGACCTTTAAATCACTATAAATCACAATTCGTATTTTTAAATCACATCCTTTTTGTATATCTCCATCAACTATGTAAAAAGTCAAACACGCTTTTTGTTCAAAAGTTTTATACTCTTTTAAAATATTTTTGGTCAGCTTTTCCATATAATTTCGTAGAATGTCCTGATATCCCTTAATCATGTCACCTTGCAGAATAGCTTCATTATTTTTCTCAATTCTACAATTAATTTCCTGTAATCGCTTTTCTGGTGCCTTACGTTTGTTTGGCAGTTCGTATTGATGGGGCTTTCCGGGAAAAACTGTTGGTATAGTTCCATTTAACAATTTTGATCGTGAAATTGGATAATTTGTATCTTCGTTTCTCAACATTAAACTTTTTTGTATTTGCTCGGGTAAAAAATGCTGTATACATATCGCCGAGTATTTCGATGGGTGCCAATTAGGCTTTCTAATAGCTTCTATCCATTTCAATCTCAAATTAGAATCCGCAGGAAAAGAAAATGTCGGAATAGTCTCCGAATTACTTTCTTTGCTTTGGGTTGAGTTGCTCATGCACCCATCAACACAACATCTGCGAGGCATATTTTATATTTGAATCTCATTAAACGTTTATAATTAAAAAAAAACCAGAACTGTAATATATTAATAGTATCACACAAGTATATAGTAATAAAAATAATAAAAAAAACACGGTGTAATTTTACCTTTAAACACAACCTTTCACTTCGAAATATAGAGAGAAACTGAAAAAATTCAATGAGGAATAAATTCAATACACACATTGACAAAAACATTACTGTGTCTGGATACATGTAGGTGTCTGTGATAGAAATAAAAATACGACCTTCGGGAAATTTATACAACTTTTTGTTTGTGTTAGTGCAGAGAAACACAAGAATCACAAAACATTTTTGTTGAAAAAAGAATCACAAAATATGACCTTCGAAATCAGTTTATGGAGAGAGGGGTAAAGAAACGAGGAAAGAAACTGATGCAAGAAAGCACGTCTAAATCGGCTCAAATTGATCACTGATCATTTGCACGTGCTCCAAAATACACAAAAATCCATAAATAAAATTTCTAAATAATGACCTGATTTTTGTGTTTCATTAATGAATATTTTTTTATAACATGCGGATACTACTGTTAGGTTATTTTACCTTTTCTATTGTTTAGAAAAATGCGAGAAAGGAAAGAAATATGAAGAGATATACTCTTCAGTGGTCGAATATATAGCGTAGATCGGAGAATTAAAAAAACGAGAGACTGTCTATAAAATCAATTAATTGAGCGCGAATGAGAGAGCGGGCAAAGTTTTGCACCAAAAAATTGATATGTACACACACACACACACACACACACACACACGCAACAAACGTTTGGTTTGTCCCATGATTCTATAAATCCCAGGTTAGCTCGATTTTTCAAAACACGTGTTTGTGACGTCATGCAATTCTTTTTTACTTTTCGTTTTTTTATTTGTTGTTGTAATTTATATACGTATTGAGAATTGAGTAGTCAAAACATCAACAAGTTCAAAATATTTGTATACATCATATGCGAATCATGCGTGCGAATATTTTGTTTATTTTATTTGTTAAGGCTGCTAATGTTTCCTAATTTTTATTATTTTAAATAAACACCTTAAAGAAAAATCTTAATTTTAAAAACGTCGTCCAATGAATCTCTTCATAATCGATTAATAAATAGCCAAGTTCCATTCTAATTAGCCAGAATTTCTAGAATTTCCTCTAAAAATCATTTTAATATCTCATTTCCATCATACATGTCGAATTTCATAATAATCTGTTAAGAAACACCAATATCCTCTTAAAGACAGAATTTTATTTTTTTATAACTATTTTTTCGCTTATAAGAGTCAACGTCGTCAATATATGCGGTCAATAACTTTTTCACAAAAGGTCGTCAAAGTATGTCTTAAATATAAATTAATTTTGGAGGCTGTCGTCAAAGTATGCAAGTGTCGCCAAAGTATGAGTTAAATGCAGTTTTCGTCGTTAAAGTATGCGCTTGACATACATATACATATATGCATTTTTCATGTTCCGGTAAATCACACTAGCTGAAACACATTATATTTATAACGTAACCGAATGATGCACAAGGGTTTGCCTGTTATTCTCAAATTTATCTCGCTGTGTATCCGACTATATTCTGTTGCGATATGGCTTTGTGTTACCTCTGTACAGGGATTTTGGTCGCAAAATGAGGATTGAGGATTGAGAATTTTGTATATGTGCACGGTGTATAATATACATTTTGCTATTGTGTGCCGTCAAATATTTGTATTGTATTAGTGTATTTTCTCATTCGTTTTCTCATGGGGTAAGTATCAAAAACAAGCCAAGCGGGTGAATCGGTTCAAATTTTTGATGCTTACGCTCGCCTTGAGTTATTTTTCCCTTTCTTCTTACTAGTGGAATTCATTCGTTAATAAAAAACCAAAACAAAATACGTAAACGTAACCAAAACAATTTCTCGCAAATAAAAAAAAACAAAAAGCAACATAAATGAATGATTTTTAATTTATGTATTCTTCGTCGACTCCATTCGTAATATTTTTAATTTTTAAATTTTGAACAAAGGAACCAAAACAGAAAATAAGAAAAGAAAATGATTTTGTTTATTTTTTTAGTATTGTGTTTGTGTTGCCTTGCAGCTCGTGAGGGTTGTTCCTTTACGATGTTATGTCGAAGTGTGCGGACATTTTATTCTAAACAAAAAAAAAATTGTATATAAAAAAGGTTACGCAAGTTAAAAAGGAAAGTAATAAAATAAACCATCTTGCTTTTTTATTTGCTGTGTATATGCTAGAATAAAATTTCTCCAACCTCGGACATAACATCGTATAGGAGCAACCGACCATCATGAGTTGCAACACAATACTATTTATACTCAAGATATACAGAAAATAAGGTATAATATTGCGCATGCTGTTGCTATCCTTTTTTCACAATTTGACGTCACCTGAAGACAAAAATGCTGGTATTTATATGGAGTTGACATTTATATGATTTGACATTGTACTGAAATATTTTAAGTCATTTAAAGCAGATTTACGGTATATACCCTGTGTGTTAGAAAGTTTTATTTTTTGATCTGCAGGTTGCTGTAATAACACCAGATAGCAAGATTGCGTCCTTAGTAGGGCAGAATTTTCAACTGCTGCACTTTTTGTAGATTTTTTATCCATAGTACAAATTCGACAAAAATTATTTGCAGAAAATGATTTAGTAAAGCCTAATAAATCATTTGCAGCCAGATTATCGTGTGCAAGAGACACTAGTGTACCACGTATATGCCCTATGTCTTTTACAAAGATTCCTGTAGCTTCAAGTTTTTTAAGGTCACCTATTATTGGACTTAGAATATTGTTTAAGTTAAATTCACCGTGAAGATCATTCACATAAAACAAACACACAAGAAAAGTATTGGCTAATTGCGATTTAAATTGATTGGGATAATTTTGTATGTTGAAGTATATTGCGCCAATTTTATGAATAACTACTTTGCTACCTAAAACTTTTGTGATTTCAAAATCATCATAATATAATTGGATTTGTAGCCAGAGTAAATTACTAAATTCTGCTTTAATTGAACTAAATGTAGACCCACAGCATGGATATTTAAATACATTACTTTCGCACTTATGCCTAGAATTATGTTCTAAGAACGCATTTTTAAAATGATTATTTAAAAATAACCTACTTAAAGTATCAGTTATAGGAACAAGATAATAATTATTTGGAACAATTACCCGTTTGTATGCATTTGAAATTTGATTAAAACGCATTTCCCATCTAAATCCGACCGAATAAGCAATAGGTGAAACAAAAAATGGATTTATTTTAAAACTATTGCGTCTTCTGTACTTTGAGCAATATTTATTGAGTAATTCCTCAATTGCACTGGTTTTTTGTTTTTGATCACTCTCATTGAGATAAATTAGGACTTCTTTTACTAAATCTTTTGTTGCAGAGAATATCTTAGAAATTGATTCTTCAGGCAAACCTAACTGATTCATCGTGTTATATAATAGTTTAATTTTTATTTCGCAACTGGTTGTAGTGCTATCTGTTTCAGTTATATATTCACAAGGTGGGATTTCCTCTTGCTCTTTTCTAACATTACTAATTGAGCAAGTATTATATTCTATACTGGATGACGTGCTGGAAAGTATTTTACAGCTTCTTCTTTTAACGTGTTTTATCAAACCACAAAACGTTGAAAAAACACGATTGCATTCCTTACTAATCACACATCTAATTTTAATAGGGCTCTTTTCTTTTAAATGTTCTTTTAATTTTAAATGGTTGATTGTTGTTTTAATATTAAAAAATTCTTTTCCGCACAAAAAACAGAAACAATCCATTATGAAGAAAAACCTATTTAATTTAATTTGCTTAAAATTGTTCAATTTAATTAAATCGAATTACGTACTTATAATTTTATCGTTTGGTAATTTAAATAGTACAAAATATTTTCAAAAATATCGTTGTTACTTTCAATAACTCCATTTGATTTATCATATTAAAATAAGATTTAAAAATTTAACAATAATAAAAATACAAATCATTAATTTCATTAGATTGTTTGAATAAGAGCTTCGAGTTTTTAAAAATATGATTTAAAAATAGTTAAAAATTATAAGTAATAGAAATGATTAATTCGTTAGATCATTAATTTGCTGGTAGCGTTTTATCGTGTGACAATAATAGTTATTAGAATATGACTTAATAATACTTGAAAGTTATAAATAATAGAAATAATTAATTTTGTTAAAATTCTTTGATGAAAGCTCTAAGTTTTATTGGTAACAATATTTTCTTATGCCAATATAGTAATTACTAAAATATGATTAAAATTACTTAACATAGAAATCATTAATTTCAATAGATTGTCTGAATAAGAGCTTCGAGTTTTTAAAAATATGATTTAAAAATATGTATCATACTTAAAATTATAAATAATAGAAATCGTTAATTTATTTAGAATTAACTATTTGATGAAAGCTGTTTTTGCTGGTGACAATATTATCGTCGCTAGTATAGTAATTACTAAAATATGATTTAAAAATAATTAAAAATTATAAATAATAAAAATCATTAATTTCATTAGATCGTTTGAATAAGAGCTCCGATTTTTTAAAAATATGATTTAAAAATACTCAAAATTAAAATCCGATCGATAGAATTGTCGATTATTGCACAGACCTTCATTTGTTATTCAATTATTATTTTATTAAATTTAATTAGTAAGAGCTCTAATTGTTTAACCGGCTTCTAAATTGACATAATCACTTAATTTTATATTTACTTTGTTTATAACAGCTCGAATTTTTGTAGGTAAGGTTTTTTCTTGAAATTTAAAGAAAAAAACAGAAATAAACTTCCAGAAATTGTTGAGGCTTTTGTCGAATTTTTGGTTAAAAACGTAGTGGGATTTGAACAAAATGTCCATCGATTCAAGAATCCCAAAATTAGATGGAAGAGGTATAACTTCACCCTCAACGAAAAGTAAGAATTCACAAACTGACTTATTATTTTCTCCTACGGCAATTAGATGTGGCGAAGTTATTCCGTTGTCTTTCAGCTCTTCTGATGTCGAATTTACCTATTCAATTTTAAAATTAGGTTTTAGATTATATTACATTTTCAATTTAAAATATATTACCGGTTTAAAAATTATAATACGCCCCATCGATTCAATAAATGTTAGTCGTTTGCTGTGTGCCGAAGATTTGCCCAATGAAGTTTCTGGTAACAGGTTTAATAAAATAAAAAAAATTTTATAAGAAGGAAGCCAACCTAAAATTGAAATATAAATATTTTGTAAATTTTCATATAAAACGTAGTTTTTTTGGCAAAAAAAAATTAAACAAAATTAAATATTTTTACCATCGTTTTCTATAAATACCGCTCCAATGGGTTTGAAACTTTTCCAAACGTCCTCTATAATATCTGATATTTTTGCCCAATTGTCAATAAATTGTAGACAATTTTCAGGAAACCGCAGCTCGTAGTCGAATAAAATCTACAAGTAATATTTTAAATTAATTTTGGGTTAAGTATTTATATTTAATAAACAAAATAACTTACTAAATCTGGGCATGTAATAAAATATGGACAGCTCACAGAAATTTTTGGCGCTTCCTTACTTTTTAAAATTTGGTCTCGAGTAATTAGTGTACTTTTTAATTTTTCTTTTATTTTATCCTTTTGAGTTGCCACATTTAAATGGCATAAAATAAGAAGTTCTTCTTCTATATTTTTTGAAGTAGTTGGAGGTTCGCTGGCTTCTGCTTTTCGTTTCGATTTTTCAGTTTGGCTTTGCCTTCGTTTTGATGATTGACTGCGTCTTTCCAGTTCACTTATTTCGGCTTCATGCTTATATAAGTTGTTCCGCATGTGGTTCAGTCTACTCAAAATATAACCTCTATTTTCTTCCCGATTATATAAGAGGTCCTAAATATAAAAATATTTGAAATTTTATGTTATTTAAAACGCATATTCACAGAAACTTCATTTAAATGAAATATTTAATCAATTAATTCCAACTACATAAATAAAATGTTTGTTATAATTATTGAAAGCTCTACCTCCAAAAATATGTATTTTTACCAAATATTCAACATAGATATAAAGCTTCAAAAAAAAATAATAAGTAGGAACAACGCGGTAATAATTTTAAGACGAAATCTACAAAATTTACTAGTTTGGAATGAATGTGAGGGCCACTGAAATGATGATTGCAGTTGCGGCTCACTCATTCCCGACTACTAAATTTTGTGGACTTTAATTCATAAATAATTTTCGCTGTGCAGCGTATCTTTTTCGTAGTTTTAGTGCTCTAATTATTTTTTTAAAATTTGGAGTAAATACCCATTTGAGCACGACGACAACAAAAATGTAAAGTGTATTTTTGGAAATACAGTGAAACTTCTCTAAAGGGACCACTCAAGGAACCCAGGCATTTTGATCACTTTATGCAAATGGCCAGTTTAACGAATACAAATGGAATAATTTGAAAATTCAGTCAGGCTAAAAAGAAGAATTTTCAACTGTAACAAGTTATGTTGTTAAAGTATTTATGAAATATTCAAGGGTCTGGCTAAAAGTGGCCAATTTACCAAGGTAGTCAACATGGTGGTCACTTTTGGAAGTTTTCAGTTCAATAAATTATAGTGTAGTTATTTTAATAAAAATAAAATGTTATTTTAATTTACCACTCCTCCAATTTTTGAGTCGCGAGTTTTTAATTGGGGAAAGAGTTGTATAACTGCATGAGCCAAAGAAAGTTTATGGTCGTGTTCAGGATGGTACGTAAACTTTTTTATGAGCAAATTTACTGCCTCTCTTATTACAGCCCGCCTTTCAACATCGGATAAATCATGTAATTTATCGATCTTTGTTGGGTTAAACTTTTTTGAAAGGACGTAACAGTTAGATGATTCCATTATAAAACTTTCCAAATCCTGTATACAAATTATAAATAGTATTATTAAATTTTAATTCGCAGCAGGATGTGTCCGAAATAATGATTTAAATGTACGTTTCTTAAAAACCCATTTTCCAATAAATCTATATGTATATTGAAAAAGGAACAAATTAAATTAACCAATAAATGCATACATTATGCATAGTTTTTTGCATGTGTCTTTTCGAAATGTGCATTTTAATGGAAATAAAAAATTCCGACACACCCATAACATACCATAAGTAAAATAAGAATGATTTTATTACCTTAGATGAAATGTACATTTCGAATCCCACCCGACAATTTTGCCTTGCCACCTTTGTTGCCGGTATTAATTGGTCAGTGCTATCATTTTTGGTTATTATCGTTAAAACAAAATCATCACGAAGATATCTCTCGAAAACGGTATCAAGAAAATATTCTTCTGGTATTTCTACACAAGATGCATCGCCAATACATTTTATGTCATATACCGATATATCGTTTAGAATGCCAACTAAAATAAGCAATAAAAAATATTGAAAAATTAATTAATGTTGGTACTAGGAATATTTTAAACTGACGGTTTTAGATCAACTTGAAATTTTAATATCAAGTATTTTCACTGGACAAAAGTAACTGTAAACATTTTCAAGTCTCTAGCTTCTAGTTTTTTTTGTTAAATGATACTAAAATATTCTTCTTCATTTAAAAATTTAAAATAATTTGGCCAAAAAATTGTTTTTAAAAATAATTTACATTTCCAAAATTATACAAAAAATTATTATTTGCTATTTAAACCGTTCATTTTGTAAACCTTAACAAATTTTAAAGGAAATTACTTTAATACTCGAAAAATTATTCCGAAATTTTCTTTACGATTTTAAAGCGGTTAAGTATCAATAAACGTCATAAGGACACTCCTCAAATGGTTGCTTTAATTTGAAAAAATAAATAAAAATTGAATGAATAAAAGGACGTTTTATGTTAGTTTCGGAATGTCCGGAATAAAAAAACGAAACCTCTCGAAATTGCGCAGCAAGTTTTAAATTGAATCAGAGGCAAAATAAATTAAAAATTAAGTGTTTTCAAATAATTAAAAAGACAACAAAGGAAATTTTTTGTTTTTTATTTTAGTTACTTTCAATTTTGACTACTAGTAGAGAGAACCTATGAGTAGGGCAACATTTTTCGATGGACTCATGCGCTGATTTATTTTACAAATTTGATAACATTAAAACAACTTACGTGCTAGAATAAAATCCGTGTAATTCCAAGAATCTCCTCTTTTGGTTATTTGGGTATATTGAATTTTACCCGTTTTAATTAGTTTAACTTTACAGAGAATTTTAATTTTCTCCATATTGAAAAAGATTATAAAACATTAAATATTAAAGCACAAATTATGTATGCAATGCAATAATAAGTAAAATTAATTGTAAATTTTGTTCACTGTTTAAAAAAATGTGTGCAATCACGTACACGCACAAATTAAATAGTAATTGGAACTTGGGACTATTCACACCAAGTGCGAATTACGAATGCGAGCAAACAATTTTTCTAAATTACATATGATATAAAAAACACTTATATCCAAAATGTTTGTCTATTTGTAAGATAAGTACGATATTTCCAATCAAATGAAATTTAATTAGGCCCGAAAATTACTTCACAATTAGAGAAAAACGAAATTCGCGTGAAAAATGACAATCTTTACATGAATTACATTTTTCTCTAATTTTGAAATAATTTTCGGGCCTAATTAAATTTCATTTGATTGGAAATATCGTACTTATCTTATAAATAGACAAGCATTTTGGATATAAGTGTTTTTTATATCATAATTTAGAAAAATTGTTTGCTCGCATGCGCAATTCGCACTTGGTGTGAATAGTCCCTAACGGCTTCTTGATAGAAGACTTCCGAACATTCGTTTTTGTCTTTTTTTTACACTTAACACATTAGTTTGATAAAAAAATTTATTTATTACTTAGCACTGTATTAAGTATAATTAATTGTACATTATTTTGTTCACTATTTTAGTTAAAAAAAAACTTGGTGAAATCACGTACCTACACACACATTAAATATGTACGTAGAAATTGATAGAAGACTTCTGAACATGCGTTTTTTGTCTTTTTGTTTTCCGCTTAACACATTAATTTTTTGATAAAAAAATATATCTTATCCTTATATTATCCTTAAATTACATATATACCTTCGCACTGTATTAAGTACAATTAATTGTACATCTATTCACTATTTTAATTTAATAAAAAGTTGGTGCAATCACGTACACACAATATTAATTATAAATTGAATTCACTCATTTAGTCCTTCACTACTTGTTGGTTTGTTCTACAATAATCGACTGTAGCAAAAAATGAAAGATCGGCGAGTAGTCGTTCGGCATCCAAAAAACACAAATGTATATGGATGTGTGGTAAACCGAGTTGTTACGATAGAGAATACAGTATCGCTGTTCGGCTGTTGTTCGAAGAAGAAAGCAAAAAATATATGTAAGGATTTATTTAGAATATATGTATGTATAAATAAAATTCATTTGTATGAATATTTCAAATTATCTATAATTATGATTTAAGATTCCAAGGTCAACGAAACAACATTTTAAAGGAATGTTCTTTTAATAGTGTGTAGGTTGTATGAAAGTACTTACATTTCCGCCAAAAAATAAAAGTAAACCAACAATTTGTTGGTTAGCCAACAACCAAACAATAACGATCAAAATTACGGCAAAGTCGTACAATAATGAAAAAGCAAAATACAAAAAAAATACATTGTAATATTTGATAGTCGTCACTTTCGTTATGTATGAAAATAAATAAAAAAATAATGCACCATTGCCATTTGTATATAAAATTGGAGCGTCGCAAACCTAGATAGTGTACATGCTAATTAATGTATAATACATATATTTGTTTGTTGAGAAATAATGGTTTCTATAAAATGCACTTCTAATAACCATAAATTTTGTTACGATTATCTTTTAAATTTCTTAACATAGATAAGTTGCTGTAAAAAATAATAGTAGTTGCTTTAAAATTGGTTTTAATTTTTGATTATTGCCAAGGTTGCTTTAAAAATTCTAGCAATTTTAATTAAAATACATTTTAATACAAATGTTGCTTTAAAATTAGAAATACTTGCATTGGAATTAATTTCATTGCAAGTTCTGTTTTATAATTTAATGATTGTTTATATTACATAACCCATAATGCAACGCCTATATTAAAAATTAAAGCAATTTTTTCAACTGTGCGTATGCGAACACAGCTAAGTATCTCGGCATGACCCTGGATGCTAAACTGCGATGGAAAGCACATGTCAAGAAGAAAAGTGAAGAACTAAGAATTAAATACAGAAAGATGTATTGGCTGATGGGAAGGAACTCTTCTTTATCAACATACAACAAGCTGCTACTTTATAAGCAAATATTGAAACCCGTTTGGACGTATGGTATTCAACTTTGGGGTTGTACCAAACAGAGCAACGTAAATATCATCCAAAGATTTCAGAATATGGTATTAAGGAACATCGTTGATGCACCTTGGTATGTCAGGAACAATGATCTCCATAGGGACCTTAAAGTGAACCTCATCGTAAATGAAATTCAGGAGAAAGTGCGGAGACATGAAGAGAGGCTCCGGCATCATGTGAACATTGAGGCAACTCAGCTTCTAAGCAACACGAATTTAATACGTAGACTTAAAAGAACCAAACCTTTTGAGTTGGTGTAATTGTTAGCTTAAACAGCATTGTGCTGTGTAAAGCCCACTACAAAGATGTGGTTTAATTCAATTTACCAGACTCTATGTAACGCCAATGGGAAGAAGCCATAGATTAATATTAAGTTAGTAAATTAAGTCAGAAACAAATTGCTCATTAGTTCAGGAGACTAGATTGTAATAACATTAAATAAATAAATAAAATTTATTTTAACAAAAAAAAAAAAAAAAAAATTTAACCCTAATTCAGCCAACAATATTTTTGGTTACATCAGTAAATTAAATGTGCCAAAAAGGCACACCTTGGTTAGATTAGGTTTAAAAACAAATTTTATCGTTACTTAAAAATTTAACTTACGTCACAAGTAGAATTAAAAAACGTTAACACATTGGCTGCCACATAACCCACCCGTGGATCACGTGTTAACGACTTTTATTGAAAACTTCTATGCATAAAGTTGGATTACCCTCACATTGCCTGAAATATGTTGATACTACTATATCCTAAAATCGCGAGTGTGGGTGTTTGGTTTAGATTCTAATGTGAAAATACTTCCATTTTTACATTTTTGTAATAATTTTCTTTATATGGTGGCACTCAATGTGTTAAAAAAAGAGAGTTTATACATTTAAACAAAAATGAACGAGAGAGCGAGCATAGTTAATCCCGTAGTAGTAAATAATTTTTTTCAACTTATTTTTTGCCGAAAAATGGATATGTATTATGTACACATACACACACGCACACAAAAAACGTTTGGTTTGGCCTAAATAAGTGCATTTACAAATTAATTCGATTTGTGTTTCAATTTTCCTTTTCAAGTTTGTGAATGTGTGCGAATATTTTATTCCTTTTATTTATCAAGGTTGTTAATGTTTCCTAATGTTCATTATTTTAATATTTTATTAAAAATTTATAAAGAAAAATCTAACTTATAAAAATGTCGTCAAGAAGGAACATGTCAGTAATGTATTTATGGACAGAAATGTTAGGTTTAACTAAATTTTTAGCATTACTCCAACATGGCGAGGACTATAATAAAATATTCAATAATTTCATCATAATCCGTAAAGAAACATCCACGTTCCATCCTAATTCGCCATAATTATTCCAAAACTTCATTTACGAACCATTTTAAAATTCCATTTCCGTCTAATATGTCGAATTTTTTCATAATCTTTTAACAAACTACCAAATTCCAACCCAATTGGCCATATTTCAGAAATCCTTCTCAAATCATTTCAGAGCCCCATTTCCACCGTTCAAGTCGAGTTTCATCATAATCGGTTAAGAAAAGTTCCACTCTTATTGGAGATATACCACAAATTCAACTAAAAATCATTTTACAATCTCATTTCAATCATAAATCTCTAATTTCATCAAAATCGGTTAAAAACAGCCAAGTTCCATCCCTATTGGCCATATTCCGGAACTAAATCTAGAAATCATTTTAAAATCCCTTTTCGATCGTACAATTCGAATTTGATCATAATCGCTTAAGAAACAGACAAGTTTAAGTGGTTCCCAAAATTCCGTCTTGAACGAGTATGTATATGTGTATTAAACGCATAGATTGACGACAGTCGCCAATATATACTTATTATATCTTTTAAATGTATGGTTTCAAACTATGCGTTAATTCACTAAAATGGATATACATATATGTTGTTCCAGTGCCATATATCGAAAATGTCAACTTTTTTCCAGTAAATGAATTCTGGCCAAACTGATGTACATATGCAGGAAAAAAGTAGGTCGTCAAAATATGCACTGTACATACATATATATATATATATATGTATATGTATACATATACCACAAAATAAAATTTCGTTCATGCTATTTACTCTTTACTCCACCATATACTTTAAAAAACCTAACGGGATATTATGATACAATATTATAATTTCTTTTGTCCGCCATATTCAAAAAACCGCATGGTGTATTACAAATTACAAAATTAAAATTATTTTTCGAAAAGAAAATCGCACTATGAAAAACAGAGCCATACATTGACCACAGTTATTATTAATAACGCACTTAGTTATTATTAATTACATCACTAAAATAAATAAATTTACCAATAAATTGTTGGAAAAGACACCCCAAATCCCACAAATTCAATAAATCCTTTAATTGTTCTTTCTGCTGCGCGGTTTGCACGTAATAATATGTAGCACCAGCAGTAGCCGATTTCATAGTAATTAATAAAAACACTTGCACCAACTTTCACTTTTATTAGAATTAGAATTTCACTTAGAATTATAAATTAAACTACAAGTACTTTAACTTTATGTAAACTAAAAAATGTAAAAAGTATACAACCTGTCGATGCAAATTGACTTAGGAGAATGACAATGATGCTCACGATCGTTGCACAACTACGATCTGTTTTTTTTAAATTCAAGCAAATAAAATCCAAATTTAAGTTTTATATAATAAATTTTATCTTTTAAAACTTAAATTAATTTTATGGCAAAATAAATTATTATTCGGTATGCTACATTCTGCCTAATATTTACTAATTTTAAGCATAAAGTTTTTTTAATTTTTTTTTATTTTTTTATTGAGAAATAACTGTAAAAATTACGGAAATAAATTCTCTTTAGAATAATTAATAAAAATGTAATCCCCATTTTACAGAAGTTCGGTTAAAACCCATTATTTGCCTTATTGCAAAAAAAAAAAACAGACTAATCTTTGTCAACGGAAAATTGTGAGTTTATTTTTCGGAGTATGTGTATGACAAATTGATGAACCCAAGCTTGAAAAGTACCGATTTTTCTGGGAAATTGGTAATCAATTAGCGAATTAATTAGTACATCTCAGTTCTTTTTTGTGGGAATTATTAGTTTATTAGGTTAGATGAAATATAGATAAGATTCTTGGCTGAATTTTAGGCAGACAAATAGCAAATCGCTATTCGAGGATAATAAGAAGTTTTATTGAAGTCAAGTTGGAGTTGCAAATTGCGGAGTTGTTGCAAATATCGGATATACATTTTTACTATGAAATAAGTCAACATTTTTGCAAAAATATCTACATATTGGGCGCATTCAATGCAGTGGGACCTCACGGCCTCTATTCAAAACAAGTATAGGTCACACACATTTTGCGTGCTAAAAAATCAATATTTTTGGTGTGAAATTAATGCACTGAATATCCGAATGTGTGTATGGGTATGTTTCTTTCTTATTATTAATTTAATAATGATGGGAAAACGAACAAACAACAAATTGCAGTTATTGAGATTCAATTTCTAATTTTTTGCAATTTTAAAGATTTTTAGAGTACAATTTCATAGTTATTGAATAGTTGCAGTTATTGAGAGTTGCTATACACGGGTTTGCACTGTATTAAGGTAAAGATAATAGCAAAACATCGTACATTTTTAAATCCGGGTCAATTTGATCTCTTATCCTGAACTATATCCTTAATTATTTTATATCTTAACAGAGAATAGATTGATGTATTCTTGAATAGCTCATATGTTACAGTTGAGGTATGTAATACGAATGGTATCAAGTTCAAAGCTCCGTGAATACATTTTGAAATTTTGAATTTTTCGAAATTGTATTCAATTTAGATTTTTTTCAAAGTTAATTAAACAGTTTTATAGGACCTTTTGTAGTTGATCTTAAACATAACGTCATCAAAGACAACAAAAATGTGCAGATAACTATTTTTTTTTTCATTTTTAGTCTTGCCTCCGATTCTCACATTAATTACACAGGCCTGCATGGGTTTGTTTCTTTCTTGATAAACAGTCGTATCCGAAGTAATTTTTACACTGAATCCGAATCTGGACACAGAATAACCCTATCACGTCAGGTTTTTTAGATATTCTACCCTAAAAGAGTCAAAAAGTATGTTTTTGCTAATTTTGCACTTAAAATAACTAAAGGCCAAAAAGAATTACGGCAAATCTAACACCAAATCTTATTAAGCGTGACAAAATATACGACCACACTGCATATCTATTAGTTACAAAATGAGAATGAATATAAGTTATGCGTGCTTAGGAAATTCTTAGATCATGCATACTGAGAACATATGAGACTGAGAATTTGTTAATATAAAAAGATTTATTTTAATTTTCTTATGCGTACTAGCTATAAGGTTTTCCGTAGATTTTGGAACGCTTAATACTATTCGGTTGCCTAACTCTTTTTAGCCTTGAGTTATTAATAGTGAAAAAGTGTCAAAAAGATGCTTTTTGACATATTTAGGTTAGAATATCTCATAAACCTGGCGTGATAGGATAATTATGTGGCCAGATTCGGGTTCAGCGCAAAAAATACTTCAGATACACTGTTCAATAAAATAAAAAAAATTTTAATCATTTTTTTGTAGGCCCGTGTTTTTTTATAATTTTATAATCGGCTTTCTTCATCAAAACCTTTTTAGATTGATTTATAAAAGGAAGGCTAGGCTAGGTACTAAATCTGCCGTGCTAAGAAAAAAAGTCACATCTGCCTTTTTGTAGTTTAGAGTAATTTAAATTTTTCTATTATTTTTGTTTGCCATGTCGTTATATGAAACTTGACTAATAAATAACGTGATTTTATGGCATTTGATGAACGATATTTGACTTTTAAAAGAAGTAGAAATATGGGTATTTCGCATTTTTCGACTTTTCGCGCTTATGACCTTTTTTTCTTAGCACGGCAGAAGAGATGTCATAAATACTAGCATTTAGCCCATTAAGGCGAATTAAACCTTTATTATGAACAAAACAACAATTTGTATACATACAGAGCTTGGTTTAACTATAATATACTCCGATGGTGCAGTTCTAGCTATATTGGCTAAAACACTGAAATACATTTATCAGTCGATAGAAAAATGTAATTAATTAATAAACCCAAAATACTTGTACGGATGAATATGTATGCTGTAGTAATATTGTTGAAAAACAAATGGTTTACAAATACATATATTACAAAGGCATCTTAGGGGGTAGTTAGATTGATTTTACAAGGATATTACGACATACATTAATTTTCGTTTGTACGAGTACCTCACAATCCCCAAAATAGTTAAATGTACTGAATGACATTTAGCTGAATTGAGTTTCGAATTTCTTAAAATTATATTTTTATACTAGCCATGAATTTTTAATTTTGTTTGCTTATATTAAGTACTGGTTGATGGTTTACTGTTTTAGATTAAGGAGAATTTAGAATTGAAATACCAAAATTAATATCTGTATACTAAACAATTATATCTAAAAAGTGTTTTCTGACTTTAAGCACGAAGTGCTTAAAACAAGCTTTAAACTAATTATGTTTAGTTCTAGTATGTTATACTTAATTCAAATTATGAGTTCTCATTTCGTGAAAATCGAACAAAATCTTTAATTATGCGGTTGAATGCTGATTTTTAATGTTACTTACTCAAATTAGATTTAAATTGCTTACACTAAGCAAATATTTCTCATTTTCTTATTTGCTTAGAACTAGCAAAATAATTGCTAAATCTAATACTAAGGTTTTCTCTCCGTGTATACAAAAAAGTTTTCACATAAATCTTTCGCGAGTTGAGGTTGAACTCGCTCATTGTTTTTTTTCATCACCCGCCGGAAATCGAACCCGGGACCTCCGGAGCTTAAAGCAAACATGCGAACCACTATGCCATCCGGACGGTAAGCAAAATTGGCGGTTATAAAAATTTGTGGATTGAAAAAAAACTATAACAACAAATTATTAATATGTATCACTATTATAGATGAACTTGATCAAACATGCCGCACACCATATTGATTTATACATTTATGACGTATTAAATCAAATTAGTTTCCGCTCACTTGGAAACTTTGAAGTCCTATAATAACTCACACACCTAAATATTTTCGGCTTTATCGTTGGCATTTTACATTTTTCAATGATTGCATAGGTTATACAGCATATATCGGTGTGGAAATTGGTATTATCTATAATCTCTGATGATTTTTAAAGTTTAAAAAAAAAATCGATAATACCATTTGCGTAAAGATTTCTACTTTATGTAACATTGCACTTTATCTCTGTGAACACTTTTTGAAAATTTGTTTAGCAACACTTTTTAAATTTTAATTTATATTAGCTTGTAAATAATTTCATAAAGTAATTTTGGTCCACTGATCTTGAAACAATTTTTATATCTGGCGATTGGCACAATACAATTTACCGAATCATTAATTACACATACACAATCTAATCATTTTTTATCTTAGCCTACATAAAATCAAAACAGACTGAAAAAAAATAATAACGGTGGCATGAAAATTGAACTTATTTTGTTAGTCATAAAAAAATTAAGAGGCCAATAAATTAGAAATATTAAAATCACCCCGTACTTTAACCCAAAAGTCATACAAAGTGTATCTGCAACGAAATCCTTCTGAAATCTGAAAACCTTCAACTATGGTAGTTTGGTTTCATACTGAAAAGCTCGGACGAACAAAATGTCTACTACTTCAGGTAACTACGACCGAACTACAATACAAAAATGCAATTGTAACTGGATTGGGTACGGTTCACCGCCTCATGGTTTAATGCCCATGATTCGCCGTTTAACAGTTCACCGCGTACAATTTACCGACAGCAAATTGCACCGCCAACATTTACATTAATTTCATCTCATTCACCGCCGCAGTGAATGAGATGAAATTAATGTAAATGTTGGCGGTGAAATTTGCTGAATCAATGTTTATTGATATTTTCAGTGTTTTCATTAAAACTGTAAAATTATGAATATTTTTTTAATTTATTTCCGTTAAATAACAATTTTGTAGCTAAACTCCTTAAAATCTCAAATGTTGAATATTCATTTTTTCTTTCCAAAATTCATTTGAACGTTTTTTTTTTTAATTTTTTCAGCTAAACGGGGTGGTTTCTCACCAATCTTTGCCTTCTCCACAATGATATAGACATGTGAATATACCGCTTTTGTAGAACTTTTTCAATTCGTCAACACCAGTATGTTTGTGGACGATCACAACATGCATGCGACAATTTATCTTTAGCCATTTTATAATATTACGTATGATATTACGCATTTGAATGCTTTATAGGTATTTCATCTGGATCCATACACGCCAAACATTTCAGTGTTCGGACACGGTTAGTAAACTCTGTATCACAACCGCATCTGCATTTTAGTCCAGGTGACTGTACTTTCCTCCACAGAATTTGCCCAAAATGAAAGAATCAGCCCTTAAATTTTGCCTTCTTGAAAAATTCTTTGCAGGCTAATGAAATCGTTTTTTTAAAACTTGGTCATGATAATTTTTTTGGTTCGGATAAAGTCCATTGAAGGAACATAAACCAGAAATGGAATAAAAAAATGTATCATACGAACCTATTTTTTTTTGCTCGACATTAGGCAATATATAATTGTAACAATCGTTTCTTAACCATACCGCACATAGTAAGTAATTACCTGAACTGCAAAAGTTCCATCGACAATCCAAATTTCCGCATTTACCAAAAGGTGTTAGACTAAGAAGCATTCCAAAAAATATATTGCGTTCTCCGCCGAATTTGTCATCAGACATAATGAAATCATCTTCAATATTTTTAATTTCGTCAGGAATAAGGATATCAGTCAAATTTTGTGGCTCAAAAAAAAAATTGTAGTGAAAACGGTGAATCGTAAAAACGGTGAATTAAACAGGCGGTATAACATAAAGCGATGAGCTTATTTTCGCGGTGAACTGATTCAATCCCCGTTTAGCCTTAGCTCCAAGAATTTAACTTTTAAATTATGTTAGGAGACTTATTTTCTTAGGATTTAAACAAATATACTATTTTAACGTTGATGCATCTCGAACGTTGATGAACGTTGATGTATCTCGAACATTTGGAAACACTCTGCATTTGCCAATCAAAATCACATAATTTAGTGCACCAATGGATACATTTTTAAGGTTACGTCAATGTCTAATGAACATGTTCTTGTAGATATAATGTTACCAATTCATTTGACAAAATCGAATATCAATTGATCAATTGTTAGTAAAATGTTTATAAACGTGCAGGTGTTAACGCTTCAAGATAAGATAACGAAATTATTTTAAAAACATACAAACACAAATTTTGTCAAATTGAATGAATAATATTTATCATCTAATTAGAGCTAAAACTAAATGTTTTATTTTTATTTTAGTATTTTGGACGGTGATTTTTACGAGAATACTGATAATCCAGCGAAACGAATCGCCATAATCATCAAGGATTACTCAAAAAAAGAATTTGACCTAAAAGCGAATGGTAAAAGACGTCAAAAATATTAAACGATTGTTGCACAATTTATGGTTTGCCGATAAAAACATCAAGGAAATTCGAAATAAGGCGAAAAATGTTATAGTTAAGCAAACATCAGATTTTTAGACATTCGACGAAGAAACTATGGTTACATAATTATGTTTAATGTGGTATATAAACTAGGCACGAACGCATTTTGAACGGGTCGAACCTTTTACAATATTCAAAACATGCAACGTATTTTTGTGGTGAATAATTTATTTGGATGGACAAAGGAAAAGCATTGATTGAATCGGGTGGCAGCAACATTTTGACGGATCATCATTCGTACAACACTATTGAATTACCAATCGATGTGAATATTTTTGAATCATCTTCTATTGATGGAGAGGAATATTCGGACACTGATGATAATTGTTCGTATTACGTATAATGATGATTTAAGGTTACGTGCCTCAATAATATCATGTATGAGGAAATGGAACGGGTTAAGCTGTGTCACAGACGCCATTTATTAAAATCACATTGATAAAAGATTTTATTTTCCCTATTTAATGGTCCAACAGAAATAAATATTCAAAATCCATTTGTCAATTGGTGAAACTGAGTTTTATTTTAGAAAGACTTTTTCTGTTAATTTTTGACTTTTTCATCCAAATATAGGCTGATAATTAGTTCGGGTAGCAAAATAAAAAACCTAATATCAACACTAACTGTATTATATGCTTTCCGCAGGATCGGTTCGCTGAATTTCTTTGTCGGTGTTTATCTGGTTAAGCATCCAGTTTGGATGAAAAAAAATCAGTTTCCGAGTAATTCAGCTTTAATATTTATTATAGGGACGGAAAGTTTCCATTTTTAGTAGATTTTCAACTGTGGCTATGAGTTTACATACAATTTGAAACGAAATATACTTTATTTTAACAGATACTAGGGGTCACCTGTGCAATTGCACAATTTTATTATTAATTTGTTTCTTTATTTCTAAATTTCTGTTGCTCGCAGACTCCCAACTCTTTTTTATTCAAATTTGGATTTTTAGAGTCAGCCAGCAGCAGCAGCAAAAACAAAAATATTTTTTAAATAAAACTGTTTAATAATTTCAAAAATTAAATTAAGTGTTTTATATTTATTACTTTTTACACTTTCTACCGTAGGCACTTGGCGAAACACACTTAATACACACATTTTTAAAATTTTTAAAAACACTTGTTAAATATTTCGCAAAATTACAAAAGGTTTAAAAAATCACTCGATCGATTTCGGCTTATTAGGCCATCATCAGGAGTATCTGATCAGGAGACAGTTTAGTAGATACTCCTGATGATGGCCTAATAAGCCGAAATCGATCGAGTGATTTTTTAAACCTTTTGTAATTTTGCGAAATATTTAACAAGTGTTTTTAAAAATTTTAAAAATGTGTGTATGTTTTATTTATTATTATTTATATTTGAATTCCGCTATTGGAAGCAAATTTTCAAGACGTACAGTTGTAGGTCTGTTTTTCGTATCGAAAATCTGGAAAAGGTGAATTATTTAGGAACAAAATTTAAACTTTATTAAATAGAATATGTACTCTCCTCCTGATATACCACATTGTCGGTTACTGTGACATCATCAACAGTACTTCTTTGTTTTGGTCCTTCGACAATTTGAATTTTTAGAGCAGTATATTGTGTTGCTCTTGATAGTGCTGTGTAAAGCTGGCCATGGGTAAAAATAGGTTCAGGAAGATAAATGCCGATTTTTTTAAATGTTTGTCCTTGTGCCTTGTTTATTGTCATTGCGTATGCAAGACGTACTGGAAATTGATGTCTTATTAAATTGAAAGGTAAAGATATTCTTGGAATGAAATGTGTAGTACCCTTTACTATGCGAGTTAAAATTTCAACTTTTCTTACTTTCCTCTGTAAATCTGTGACTGCTAATCTTGTTCCATTACACAAACCATTATTAATAGATAGGTTTCGCATAAGCATTACGATGGAGCCCCTTTTTAATTTTAAAATATGTGGAGGAAGACCAGAAGGATTTAACGAATTCAAAAATTCTGTTGGAAAATTCCCTTGTAAATTACTGTCATCGGTACCATCTTCGTTTTTAACGGAATCTACTGAGCAAAAGGACACTTGTTCGGTATTTAAATTGTTCAATACTGTGTCATTTATATGACGAACATCATCATTTTTAGGACAAAGAATCGCTCTTTGAGATATAGATGACACATCTCCTGGAGTAAAGTTATTGTCAAATGTATCGGTAACGATATCGTCTGATAGAAATTCATTTGGTATATTTAGTGAATATTGTGTTTTTTTAATTGATTGATCGGAGCAACATTTACCATCGCCAATTGAAAAAAGCCATGTGCAAAAAGTTGGATCAGTGATTGCTCTCATATTTTGATCGAGCTTAAATATTTGAAAAAGTTTCCATAGTGGTGACTTTTTTATTGTAGCATTTACAACGCTGACACGTGTTCCTCCTCGGATAACAGGAACAACTTGCCGAAAGTCGCCGCCTAATGTAATAAATTTTTCACCGAAAGGTAAATTATTTTTCATTAAGTCACGAAATACTAAGTCAATAATTTCAAGAGCAACTGCAGATGCCATAGGTGCCTCGTCCCATATAAGGCAATCAATTGATGTTAGTAACTTCCTTTTGTTTTTTGATAACTGAGGAAATTTAACGCAGTCAAGGTTTAAAGGTAGTGCAAAGGCAGAATGTCATACCATGTGGCAGAAGATTTGCCGCAATTTCAGTCCAAGCAATACATAATGTTGTTTTATTAATTGTGCTGAGTTTTTGTATTAATGCTCGTTACAAAAATGTCTTTCCCTACCTCCAGGGCCATCTATAAGTAGAAATATTTCTATGAATTTATACCTTGAATAGAGGACCAAATGTTTGAAGCAGCCATACGCTGTGCTTCGTTTAGATTATCCCAAAGATATAGTTCATTGTTAGGAATACAAAGTAGAGTAGAGAGATCAAACCCAACATCTTCACATAAATCTCGCAGCGAAATAATACAGTTCGTTAACGCAGCATCTTCCCCTAGAATCATATAATCTTTATAATCGTGGAATAATTGTAATGGGTTTAAAGGATTGCAGTGCCAAATAATTGTAACAAAAAGAGAGCGTAATGATTTTGGAAGCATATACTTCGAAGCTTCAGAAAGACAAAAATGTTTATCAAACCTCTAGCTCGAGCAGCTTCTCTGTAAGTAATGAATTGAAAGAAAGAATGAATATTGAAAGTAATAACAGTCGGAGGTGATACCGCTCAGTATCTTTTGGTGAAACTGCTATTATTCTTCCTATAGCTTTATTAGCCGTGATGTAAATTTGTGGATCGTTTTTCCCATTTTTTATTTTTAAATATGTAGTATATCGGTATGTCTTGATATAAATGATTATGTGCAGTTGGATCATTAAAGTTTAAATCAAAAAACGATGTTAAAGTCGTCAATGCAATAGATTCACGTCGCAAACCATTTTCAATGCTATTCTCGTTAAAAAATATTGACTGCCCATCTTACAAGTGCACAGATAGCATAACAATATTATGGGACTGACCATGAATTGGAAGTTCTTGGAGTTTCCAGGCTGCTTCTTGTGCATTAATGTAGCGACAGTTAAGATTGCGCGAAATATCATCGAAATCAACAACAGCTGTGTGATCATTTTTAGAATCAACTTGTACACCAATTCTACCACAATCATGTCCTTTGCTAATATATTTGTGAATATATTTTATGGCCTTAACTGTTGAACAAAGCTCAATATTTATATGAGCATTATATTTTAAGGTCAAAAACGGATTGTAGGGAACGATGAAACGATTATCTACATAAACATTTGAGGGCATAACTTCAGAAGTTATATTTGGATGGGTCAGAAGCTATAAGGCTTAACTCCACTTTTCGAAAAATTTTCAATTGTGTTATATTACAAGAGTTCACAACTAACTAGATAGTAATATAACACAATTGAAAATTTTTCGAAAAGTGGAGTTAGGCCTTATAGCTTCTGACCCATCCATTTAGACGTCGCCTATATTTAGGATAAGTTTCTTTAGATATAACGGTTTCTTCGCAGAATGGTTTGGAAATTGTTTAGAACATTTACCATCAACCATGCAAACACAATTGGGATTTAAATTTCCACATCGCCCATGTATATTATGTTTTATTATCATATCGTATAATTGCGGATGTGTAATTTTATTGGGAATTTCAGCTGAAATGATTTTGTCCACATCTGCAGCTGATTTTAACTTATCCTCCTTACAGAGAGGAAATAAACAATGAGCATGTGGAAGGCCACGTTTTTGGTGCTCAATGCCATAAACGTAACTGCATGTTTTTCCAAACACATGGGATTTGATAATATCGTTCAAAAACTCCTTTAATTTGAGATTGAATACTCGTGTAACTAAATCAGGGCGATCTGAAGCGTTTTGAAATGAATGTAGTTGCGATTTAATTTCTGGCCACGCTGGATTACACGTAAACGTGATAAATAAATCGGGGCGCCCAAATTTTCCTGATAAAGCCATATTGTCCTGATAAAGTTTTGACATAAAGCGTGGCCCACCAATAAATGAAGATGGAAGTATGAATAAATTACCAATCCTTACATTGTGATCATTACTAAAGCTATTCATATGATCTAAAAGACCTTTGGACGAATCAACACGAAGAGATTTTTAATTGGATCGAATATACATTAAGCGATTGGCTTCTACACGCGCATAAGCATATACAATATACTGCTGAAATAGCTTTCCCCCATAGTGAAGAGAATTAAAAATTGTTGGTCTAATTGCTATTTTATATGCGTAAAATTGTAGAACGGTGGTAGTATTTCGTACAGCCGTAGAGTTCGTTGTATTATGAGGTATATTGGTAGTCCATCCAAAATCTCCATTAGGGTAAAAAAGAGGAAAAATCATTGGGTCCAAATGTTTGGATAGGAAGTTAATTCGCTTAATGCTTCTGCTATTGTTAGGATAAACTGTAAAATCGATTTGGGCGGGTATGTTGCCATCACGATCGGGAACATAAATTAACGCAACATCAGGTGCATTATACACTCTTTGATCATCCTGTAAATTTCTATAAAAACTAAGGACACTTTATTTATCTCGCAATTATTTTGGGCAGCATAATGCTGATTCGGTTTCGAATGCTTCTCGAAGCTTTTGATAACTTCTAGCGTATGGTGATATGTTATGCAAAACATTACCAATTGTTGTCATGATTTCTTTTAGGCAGGCTGAGTTATAATGATTATTCATACGAATATTGACAGCGGTATCAGTATCATAAAGAAATAGTTCAGCATACAAAATATCAGCATCAGCAGTGTGGACGTTTCCCATATTCAAATTTAAGTCAATTGGAATGTTATCAGCAGTTTTGTGGTAGACTTCACCAGAAACTTTAAAGCAATATACACTGCCATGCAGAGCTGTGAAACCGAACCGGAACCGAAAACCGGAACCCATGGAACCGTCATTAAATTAAGAACCCCGGGAACCGACCGGAACCCCATAATCATTACTTGATAAACAGTAAAAGAACCCAGGAACCGGTTCTTTAATTACGGTTCTGGGGTTCTAATTTTAATGTATTTATATTATAAATAAAACATTTTGTATGTATTATTTAATAATTTTTTTCCACGATTAATTAAAAAAATTAAAGCAGTAATATTATTCTTCTGGGGGTAAATATATTTTGGTAGTGTGATGTAGCCCATATATTCTATATTATCGTAATTAATATTACGATTAATGCAACAAACTTCGTTCCCTAAACGATATCTTAGTTTTGAGATTAAATAAATAATCCATTATTTAATTTAAAAAGTTAAATAACATATTAATTAATATAATTATTGTACTTGACGACTACTGAATTGAATGATCATATTTTTATATTTTTTTTAATTAAATTAAAACTTACTAATAAACACGCTTTATCACAAACTTTGAAAATTTTATTTAATTTAAACAACTTTAAGTTTAAAATGCACTTTCTTTAATTGCAATTAAAGACAGTGTATTTTAATAAAGTTGTTTAAATTAAATAAAATTTCATGAAAAACTGAATACATATTTACCTAATATATTTTCTGGAATAAAATTATTTTTTTGTAATATAAATTTTAAGAACCCTTTACGAACCGGAACCGGAACCGAAATATGGGTTCTATTATAAGAACAGAACCGAAACTGTACCGAAATAAAATAACAATCCAATAACCAAACCGGAACCGGAACCCATCAATATTTTAAGGGGTTTCACAGCTCTGCTGCCATGTATATTATGTATATTGGCTCCCATTGAAGCAAAGGCGTTAGAGATGTTGTATTGCCTAATGAACTCACGGAAATTTCGGCTTCTGCGATCAGTACCAATGTATAATTCTTTAATTTCAATTGGAAAATGTGCGTTGGAAGTAGGTAAATTAGACAAGGTAAATTAGACAACTTACCATTGTGGTAACAATTCGATTTAAGCTCACTTTTGAAGTGAACTGCAGTGCAATGGATGCATGTGAACGAAACCGGTCTAAGATCATGTGTTCACCTTAATCGGTTGAGAAATATGCGAATTCCATCATACTTGGCCATATTCCAGAACTAACTAATGCTTCTATCAGCGCAGAAATGTCTGTTCGTGTCCGCTCTAATAAAGTGTCTGCTTAACTAGGGGAAGTTTTCATGGAAAAATTTCAGATTAGCAAGGGGTTTAAAATGTGAGTCCGTTGTAGTGTCCCTTAAAGTGAGTGTCTGTTGAACTGAGGTTTCACTGTATTTTTAATTATTTATAAAAACAAATTAATTAGAATATGTAACACAATAATTTGTAAAATCGTAAGAATGTTGCAAATAATAAAATGAAACAATGGCTGGTTCCTAATATTATTTATTAAATTAGCAATAAAAGGTTTATTCACGCTTATAAGCCTCGAATATCTTTCTTTCCTTTTTTTATTTCTGTTTTTTCTCCACACAGCATAAATGCTAACGATAGAATGAATTAAAAAGCATGGCGTCCTCATTTCTTCTATTCCTATGCGTAAGTGTGAATTCGCTTAGTAGTTTAAAAATTGATGTTTTTATAGTCCTCGGTCGAGAACCAAAAACATTCTCGACCGCTCGATATCAAATTCCCAATTTGACTAATTTACAATTTCAAAACAATTGAACGATTTATTTTTCTCTCTTCAGATTCCAAAACAAAAGTCATTCGTGAACAGCACGCTCTCAACGCTCCTGCAATCACGTCAACTACACACCAAAAGAGATAAACGCTCTCCCTAATAAACACATGGCCAATATCATCGCATATTACCGCACTAATGTAATCGCTCGAACAACCGACACAACATACTGATATAAACAATTGGTATACATCACTCTCATACAATGATAACCAATAACGGACGCTGGCAAGCTCAACCAATACAGCAAAAAGACAAACGAATTAAACAATCGTTACTCGTCAATGAGGAGAAGTATGATGCAGCGCTGGACAAAAGAACAAACGCAACAAACCGAAAGCAAATGCGATCAGTGATACGCAGGCAAGCGGCGGCGTAACAGGCACTTACGAACAGTGATTGCATGTAAAAGTCTTGACTGAAAAAAAAACTCGAATATAAAATAAAAAATTTGTTTGTTTCATTCCGATTTATAAAAAATAACATTTTATTGATAAAATTCGTAATCAGGCTCCTCTTGGCCAATGCCAAATTTTTCGCAATATAAATCTACAACTTCATTAGTATATGGACGACGAATCTCCAATTTCGATTTTTGGTCGTCGATTGCAAATTTAAATGAATTTAATCTCATGAAACAGAAAAGAGGTCTTGGTTCCATTATTGTAAATACAGATTTACTCTTAAATTGAAATTCATTTGTATTTGATTTATGAATCTCTTCCAAAATAAATTCAAACATGGATAACCATGTGCCTTCGTCTTCATTGATGTTTACCAACTTGAATATAAAATTGGAAATGTTTAATAATAAAAGTGTATTGGGCTTTAAAATAGTTTTATACTTACGTCAAAATTCTCTAAATTATTGAGTAGTTCCCAGTTACGACTGGTACTTTCTAAAGAACATTCATATAGTGATATCGGCGGTTTTATGTTACATTCTTGCAAATTCTGTAGCATATTTAAATCAATTTTAATTTTTCTAAATCTTATATTAATAACATTTAAATTATCGAAAATTCTGTAATCATTCAAATTACAGTTTATGTTTAAAATAATATTTCTGTTATCCAATGTGATTGTTTTTAATTCCGCCGTGAATCCTTCGATAAAATTGAAAGTATTTTTCCCTTCCAAATAAATGTGAACAGAATTTGTTTCATAACCTGGTATAATCCTATTGTGCTTGGATATGCACACATTATTACACCATCTGTAATTTGTGTCTAACACAATTTCGTAAACGTTCCTCAATTGAATCAAATCTACAAATAACGATAAACTCATGTTGTCGAAACCTCGTCCATCAATATAATATTTAACATTAGATCTTTCCTTTAATTTATTAAGAACTTCGAACTCTTCTTTTAGTTTAATAGTATCACGTATCGGAAATGATTTGATTAGATGCAAGGTAAAATTAATATCAACATCTAGAGTTTGAAACAAATGTTGAAATTCGTATACCAAATAAAACATAAGAAGGCCTGTCGGTTGAATATTTTTGACAATGAAATAATTTTTTATGCTTAAGTGTTTATTTTTAATGATTTTGGCAAGTATTCGTTTTATCATAAAATCAATTTCATAAATTAGAAGATTTGAATTGGACGGGTCATCACGAGCATCACTAATTGCTAATTTTAACGAAAGTAGATCAAAAATATTTAGATCATTGGCATAACTAAGCGTTCCAAGATGCCTAAGGATTATAGGTAATACCGAATAGATGTTATCATTTAAACGGATTTTTCTCAGCAGATCAAAATGTTGCCACGGAAAACCATTTGTTACGAAAAGATAACTTTGGGTATTACCATTCCGCCAATTTTGAAATTCGTTTATTATATCTAATTTTACACTAACACTTTGGTTAAACGAAACCACTTTAATGGGGTGGTCACCGTTAACAGAATATCCGAGCTTTTCTTCAATTTTTAAAATATACGCTTCTAAGTTGTAGCGTTGAATGAATTCCTGAAAATAAAGGTTACATTTAAACGATATTTTCGCTTTAATTTTCTCATTTCTGATTATTTTACCTTCAAATTATGAAACTCTGCTGCGGATATAAATAAGGTAGGATTTTCCTCCCATGGAAATGAAAATTGCGAATCGATAACTAAGGCACGCACAAGGCTCTCTTGATCTTTATTTGCCCGTAAAACATTAATAAGATGCATTTCATAACGTTCACTTCCAATTTGCAGTATATGCTCGCACATTTCCCAATCTGTGTTTGTCATTGTCTCATGCAAAGCATTTTCGATTTTGTTTATTATCGATGTGTGAACCAATAATGAATAGGAAAGATCCCCTGTTTAAGCCAAATTAACACTTATCAATAAAATAGGTCGCGAAATAAATTGAAATAAAAACTTACAATAAAAATATTTTTTGTTTAATAAGACTTCGGTTATAATATCACTTGATTTTGTAATTTCTTCCTCCATTTTTTCTTAATCCAACTCGCAAACACAAATTCTAAATGTATTAACTAAAATTAAATTGAGTGAACATTCGTATTTAAGTAAAGATAATTTGAACTCTTATCATTGACTTACGTGCAAAATTTTATCAAAAAAATCATCAACAAACATAAATTTCGCTCAATTGATAGATACAAATATTAAATGAAATGTGTACGATAACAGAAAAGTTCATTTAATATTTTTATCTATCAATTGAACGGAATTTGGTTATTTGCTGCCAAGTATTGTAAGTAATAAAAAGATGGCTTATCATTTTGATAAAATTGAATTATTTTGTTTTGTAATTGTTCGGTAACGACACTATCACCGTGGAAAAAGAAATAATTTACCCCTGGCTGAATTTTCTTTGAACTGATCCATTTATTAAACCACGCGCGTAAACCAAATCGGTACATTTTTTTACTAGGTTGGTAGAACCTTTTATCACATTCGTGTGACGTTTGAGCAGAATACATCCGTTAGTGTGAATTTGGCAGCCATTTCACGACGCGAAAAGTTTGTCTGGCGGTTTTTACTATCGAAAAAAAAAATTGAACTACGAGTTTGCTTGAAATTTTGTGTTTCCAATGCAATTAAGGCTACGGAATTATTGAAAATGTGGCAGAAGCATTCTAAAGTTTACTCTATAGAGAACGCAAGTATTTGAGTGGCATAAAGCATTCAGTGAGGGTCGCGAGGTTGTAGAAAACCTGCCTCATGCAAGTCGTCCATCCACCTCTATTAACGTCGATATATAGTATCGAAAAAATTAAGCAAATTGTCCTCGAAAATCGTAGCGTTGGCATTAGTTGGCAATTCGGCATAAACGGCCGGATTTGTGGGCAAACAATTCATGGATTTTCCACCACGATAATGCGCCGTCACATTTCAGCTGGTTTGTGAGTGAATTTTTGGCCAAACACGAAACAAAAGTCTTCGCTCAGCCACCGTACTCGCCAGATTTGGTTCGCTGTAACTTTTTCCTGTTTCTGAAACTCAAATATCCACTCCGTGGAACGCGCCATGATTCGATTGAAACAAACTAAAGGCCATCCCGGCCGAGGCCTATAAGATGTGTATGGAAAAATGGATTAACCTTTAGCATGCTTGTATTGGCTCAAAAGGGGTCTATTTTGAAGGCGATAATAAAGATTCGTATTAAAATACTTAAAAATGTTGTTCTTTTTACCAGTCCGGATCATATTTGATCAGCTGGTTTTTGCGACAACATTTCTCAATTTGCCATTTTATCACCTCCCATGAAAGACATGAATCCGCGACGTTACACATTTTGAACCACAACAAAACTTGTTATGTTAAATAAACAAAGAAATTGAAATTTTTCCATTGTTATGAATTTTATCTCTTCAAAAACAGCTATAGTGTTGTCAGCTGTAACAAAAAACTATGTTGTTTTATTTCCATCATAAAAGGCTAGATGCGATTTTATGTCTCTTCTACTAACCACTTATCGCTTCCATTGAAGCGATCATAGGTAGCCAGAATGAAACGGAATTCTATTTCAATTATAAGCGTATTTTGTTGACCAAAAATGCAATTCGAATTATTTTGGTTTTATTTTGTTCCCAAGAAAATAGCCAATTTGATTTAATTTTCAAAAGCCAACCTTTCGAAATAAAATATAAATTTAACATGTATTATGGCATCTGGCGACTTCTATCGCTAAGAACGAAAACTAAAAAATGGGATAAGATTTAAATAATCCCAAACAAAATTTCGGATTATTTAATCCCTCTCAGGGATTATTTAGTGCAATTGTTGTTGTAAATGTCTCAAGTAAATACGCTATATTATTCACCTAAGTCACATTGTTCATTGTAGTGTAGGGGATTAATATATTTCTTAACGAGAAAATTAATCTCTACCTACATGAATAAAAAACGGAAAAATTCAAAATTGAAATAAAACAAAGTATTCGTCATTTATGTACTACTGAGCTCATGCGTCATTATTATTACTTAATTAAATGATTTCAGTTGATACGAAATGTACAAAATTATTTTCATGATCAATGTTATTTGGTTTTCTATTTGGTCGTATGATTGATTTGCAGTATAATCAGCAATCATCCAAATCATGCAGATGAAAAATAATTTAGTATGCAGATGAAAAATAATTTAGAATTTCTCCTCTAATTCTATACATGCGAATTTCTATGGCGAAAAATACGAATTAGGAGAAATACTTGCATATACATGCAACGAATACTCTCGATGTAATTAATACATTGTCTGCCAAGTTATGCAATACCACTAGCATTTTATTTATGTGTTTCAGAATAATATACTCTGGCACATAAGGGGTTGTTACGAATACGGACAAACAAATTATATTTTGTTTGAACGAAATAAAAACATCATCAGTTCTCTCGATCAAGTGGCAGTAGCATCTTGTTACTTTTGAATATTTAAAAATAAATTTTAGTGATAATTCCCAAAGAAATTGTTGAAAATTATGTTTCTTTTTGGGAAAAATTGTAATATTAATATTTGGTGCAAATTATAAATGAAAACTTTGTTTAAAAATTTAAGTTTATAAAATTTAAAATAAATAATTATAACATTTAACAAAAATTGTTTAGTGAATTTATAAATAAAAAACAATTTAAAAAGATCGAGAAAGGTTATTATTTATATAACCAAAACATTACAGTAGAAATGAAGAAGCGGCTTAATTCGCTTTCAGATTCTGAATCTCAGCATCTGACTGAATAGGTGTGGCAATTGGTGTTATCTATAATCTCCGATGATTTTTAATGTTGTAACGAAAATTAATTTGGCCCAGTACCGACTTCTCCTCTGAAGAAAAAGGACCAGTATTTCGTTATCAGAATACACGACCCTGAGATTAAGAGTCTCATGCTCTACCGACTGAGCTAGCCACGCATTTCCACAACGATCAGTAGAGCAGCATGAGGCGGCGCTTTTCAACTCAGTACGAACTAACCACCACCCAAACATTTCTAAATGGAACCTCGATTTTAATTTATCACCGGAAGGTTTGCCTATAAATCGCTGTTTGTTTCGGTTGGCACATCTGGCGCATAGTTACAACGTGTCAGATTATGTATTAAGATCTGAATTGGGATCCATACTCAAAGGAACCGCTCTCAACTGGTATTGGTGCTATTTAGAACGTAACCCAAATCACTCGTGGGAGCAAATGAAAGTTGGCTTAATAGACAGATTTCAATACAGACGTACCGATTATGACGTGAGGCAAATTATAGAGGCGCGCAAGTAAAAGGTCGATGAATCCTTTATGGATTATTATAATGAGATTTTAGCTATAACGTTGCAATAGCGAAACAGTTCTTCGGATGATGAAATACTTCATTTGATTCGAAAGAACATGAGGCCCGGACTAAAAGTTGCCATGGCGGACAAAACAATACTTTCAATAAACGAGTTGGTTAGACGGTGTGTCGCGTTAGAAGATACCTGAAAACAAACTAATTACGACCCAGAACTAATCTGCCGACGAAAAATCATCAACGAATTTAGCAACGAACAAGAGGTGATTCATCAGTTCCAAAATTTCTTCTTGCACCCAAATAATGCGGAAATTTCGGCCTTAAATAATTCTAATGGCTCTCCTCATAATGTACCTAATCAAAACTTAGTAATTTGCTGGAATTGCTTAGACATAGGACATGTCTTTATGGATTGCGAGAAACCAATAACGGGTGTTTTTTGTTTTGGGTGTGGTCGGAAAGGGATCCTTCAGCCAAATTGTTTTCGATGTAAGGAAAACTCTATAGTGAGGCCGCGAATACCTGGGGCGAGGTCTCAAATGAATATGAATCCCAGCTGCCAAACAACGAACCCCTACCCAAAGAGAAACGTCCAAGTTTTGGCAGGAATGCCCCCAAATAAATTTCGTCGAACCAAACCAAAATTATTTAGTCGTTTCGGATAATTCTACCAAAATTGCCAACTATCCGGACACACAAACCTTGAAGTACCAACCAAATTCCATTAATTCCGAGTCCGGCGCAAATAAACAAAAAGTGCGTAAAATTACTCGCGCACGTAAATATTGGACCCAGCGTAAAGCCCTTAAACAAACTATCGCAGAATCCTTTATCAATCTAGACAACCACGAGGATAATCGTCCCTACGCAGAGGTACGCATAGACGGAGTTCTTTATAGATGACTGTTAGATAGCGACGCAATAATTACAGCCTTAGGAAATGGTAGTGAACAATGGTTGGAAAACACGAAATCAACATTCCATAACTTTCCACCTACTCTAAAAACAGCAGGAGGGAACGTCGAACGTATTTTTGGTCACATATGGGCAGCAGTTAGTTTTAATGGAGTTACAAAAAGTTTGCGAATCCACATTGTTCCGGGTTTAAAACAAAATTTATATTTAGTGTATGATTTTTGGAAGTTGTGTGGATTTCAACCTTCCATCTCCGAGTTAAATATGGACCCCGAACACCCCAAGGTGTTCGGGACCGGCAAAATTCACAAATACACCTGAAAAATAAGGAAACTAAATCACCACAAAGAAACACAAATCTTAAACAAAAATACGTACCTATCTGATGGCTGTTTTGCTGTATCCAAATTATCTTCGAGCCGCATCATATAACAAGTATTCTAAAAAGGAAAGTAGAATGATAGAAAATAGCTAAACTATGTAAAATATGTTGTATTCTTATGTTTACTTACCGATTTAATGTTTTATCTTGTTGTTGTTGTTGTTATTTTTTTTTGGTCAGGTCGACCAGCAAAATAGCTGTATATGACCCAATCTATAGCTTTCAAGCGGGTAAATCCAAAACTTCTAGAAGTAATGGACGCCCTTATTATTTATATATCATACACTGAATCGCACTTTGTGATACCACCGACTAGCACGGATATATGGGCCTTAGACATTAAAAAATGCAGTACCCAGTACCACTATCTATTTTATTGAGCTGATATTTGTAATACCCTCGCTTTTGTACACGATATAACGGGCCTTTTACGATACTACGCAGTACCCGGGACCACCAGCTCAATAAAGATGTTCACACTTCAAGATCTATATTGCGACTGATGTTTTATCTTGTTTATAGGAGGATTTTTCAAGTAGTAAGAGAGTTCGCATATAGATGGTGTGTCTGGGATTTAATATTAAAAAAATTAAATAAATATTAATAGGACTAAATTGCAACAATGCAGATACAAACGTCTCATCACAAAAACTAATAAATTATCTTTATAAAACAACAATATTCGTATCTTGACATGTTTTACTTAGAAATACAACTCTAAATTTATTTTAAATAAAATAGAAAAATATCTTCCAATTAAAGTTAAAATGTATTCATTAACACTTTATAAATAAAAACATCTTACAAAATTCCAATAAATCAAGAAACATCATTCATAAATAACAATTTATTTGCGCTTGTTTTGCATAGGAATTCCAATGTAAATGTTTGACATTTGCAGTTTTATCCCAGGACAACGACGCACCATGCAGCAGAGACTCGAAATAAAAACTCGCTCTATTGTTAATTTATTTATTTTTGCTGTGACAACCATTAAAGTAATTACATAAACTGTCCGAAACATAAAACTGGCCGAATTGAATAGTCGCGCCATCTAAGTACAAACACATGAACTATGTAAGCCAATATTTCTGTCGAGTGACGTCAATATTTTAATTAAGTTAATTGCAATCAGTGAGTCGAAGCGACAAGATCAAAAATAAAGTGTTTCAAGAAAATTATTATTAGTTTGTGTATTTTTCTCATTGGGTTTTCTAACCAAGGTTGGATTCTCCCGTCACTTACTTTGTGGTGCTTAATAACTAAAAATAAACGAGTGCACACGTCCACACAAGGGACTGACGGAACAATATGTGTTAACCAAGGAGCAACGCCAAATGCAACACCAATTAAATAACGTTATTATCCGGTTTCACCCGTTAAACAAGCGGAACTATAAAAGGAACTGGATCGTATGATCGCGTTGGATGTAATAGAGGAATCCACAAGCGCGTGGAGCTCATCGGTTTCGCTAGTGACCAAAAGTAACGGCAAAGTAAGATTATGTCTGTTGAAGGATGCGTATCCCCTGCCAATTATCGACGGACTCCTGAGCCGACTGGACCAAACCAAATTCATTTCCAGCTTGGATTTAAAAGATGCCTTTTGGCAAATACCGTTCCCGACAAACAATATGTAACCATAGATGGTGTACCGGGAACAATGTAACTGACGTATGGTAACAATATTTTGAAAAAATTCGCAAGAAACATATTTTTCATTTTACTTTTAACATTTCATCCCAATACTCTCTTTAAATTCAACTCTTTTCTCATCAATTCTCTCATCTTTAAGCCAAAATAATTTTTTCGTTTATATTTTGGTGCTAATTTTCTATTGTAGCAAACAAAACAACATAAACATTGAAATTCATACCTCTTTTCTTTGTTTTTGTTTTGTGATGTAAAATTTAGTTTATTCATGTAGTTCAACAAGGTGATACGTTGGTGACAGTTGGTTAACGTGAAAATTTGTGTGATCAAAAAAAGAAAATAATAATAATTAAATAAAAATAAATTTTATATTTTAAAAATATAATTAGTAATAATAAATTATTAACTGTGAATAATTTATATAGTAAATTGTAAGTACATATATATTTTATTATATTTTTTACATAAATATTGCAAAAAAAAAATCGGTACAGTGTCATTTTATCAAGGATAACGGTATAAAAACACATGGCAAAATATTATTTTGTGTATCCGTAATTTGTCGGTATCAAAATGTTTAATACATCGGTAATTTTTCGTTAACATTGTGGGTCGTTCTTCGAGTATTTCGGTAATTTTTCGGTAACATACATAGGCCAAATACTAGCATATCGTTAATTTCTCCCTTCCATTTGATAAATTAATTATAATATCAATTGCAATGAATTATAATAACGTTAAAGATAATAAATTGTAACTACCTATTATCTTATTAAATAATAATTTTTAGATATAATTACCATATTAAAATGACATTTATTGACATAATTATAAAACACATGGTAAACTGATTCTTGTGTATATCAGTAATTTGTCTGTAGCAATCGGAAAAAAATTTTAGTATGTCGGTAATTTTTCGTTAACATTGTGGGACATTCTTTGAGGAGTATTTCGGTAATTTGTTGGTAACATTGACCAAACACTAGCAATTACCCATTTCTCGTTTACATTTGATGAATTAATTCTGAATCGATAATTTCCTGACAAATTCAACATTTTCCTTTTGTGTACCGCATAATTATTATAATACGCAACGACAATATAATAATTTTTTGTTGCTGCATGTGGGTGTACTGATCCTTTGCCACCCGATATATTCGAAAACCAAACTAAATGTCGCGGAATCAATTTTAAGACAATTCGTCGCAGGTGTCGCTGAACTGTACGGAAGACATAATTTAACGTATAACATGCATTGCGTAACTCACTTACCCCGTATGCTACGAAAGCCAAATCAACCTCTGGCACAAATTTGTAATAGAATTTGTGAAATAAATAATATAAAAGAGTCAAAACACGGAACAACATCTAAAATTTATCCTATATTGAAAAATAAAGAAATTACTAGGGAGGTAAAAATAATATACAGGAAAATAATTTTTCCACATTTTCAAATCGATAATGGATGTAAAAATTGCTATGTTTTATTAGAAAACAACGAAATTATCAAATTTGATCACGCAGCTGTCGAGGACAGTAAGGTTTTCATGTTTGGCAGTCGATTTATGAATCCACGTAATTTTTATGAAATTCCAATCTAATCCAGCAAATTTGAAATCTTTGAGACTGATTTAAATGAAGATAAAGTGCGTGTTTGGAGCATTAATCTAATTAAATGCAAGCTATTTGGAATGGCAACAGAGAACATCGGGGACGCAGGAACATATGTTTTCTTTCCGTTGATACATTCGGAAATGTAACGAAATATGAACCCTATTTCATATACTAAAGTTTTTTTTTATTATTATTATTTTACTATATTCAGGGTAATATTTTAAATATACACGAAATTTAGTTAATTTTGCTTTTGAATTTGGCTAATTAAATATTTTTATTTTCCGTGTTTAAACTTTTTGGTTTACAAGACTAAAAATATTATGTTATTCCTTAGGGTTATGTATGCTGTTGTGGAAACGAATAATGATCTTGGGCAAAAAGAAGTGTCAATAGTTTTATCGTCATGGATTATAGATGAGGAATATATATATTGGCCGCCTAATCACTACAAAGCTTTTTGAATGAAACCCGATGATAGTTGGACTCAACATCCCTGCGTTGTTTTAAAACGGAATATAGGTAATTTATGTAAATATTTAATACAAACTGTAAATTAACATAAGTATATATTTTATTTCCAGCAACATTTTCGGAAGCTAAAGCGAAAGAAAAATTTTTGTCGGAAAATTCTTGCTCAGAAATTGACGAGGGTTCAACCCGTCTAACAGCAAAATATAATTTTAATGAAGATTTTAAGCAAAATGCTATAGAAACCGAGATATCAAATTTCAATGCAACGGTTACAGTGCCAATAAATGCTCTGGGTCAAATTAGCAACGTGACATCTAATGACAACAGTGATTCAACCCAATTTATAGGAAAAGATTTCCGCTCCCCGCTTGCAATGGAAATAACACCTCAAACTCTCCAATGTCCAGATAACCAAAATGAACCAGATCAGCCAATGGTATCCGTTTCACAAACACCAGAATACATAGAAGCAGCTGTCAATTCCACGCTTGCAATTGAATCAACTTCTCGAACTTCAATCCCTCATGACCGTGAAAACGACGGTGCTTTAGATGACAAATTTAATTATATTTACGCCGAAATAAAGAAAATTAGAAAATTGACAAAATCTCAAACGGAACTAATAAAAGAACAAAATTCGAAAATTGACAAATTGCAAATAGAGCTGACTAGAACAAATCAGACCATTGAAAACTTTATATCATCGTCATTAGTAGCTCAACAAAAAGTAAAAAAGATTGCAAAAGACAACAGCTTCGTGTACCCTATTGTGCCAATAAGAAGAGTCGAGGAATGCGAATTACTCAATGCTAAATTAACCGAAAATTATTATATGGAGCAAATGGTAAATATTTTGATTGAAATCAGTTACAATAATTTCAGATTCTTAAGAAATTTTTAATTATAGGTTATTCGACTTTTTAAATATCGGACTACGAACATAAATAAAGCGGTAAAACAAATGTTCGAGCATTTGTTTCACTATGATATCATAAAATTATATTCATGGACTGGGCAATCCGGAATTACAAAAGGTACACATACATTCTCCAAATTTAATGTAAATAATGACTTTCAATATATTTATATAGTTTTCCAAAATTGATGATTAAATGTAGTATAACGTGTACTTACAGAATATTACAAGACTCATAGTAGAGAGATTGTAGGTCCTGTGCCTTTCAAATTTTCTTGGTAGTGTTAAAATGTTAAAAATCACTTTAAAATCGAATAACGCACATACAATTTCTTCAACCAAATAGTACATGTTGACTAAGAGTACGAAATTGAAACCTAGCAACATCGAAATTTAGGAGCAAGAGCAACTTTAATTTGTCAAATGGTGGCGTTAAAGGTTAAACTTTCTATTTTAGGGATATGTTGCTCTCGAAAACCCACGTTCTACACCTCTTAATCCTGCAAGAGTTGAAGGAGAACAAACCTAGGATTTATAAGAAAAATGTATGTCAAAACAATAATACACATGTCTTTATCGAATTTAAAGAGATTTTGTTTGACTCGTAATTTTGCGTAACTCGACATGCCTCCCCAGTCTGTAATTTAGTCGAAAAAAATCGTATCAGGTACACGGTAAAAATCATTATGACACAATCTACTATTGCCGTAGTTAAGGCTACTGGTTCATTTTTCGTCCTAGGTTCGGTTGGTTAGAAATTATCAACTAACTACAATTGAATAGGCAACCATTTCAATAAAAATGTTTTCACGGCTACATAAAATCAAATTTATAATAATATTCTTCAAGAATTTTCATAAATTTGTTGAATACGATGTCAAAATTCTGTTGTACGTATATAATAAATAAATCAAAATTTAATGAAAAATTAGAAAAAAAAAACTAATAGAATAATAATATATTATATAATTCGAATATTCTTGTATGTAATGTAAATATGTTTCTCTTTCTCTAGGTATCCACAAACTTATCTTTATGGACCTAAACATGATTATCCAATTACCAGAAAACACGTTAAATTACTTAAATACTGATGCTCCCGTAACAACGGATGAAACAAAAAAAGCCATTAAAGAATTTTTGAAGCGGTCAACTATTGTAATGGCCCGCAATAGCAAGAAATGTGTAAAAACTTAAATACATATTTTAGTAATTAACAAAACTCTTTACTAAAAATAATTGATTAATAAATGAATTTAGATGAATTTTAAGTATAATAAAAATGAATTAACTGAATTAAATTTTAATGTGTTTTATATTTTTATTATAATATTGCGAATAATATTAATACAGTTAATACTGGTTGTGTTGTTTTCCCTGATAATTAAAACATCGACTAACAATCAGTTGTGGAAACCAAAACTTGCTTGATTTATATAAAATAAAAAATTGGTAAAATTATAGTACATACCAAATTTAGTAATTTAACCGATATTTTATCTGTACCTATTGCAACCTAATACCCTATAATATAATGTAAGATTATATTATAATGTGTCGCAGTCTATGTCGGTTTCTAAAACTAATTTTTAGTAGAAACATTGTATAACAAAAAATCGGTATCATTTCAGTAACAAATACCAGGATATAAAAGAAATTGTTTACTATTCGTGTCTTGTAAGTATATTCCATAAAATTACGGTAAATAGTGGGTTATCCTAATAATACTTTATTCAAAACATTACAACATAAAATGCTGGTTACCGTAGAGTAACAAAAACTACTATTTAACCAGTGGTAACAGACCGGAAATAGTTCCAAACCATTGTGTGCCAGAATTAGGTAATTTTTTGGTAACCGATCGGGTTCGTTACTACCTCGGTCTCCGGTAACACTTCGGTTTTTTTTTGGTTTCAAAACTAAAATTGTTTGTCGGGGTTGGCTCCCGAGTCCCGAGATAAAACGTCATTTACGGTCCCTGGAAGACCACTATATCAGTTTAAAGTGATGTCGTTTGTCGACTCATGCATCGAGTGATTCCGCACGTCCTACACGATCAAGTTTTCGTATACTTAGACGATCTTTTAATAACCACAGGAACATTCGACGAACATATTCAACTTCTAGCTAAGGTAGGCGCTTTAATAAAAGCCGCCGGCCTCACGGTTAATTTAGAAAAAAGTAAATTCTTACTGAAAACTATCAAATATCTGGAATTTGTGGTGGGAGACGGAAATCTACGCACCCAGAAAAAAAGTCAAAGCTATTATGGATTTCCCAACGCCTACGACCATCAAAAAAGTGCGCAGTTTTCTGGGAATGGCAGGATGGTACTGTCGATTTGTATTTTCCTATGCAACCATATCTGCACCGCTGACCAACCTCTTGAAGAAGGAAAAAAAATTGTGTGGACTAATGAAGCAACGACATGTAAAACAAGCTTTATGCCTGGCTCCCATTTTAGTACATCCAAATTTTAACAAGGAATTCTTTATAGAATGCGATGCTAGTTTAGTGGGAGTAGGGAGCGTACTGTTCCAACGCGACGAGGATGGAGGTGAACACCCCATCGTATATATGTCACCGAAGTTAAAGCGCAATTACTCAGTCATGGAGCTAGAATGCTTTGCGGCAGTTCTGAGCGTATAAAAATATCGCGCATATATCGAGGGGTATTTCTTCACGATCATCACGGATCATGCTAGTTTGCAATGGTTAATGAACCAAAAGGAACTAGCCGGTCGGCTCGCCCGATGGAGCCTTAAACTCTAAGGGTTTAATTTTAAAATTGAACATTGTAAAGGATCCCAAAATGTAGTCCCGGACTCATTATCAAGGGCAATCGCGGAGGAAATTACAGCGTTGGCAGAAATCGATAATCCCCATTCACAGGTGGTTCCGTACGTCGATTTAAAGTCTCCCGCATTCCGCTCGGACAAGTATCTCAAGTTAATAAACGACCTTCAGTCGAAAGTCCATATCCCCGATCTAAAAGTGGCAATTGTTACATTTTAATCATTTTGTCGATGTCATTTTAATCATGTCATCGATGTTGATCGATAATGGAGCCCAATTCATCTCCAATTCGTTTAAGAACATATTGCATAAATTTGGAATTATTATTAGTTGAGGGCCACGTGGGCGTTCAAGCTACCCCGCACTGCGACCTAAAAGATCTTTTGTGCAAATTTGGAATAAAACATACTATAACTCCCCGTTACTCACCGCAGTCCAACGCCTCAGAACGAGTAAATCGTTCAATATTAACAGTAATTCATGCGTACGTAAAAGAAGATCATCAAAATTGGGATGCTCATTTATCTGAAATCACTTGCGCTTTACGAAATGTAGTTCATAATTCCACGTAATATTCACCCCATTTTTTATTATTTGGGCAGCATTATGGTAACTCATGGAGAGGACTACCAATTATTAAGGGAATTGGACCTGCTGGAGGAACGCGAAATTTGTGTCCAAACGAAAAGTAATAAATTAAGTATGAATCAACAATCCGTCATCCAACATTTAAATCAAGCATACGAAAATAGCACCACACGGTATAATCTGGCCAGTAGAAACCGAACATTCAAAATAGGGCAAACAGTGGTTTGTTAAAAATCACGTTTTGAGTAACGCCGCTAATAAACTGTCAGCCAAACTAGCCCCTAAATTTATTCAAGGCAAAATTATTAGAAAGGTTGGTAATGTAACCTTCGAACTGGCGCACATGGATGGCAAACGATTCGGGGTATATCACATCAAGGATCTAAAAAGTTGATCAATACCCGGCTCATGAGACTGTTCTCAGGTGGGTCGTCCCAACGTTTGTTGGAAAAATTCCCCGGGTGTTTTCTTTTTCCAACGAATTATGGCGGGAAGTGTGTTTTTTTTTTGATAGGATATCTAGCGAGCGGCGAATTTCTTGAAAAAAAAAATGGAAGTCAGTTTTTTGTTTGGGACGTAAAAACGACTAGAGCGAAAAGGAAAAAAATTGTTTTTCTTTGAATATTGAGTTCGCCATAGTATAGTAAATAAAAAAAAAAACAGTTTAATCGTGCGGACCCGAGCTTCAAAGAGTACTGCCCATATTAAATGAACGAAACCGTGGTGCGCCTCAATTAGGTCACGGGCTATTGGAAAATAAGGTACAAGGACCGTCGGGCCCCAAAACTAAACAAATGATCACCCAAAAACAAAAGTAGAAACAAAAAAAAAGTGGTGTGAGCGGGTGGAAGGATCATGCGCGTCTAAATGTTGGTCTGTAGGAAGCGTGGCAGGGGTGGGAGAACGGGACCTTCCGCCATATGGCGTTCCACTTGATTGTGTTTCGGGCCTCCCTGCTCCAAAACGATCGAGGTATAAATAGTATTTTCATTTTCCATTCGTCTTCTCTCTTCATCCCTTTGGTTTCCACGCACCAGTGTTCTGCTAATTTATTGGTCCAGCTACATCAGGGACGGGAGCTCCAGAGGATTCCGGCGCTGGCGTCGCGAGTGCGCTGGACCGTTCCTCCTCGGTGTTCCTTGTACGCTGGGCGTAGAGATGGGGATCCTAGCCATTTCCACCCTGTGGTGTTGATTGTGGAGGTTCCTTGTCTCGACGCTAGGTGGTGCATCCTTAGCCTTCTATAATTCAACTTCCTTTTTTTTTCTGTCGAGATCCCCCCATGATTGGCCGGAAAGTATCTTATTTTGTGCTCCGGCTAATACATGGGCGGTGCAAGCTTTGTCCTTCGCTAACCCTTGTCCCCAAGGCGGTCTACTCTAGCATGAATTTATGTCCGGAATCCCCACACCCTACCCTGAGCTTAGCCCGCCAGAGGTGGCTGATAAGTTTTCTTGCACGCCATGCATTGTCGAGCTTTGGTAATGTTTGAGAATTTGTCACAGGGCCCAACCCAAAATTGCGGAATAATACGTACAGGTTTGGAAACTTAGTGTGTCCCCTTCACCTATTAAATTATGTTTATGCGAGCCAATCTCTGTTAATCATGTTAATCCTCATATGTTAATCCTTTCTTGAAATACACTGCAAAACAAATGTTCACTCGCATAAAATGTGTTAAAAACTTCTAACGGGTCACTCAAGCCAATATAATGTTGGTATCTTTTAACCGTAGCTCCAAGAATTTAACTTTTAAATTATGTTAGGAGATTGATTTTCTTAGGATGGTTATCTAAATTTTTAATGAACCAGTATATTTAAAATAAAAGCAAATTTCGAGCAAGACAGGAAAATATTGGTCACTCTGGTAGACTCAAATATACGAAATTCATAAAAACAATGACATATTTCGAACTGTTTGGGAACACTCTGCATTTTCCAATCAAATTTATTTCATATATGGTGCGCCAATGAAGAAATTTTTATGCATATAAGGTTTCGTCAATGCCTATTGAACATATTCTTATAGATAAAATATTATCAGTTTATTTCACAAAATCGAATATAAATTGATCAGTTGTTAGTAAAATGTTTTATAAACGCGCAGGTGATGATGCTTCAAGATAAGATAACGAAATTATTTTGAAAACATGTAAATAAAATTTGTGTCAAAAGTAAACTAACTGTTAGCCGTTAAAGTATACATTTTCTGCTGCAATGAGGTAATTGACGCACAATAAATAACATTTGCCAGCTAATTAGATATAAAACTAATATTTTTTTATTTTAGTATTTTGGACGGTGATATTTACGAGAATATTGATAATCCAGCGAAACGAATTGCCATAATCATCACGGATTACTCAGAAAAGGATATGATCTGAAAGCGAATGGAAAAAGATGTCAACAATATTAAACGATTGTTGCACAATTTATGGTTTGAGGAAATTCGATTTCATAATTATGTTTAATAATGTGACATATAAACTAGATACGAACACATTTCGAACGGGTCGAATCTTTTACAATAGTCAAAACTTGCAAGGTATTTTTGTGGTGAATAATTTGTTTGAATGAGCAAAACCATTGATTGAATCAATCGTACAACACTATTGAATTAACAATCGATGTGGATATTTTTGAATCATCTTCGTATGATGCAGAGGAAGATTCGGATGCTGATGATAATGGTTCGTATTACATTCAATCATTGTGTGACATTATAAATCAACATATTAATGATGGGACGATTAAGGTTACGTAACATTATTAATATTAAGTACATATGTGGAAAAGGGAAGGGTCAAGTTATGTCACAGACGCTATTTATTAAAACCATATTGATGAAAGATTTAATTTTCCCTGTTTAAAGTGTCGACAGAAATAAATATTTCAAAATCCATGTATCGATCGGTGCTATCTGTGTTTTATTTTAGAATGATTGTAAATCATTTACGATCATGATTTTTTCTGTTAATTTTTGCCTTGTTCATCCAAATATAGGCTGATAATTTGTTGGGGTATTAAAATAAAAAACCAAAGTTTCAACACCAATTGAATTGTACGCCTTCCCCAGGATCGGGTCCGTTATGGAGATATGGTAATTTCTTTTTTGGTGTTTATCTGGTTAAGCATCAGTTTGGATGAAGAAAAAATCAGTTTCCGAGTAATTCAGCTTTACTGAAATTTCTGCGGCCAGAGTGCGAGCGATAAGCGGGGCGTCCAAAATAGTTGCGTTAGAAGCGATTTTTAAAGTTGAATTAAGTTTATTTAGTATGAAAATATTTGGAATTTCTGTGCCTTGTGTTTGTCCTTTAATTATATCTTTCTATGTCGATGTTTAATAAGTAGATTGTAAACTTCTATATATATAGAAATATTTTATTTTATTTTCAAAATATTAATTTGAAATATTTATTAATTTTTCTTTTAATTATCTATTACATATTAATGCACACAATTATAGAACACTATGCAAAATTTATATAAACTTGCGCGAGAACCAGCGACAAAACTCATCACGCTCAGTTTTTTTATCGTTTCTCGCTTTAAAACTCGCATTCACTCGCACCTCGCATCGCTTTAACTGTGGACAGTTCTTGATTGATTGGAAGTAACGATAGAAATTGACCAGGTTACAGACACCTAAGTACAGCCAATAGGTAGTAACACAATAACAACACATTACTAATCTACTTTTATAGTTTATTAAATTTGAAATTGTTCCTAAGTTATGATGTTCGTGTCGAAGTGCTTGTAAATTAAAAAAGCAAAATCAAAACAACACATTTTCAAACTACATATTCGTTGGATACTTGAGATTTCGGGAAGCTGAATCAAATTCCTCGTGAATCTATTAAACAAATCAAAATTAACTCATTATCACTAAGTAGTTGCTACTTCATTAATAGGATTTATTAACTTATATGATTTAATATGTACGACCAAGCCAAGTTTCCTGAATAAGCCGAGCCCACCGTACACCCTTTTATAAATATCAAAATCGAGTGACAGGAAAGGTATATTAGTAACAAAGAATCAACCCGGCTCCAGACACCTAAGTACTTGATAGTAAAGGACCCCACACTTTTTGTATGGAAAATGGCCCTCGGTCAAACTCTGAAAATTTGGATTTTGGTATAGTCCTTGACCTATTGATCAAAAGTCTTAATGGTCGCTAAGTCCTAAAAATTCATGTTTTTCGGATGTAGACCTTAGAAGTTGAGATTATCGCCATTTTTTAACATAGCGTAAAGCTACTTTGCTAATATCCAAACCATAAGTGGTGCCAAAATTTTCTTCAGAATAACCATGCTCAACTTTGTTTTTTGTTAGCTCCAATTTGGAGGACAGTTTGATATTTGGCACACGATTTGCTCGCACTTTTCCCAAACTATAGATGCCACGGCTTCGGAGGTATACCAGCAAACCGAGCGAGGTATAAAAGTGATCGAAATAAATAATGTGGTTGATATTATCTGGGATGTGTTTTGACAAACAAACAACGACATTCCACGCGGCCCATATATCCGGTATATTCTCAGAAATTACATTATCGTCAGCACCCGAATAAATTTTAAATGCATAGGAATATCCTGATGAATCGCAATGTGAGGAAATGTTCGTTCCCCATTTATGTGGTTTGGCCGGCATATATATTGACGTGTCGGACTTCCTCGCATTTTGGTAGCATATACTTGTTCAACACAGAGACGCTGACGCATTGGCATGGAAACAAATCGTCCATTGAAATGTTTTATGAGCGGTTGTATTTTAAACAGCCGATCGTATCCCGGTTGATCTTTTGAAATCGCAGCTGAATTATCATTGAAATGGCACCTGTAACGCGTCTCCTCGAACCGATGGCGAATCATAGATTGTCTTACTGCTTTCAATGAATGTCTTCCCCAATGAACTCGGACATTTGGAAACGATATACAGACATAGAAATTAGGATCCCGATAAATTTTAGAAGTTCTGATTCTTCAGCGATGAATCGTGATTCAATATTAGTTTGCCAGTAATTCAGTTGGTAGCTCCGTCTGACCTTGAAAAATGATTTCATTTACATGAAGTTGTAGCTTTTTCTTCTTCCAAATTATCGATTTGAATGCCGGTGAGTCATTTTTTATTTCGCTTATATGGCTATTGAATGCACCACAAGAAGGATAAGTAGGGCCATCTTCTTCGTGTTGTAATTCGTTTTCTTGAGAGCATTTCTTGAACCGAAAAGTATTTGGATGTCCAGTTGATAGATTGATAGTACACGGTTGAAAAAATAGGTATAAAATTGATCATTATTAGATATTCATATAAATCCATCAGCAAAATGGTATTAAATTAATAGTTTCGCAATTTATTAATTTGTGTATATTTAGGGTTATAAATTTTATATGTAGGTACTATCGTATTAATTTTTTATATAGCATTAGTATTAAACTAATAAAAAACTATGTACAATATTTAATAATATTCATTTATAAGTTTGATATTGCGATATATTAATGAAATCAATACCAATGACATATTAGCTCAATAAACATAACTTATTAAATGCTCTAATACTTAGTAAATTTTGTATCAAATATTTAATTCTGATATTTATTAAATTGATAGATAATGTTATTAATTTAATAGATAACAATTTATCAATTGTATATTTGATACCTAATTAAATATTAGTGGGGATTAAAATTATTTTTCTTTAATTGGAATAAATAAAAAGCTCTAAATTTCATTTATCATACATATATTCTTTTTTCTCTTTCTAATCAAATTATAATAATTAAATTCAACAAACACACTACATTTAATATTCTAAGTCAATTTTAGATTTTTTTTAAAATATAACATTTATTTGTCCTCCTTGAGGTTACTACTTCATAAGTACAAATACTTTCATCAAACTTCAAAATATCAAAAATACTCAAATTTAAGTTTTTTAGGCTTAAGTCTTCCTCTAGCTCAAATGCGTGATGAAATTTATCGAAAGCTTTTGTAATGAACTTTTTACATAAAAGAAGGTACCGATTTCTAAATGTAATAATGTATTTGATTTAAAAAAAAGGGACACTGAATTATCAATCAAGGAAATAAATAGTAATGGACGGTAATGAACAGAATTTTCAAAATACGGAACTATAAACAATGGTTCGTTTTCCAGATAATTTAAACAAGTCCACCCCGTTAAAATTTCGTGGAGTATATCTTTGGAAGGCTCACAAAGCTTGCCAATTTTTATTTCATGATCCAACGTAAAATTTTCCTAAGTGGTAACAAACCTTTTTTGATGCCTTTGAGATAAGGTTTTAGGTAAATTTATGAAATTTTTTAGCCTGGTTGATAAATTTTTAAAATACTGATGTTTAGATTCATAAAGTATTGTGGAATATTGGCTCAATGGACCTAATTTTACCATTACATTTGGATAATATGAGTGAGTAAATGATGTTTAGGGATTAGTTTAAGCTTAAATATATTCACAACAACAACAGTTTTTGAAAAAGCAATTTGAAAAATTTCGAGAATTGTTGTAAGCCCTTCCCACCTAATCATTGTTGATATGGTGATTAAGTCACAAAAAGATAAACGGTAAATGGATTGCTAAACACCAGCATTGAGAAGCTGAGAGTCCTAAAGAATCATTGTTAATAGAAGACGTAGGTAATACTTTTCTGTACAGGTAACCGTAATTAAAAGAATGTATTCTGTCGTTTATATGTTGCATACGAATTATTTTTGAATCGGGGAAAAAATTAAATAAAGCCAAAATTATGAAAAGTACTACTCCTTCGAGTAAATCATGCATTGGATCTACAGTACAATTATTTAAAATATCGTAGTTCGTTAGTTCGTTAAGAATAGATAAACTTTTAACACCTTTTTTTAAGTTTTTATATTCATTTAAAAAATTTGTGGTTAAACTAGTAAGAGTCCGCATTTTTTCCACATTCTCAACATACCTGTAGTGACTCACGCATTGCAATCATATAAATTAATTATTTGGTTTATATAAATTGCAATTCATTCGCCACCACATACACATTTTGGGTTTACGCACAAGATTCTTCTTAGCGTAATTTATTTCATTTTCACCTAACGTAAATGATGCGGAACTCTAAAAATATATTTAGTGATACTTGTTTCATCTCGTTTTCGCTAGCAGTTTCAGAAATTTCTTTGGTTTGCTATTATTCTGTTGTGCTCCATCTAGTGAAGATAGGATAACCAATGTTTGACATGGCGATTCTCTCGCATGTCAACACTAAAAATCGAACTAATTCACGCGAAAAATAATAAAATAAATAATTCATCGCGAGGGTAAAAATATGTTCATCATCTCGAATTTTTATTTTCACACACACTCTTTTTACTAGCGTCATAAAATCAAGTCGATTTTATGCGATTGAAAAATTTCTCGATTGTGATAATAGCTGCATTTCTTAACGCATAGTGATCCGGATCAGATCAAAGTTTACATTGAAAACAACAACAAAAATTTAAATTTTTGTTGTTGTTTTCAATGTAAACTTTGATCTGATCCGGATCACCATGCGTTAAGAAATGCGGCTATTGTTTTAACTTCAGAAAGTCAAGTGGTGAAAAATAATTTAAAACCCCTTTTTTATTATAATATATCCGGTGTATAAAATCAATTTTATTAATTATAAAGTGATTAAATAATTAAATAAAATTTATATTGTGAATAATTGTTTAATTACACAAAGAAAATCAATGCGTGTTTTTATTGAATAAAATACGGACAATACAAAATTCTATATACCATATGTGCTTTGTATGTCCAATTTATTTATTTCGCAGAATCGACAAAAATAATTTGCATTGAACCCCCCCGAAAATCCAAATAATTGATTTGTACCTAAATTGTCGTGCGTAAAACTAGTAGTAGAAGCGGTTTAAGAATTTGATTGTCAGTAGTTGATTGCCTAATATCATTTGCATTAAATAATGCTGCTATGTGGATATTTTCAGAATGTGATAAATAAATTGTTGGAAGATTTAAAATGGTAAAATAAATTGCACCAAATGTATGAATCGTTTTATGGCTTCCTAAAGGGTAGGTACACTGAAAATCGTCATAAAAAAATTGTAATATTATAGCATTAGGGTTATCTTGATAGAAATGTTTATCTTTAAAAATAGAACCACAACAAAATTTGGATAGTTTATTTGGAATACAAACATGTTTATCGAAAAGGTACTTTTAAATAAAGCTTTAAGGGTTTCTAATACTGAAATATATTGGAAAGTATTTTGCAACAAACATTTTTTGCATTTTTAATTTTCGGCAATATTTACGATCGCACTTGTTAATATTTCTCTTGGCTTTACAAAAAAGTCCAACTTCTGAAAATTAGTAGTTCTTCTGTGTTTTGTCAGAAATTTTTTTAAAAAGTTTTCATGCTACCGACTAATGGCTTTAGTTTTTTCTAAAACCTCCTCCAAACTTAAAGAATAATTGTCTGCTGTTAGAATAATGCTCGAGTAGTCAGAATATATCGCTTGAATGAAATCGAAACTATTTCTTAATATTTTATTGATTGTCGTATCAGGTAAATCTAAATTTTCTAAATTGGAAGCAAACATTGCTAAGCTTGTGTTAAATTTAGATACAGAATTATTGTCTTGTTCATTAGTAGAGGCTAATAATCAGGCTTATATTTGTTAATAAATTCACTATCATTTTTATCACTTGCAAAATTAATTTCAAATTCCGATAAATTATTTATATTTTGTGCTTCTAAACAACGAGCACTAGAACTTTGCTGACCTGGTTTTCTAGCGATATTAGAACATTTCATAGCATGTTTTTTAAGACCTGAATATGTGTTAAATTTAAATGTCGCTGAACAATCTTCATTGCAAACACAGCGCAAAACTAAGAACTTCGATTTTAACAACGAATATATATTCTTACAGACGAAACATCCACCCTGCGCTATTGAAATGTTCGGTTTGAATTTTTTTACTAAATTTTGGAAATACCGCCGTTTGCTTCAAAAGTATATGGCAAAAACGATAGGTTTTGATTATAAAGACAATTCTTACACTATTCCAAATATATTCAAATATACAGAACGGTGATCCGCCATTTTAGAACTACATAACTTCGGATAAGGAATATTTCCGCTCTACCTCGTAACAATTTTGTAGGTCTTTACAGTGTTTTTAACAAAGTTATTTCAATTGAAAAATAGTTTTTTGTTGACAATGGTAATTTTTAAGCAAAATAAGGATTAACAGAAATAAAATAATTCATCTCAGCCAAAATAATTTAAGAAAAATTACACTTTTTAAAATCAATAATTAATAATCACGCCTTTGGTTTTTATGATGGCCTTAATCCGGATCGGCATTGAATTGCAATGTTTGGTTAAATAATATATTGTTATTTCTTTGGCACTTTTCAGCTTGTATTTTTTGATTTTCTTTCCCATGAAAGGCCAAATATTTTCAACAATATTGAGGTAAGGACTGTTTCCTTGTCCAGGGTAACGACTCAATCCCCAAGCTATTTTCAAATTCGGCTACCTACAAAAATTAAACGTTAAAATAAAGCATTCTTACGTCACAAATAACGTCAATAACTTACAATGCGCGCCCTGTAACTGCGGAACTGAATCGTCGTGAAAGAGTGGAATATCGATGTAATGAGTCGGGTCCTCAATAGTCACGGTGCAGGTTTCGATAATTTTTTTAAATTTTTCTTCAGTTACTGAACTATCCAGAAGGCATAGTAATCAAACAAAGGCTGTTATGGCTCCTCAGGCCATAACATATTGTGAAAGTTTTACTGCCTGCGAAATACATTCTGTTAAATACCTTTTGCCTTTTCGTCGCCGAACACTTATCCTTACATAGGGTCCAAATATATTGAACTTGAATTCATCCGAGAATATGAACCAATGCCAGTCCTCGGGCATTCAGTTTTCTCATTCTGTTGCGAATTTGAGGCGTGCAGCTCCCATTTTTGCTGTCAGTGATAATTTTCTCGTAGGTCGATAAGCATAGAGACGAAGTTCCTTTAGTCTTCTTTTATTAGTAGGCACTGAAATAGTGTCGGTTGTTGTTATTAGAAGCTAACTTCTCAGTTTCAGAGCCGTAGCATACTTTTGCTTAAGCGCCAAATGTCTGAAATTCGATCTGTTGGTTTTCTTCTTTGCATCAGACCCGACTTATCTCGCAGCCGTTTGATTTTCGGATTAGTGCCTTAAAACTTTCTAATTGAATTTGTGGTTTTCTGGGTATTGTTGCCTTCATGTATATATTCACTGAATCGCTGTTTGAATGTACGCCCTGTTTGGCCAATCATTAAATTTTAATTTCTATATGCCACTGTCAATTTTGTTTTGTTGCTTCGCTCTCAATTTGTGTTGTATTTTATTGTCTGTTTTGTATGCGATATTGTAGCCAGAATTATTTTAATATTTTGTGTAATATATTGCTAGTGACACGTGTTCATTGTAATCTATTGTAATGTATCGTTTGTTTCTTGCTCATCAATACGTGAAGGTGTTAAATTTTGTTGTTCCGTCTTGGTTTTAATTTTATTGTTTAATCGGTGAATTATATTTGGATTGAACCCGTTCATTTCGGCAATGTTGATGATCGTTTTAATTTTTCTATGTAATCGATGTTCATGTATCGATGTATCATGTGGCTGTATGCTGTTATTTTATGTTGGAATGGATGATATCCATTGTGGTTTGTTTGTGTTGTTTTCCTGAATATTTTAAACGTATGCTCTCCATCAATATTTTGTTTTGTTAGATCCAAAAAAGTGATGGTTTTATTTGTTTCAGTTTCCAATGTGAATTGTATGTTGGGTATATAACTATTATTTATGTAATTGTGTAAATTGTCTGTTTGCCTTTGCGTGCCGTTGAACAATATTATAAAGTTGTCCAGTTGTTGCAGTTGTTGTTGCAGTTGTTGTGTATATAACTTTTTTCAAAAAAGTTTAGATAGATATCAGCTAATGTGCCAAACAGGGGACTTCCCATTGGTAGACCTTCATTTTGCCTATAAAAAGTTTAGTTATGTTAAAAATATACAAAAGTTAAATGATAAAACCCACAGCACCTATACTTTAGCCGGATTACCAAAACTCCATAAACCGGAAATTCTAATTCGCCCCTTGGTAAACTTCACAACATCACTCACATACAAAATTACCAAAGTATTGAACAAAGGGTTGAATGATAAAATAGTTCTAAAAAATAACTAGCCCGTAAAAAACGATAATGAATTAGTACACAAAATAAAATCAATCGCAATCCCCATTGGCGCTAAACTGGCATCATTTAATGTTTCAAATATGTACACGATGATACCTGGTGCTAAACAATAAAAATCGTCATTGATCTACTAATAGAAAGTGGAGTAGACTTCCGGAAAGTCAACAAAGCCATCGGTTTACTGAATGAAATAACTAGGCAAAACTATTTTCAACATAACCAAACTCTTTAAAGGCAAAACGAAGGTCTACCAATGGGAAGTCCCCTGTTTGGCACATTAGCTGATATCTATCTCAATAAACAAATTATTTAAGAGCCCCATTTCCAACGCACATGTCAAATTACACCTTAATTGGTTGAGCAATAGGCAAATTCCGTCATACTTGGCCGTATTCCAGAACGTTATCTAAAAATCATTTCAGAATCCCATTTATATCGTGCATGGTGAATTTCATTAAAATCGGATAATAAATGGCCAAGTTTTATCCTAATTGGCCATATTCCAGAACTAACTAATGCTTCTATCATCGCAGAACAGTCTGTCCCCGTCCGCTCTAATAAAGTGTATGCTCAACTAAGGGAGGTTTTCATGGAAGAACTTCAGTTTTGCAATGGGATTAAAATGTGTGTCCGTTGTAGTGTCCATTAAAGTGAGTATCTGTTAAAATGAGGTTTCACTGTATTACATAATTTAATTTTTTATAAAACATATTTAATTAGAATAACACAATAACTGTTTTGATACTCCGCGGTCGAGAACCAAAAACATTCTCGACCGCTCGCTATCAAACTACAGCCTTGACTAATTTATAATTTCAAAAAAATTGAACGATTTTATTTTCTCTCTTCAGATTCCAAAACAAGAATTATTTGCGACCAGCAAGCCCTCAACGCTCCTGCAATCATGTCAACAACATACCAAAGAGACAAACGCAAAAACGCTCTCCCTAACAAGCTCAAGGCCAATATCATCGCATATCAGTGTGCTAAAGTAATCGCTCGAATAACCGGCACAACCAATCACTGATAAACAATTGGTATTCATCGCTCTCGTACGATGACAACAAATCCCGCTCGTATTGGTTAAATACAACAAAAAGACAAACAGTCGGAATTAAACAGTCGGCACTAGTCAATGAGGAGAAACAAAAATGATGCAGCGCTGGACAAAAGCACACACGCAACAAACCGAAAGCAAATGCGATTAGTGTTACGCAGACAAGCGGCGGCGTAACAGGCACTTAGGAACACTGATTGCTTGTAAATGTCTCTTGACTTGACTGAAGAAAAACTAGAATTTTAAAATGAAAAATTTAATTGCTTCTTTCCGATTTATAAAAAATAACATTTTATTGATAAAATTCGTAATCAGATTTATCCCCTTGGTCAATGCCAAGTTTTTCGCAATATAAATCTATAACTTCATTCGTTTTTATACAACGAATCTCCAATTTAGAGTTATGTTCGTCTACTGCAAATTTGATTAAATTTAAATTTATTGGATTGAGAAGGGGTTCCATTAGTATTTCAAATGCACCTTTTCTATTAAATTGAAATTCACTTCTATTTGATTTATGCATCTCTTCCACAGTAAATTCAAACATGGATAACCATGTGCCTTCGTCTTCATATATGGTTACCTAATGGAATATAAAATTGGGAATGTTTAATAATAATTGCTGAGCTTTTAAATAGTTTTATACTTACGTCTAATCTCTCTAAATTATTGAGTAGTTCCCAGTTACGACTGGTACTTTCTAAAGAACATTCTCTTAGTGATATCAACGGTTCTATGGCACATTGTTTCAAATTTTGTAGCACATTGAAATCAATTTTAATGTCTCTAAATATTATGTTAATATCCTTTAAATTATCGAAAATTCTGTAGTCATTCAAATTACAGTTTATGTTTAAAATAATATTTCTGTTATCCAACGTGATTGTTTTTAATTCCGTCGTGAATCCTTCGATAAAATTGAAAGTATTTTCCCCTCTCAAATAAATATTTACACGATCTTCTTTATAACCTGGTATAATTCTATCGTTCTCGGACCGGAACACATCGTTACACCATCTGTAATTTGTATCTAACACGATTTCACAAACGTTTTGCAATTCAATTAAATCTACAAATAACGATAAACTCATGTTGTCGAAATCCATTCCATCAATGCAATAATTAACATTAAATGTTTTCTTTAATTTATTAAGAACGTCGATCTCTTCTTTTAGCTTAATAGTATCACGTAGCGGAAATGGTTTGGTTTTAATAAAATAATCCGTAAAATTGATATCTAGAGTTTGAAATAAATGTTGAAATTCATATACCAAATAAGCGATAAAAAATCGTGTCGGTTTAATATTTCTGACAATGAAATATTTTCTTATGCTTAGGTGATTATTTTTAATAAGTCTGGCAAGTATTCGTTTTATCAAAAAATCAATTTCATAACTTAGAAGGTTTGGATATGACGGGTCACAAACATCGCTAATTGCTAATCTTAAAGAAAGTAGATCCATAATATTTAGATCATTGGCATAATTAAGCGTTCCAAGATGCCTGAGGATTATAGGTAAAACCGAATACATGTTATCATTTAATCTTATTCTCCGCATCAGATTAAATTCTTGCCACGGAAAACCATTTGTCACGAAGAGGTAACCTTCGTTTTCACATAAAAACAAATAATTTTTAAATTCCTCAATTATATCTAATTTTGCATTAACACTTTGGTTAAACGAAACCACTATAATGGTGTGGTCACCGTTGACAGAATGTGCCAGTTTTAGTTCAATTTGTACAATAAACGCTGTTAAGTTGAAGTGTTTAATGAATGTCTGAAAATAAAGATTAAATTTTAACGACATTTTTGCTTTAATTTTCTCATTTATGATTTTTTTACCTCCATAATATGAATCTCTGCTACGGCTATAAATAATGTAGGATTTTCCTCCCATGGAAATGAAAATTGCGACTCGATAACTAAGTTTCTCAGAAAGAAGGGTTGCTTTTCCATTACCTGCCGTAAAACAGTAATAACATGCATTTCAAAACGTTCACTTCCAATTTTCAGTATATGCTCGCACATTTCCCAACCAGCATTTGGAAATTTCTTATGCAAAGTATTCGCCACTTTGTTTATTATCGATGTGTGTACCAATATTGCAAACGGATTACTCCCTGTTTAATTCAAAATAATACTTATCAATAAAATAGGTCGCGAAATAAATTCAAATAAAAACTTACAGCAAGAATAATACTCCTTTAATAAGACTTCGGTTATAATAGAACTTGATGTTGTAATTTCTTCCATAATAACTCACTTTAATCCAACTCGCAAACACAAATTCTAAATATTTTAACTAAAATAAAATGAATGAACATTAGTATTGACGTATAGATAATTTGAATCTTATCAGTGAAGTTACTTTCTCAATAAAGTAATTGGCATCTTTTTATTGAAAGTATACCAGCAACAAACTGATACAAAAATTAAATGAAAATGCGATAACAATTACACAGTTCATTTGAAATTTTTATCGATCAATTGAACAGAATTTGGCTTTCGCTGCCAAGTATTGTAATGCTGGAAACACATGAGCAGAATTCTGTAAGCAGCAAAATTAGAATACACAAGTTTAAATGAATTGAAATACATGTATTCTGCTTGGCATGTAGAATTCTGCTTCATGTCTCTATTTCTAATTTTGCTGCGAATCAGTAGGCCATATTACGTAAAAGATAACAAATCTAGTACAATTTGTATACTTTTTATTTTTTCCAATAAATTTTTTTAATTTGTTGACAGAAAATACGTTTTGTGACAAAATAATACACAATTCATTTAAAAAACTTATACATTAAAATTAAATATGTATCAAATAAATGCCACAAAAAAACATTCTGCTTATAAAAAACGACGCTCATGTAGTTCACCCGAATTTCTGCCGGCAGCGACGCTAGCAGAAATTCTGCTCATGTGTTTCCAGCATAAGTAATAAAAAGACGGCTTATCATTTTGATAAAATTGAGCTAAAATTGAATTATTTTTTACTTGTAATTTTTCGGTATCGACACTAAAGAGAAATAATTTACTCGTGGCTGAATTTTCTTTACTATACGTTAATTCTTTTTACGGACTGTACTTCCACTTCTACTACTAATAAAATTCTTCATTTTTGTTTATATTTTAATATACATAAAGCGTCTATTTCTATGATCTATTATCTATATACGAACGGCCGAATTTCAAAGGGCCGAATGGTTCGAAGGGCCGAATGGGTCGAAGGGCCGAACGGGGCGAAGGGCCGAATTTTTTTGTTTGTTTTGTGTTTATAAATATAATTTTTTAAATTTCTTGTTTTAAGGAATATTTTGTAAATGTATTGAATTTGATATTAAGAACTATAATTTTTATTTATTTATGAAAAACAATATTAATTTTCCAGATATCAATGCCAGGTTGAAATATTGTTTATCTAAATGACTCATATCAAAATAGGTAATACATTTCAGGTTGAAATAATATTCAAAACAACACATGAGACAACAATATACTTTAAAATAAACAGTTTCGTTTAATTTAAGTAGACATTTTGGAAATTTTGCCTTAAACTGTAATTTGTCTTTATAATTATGTAGTAAATTGTTAGGAGTACAAGTCTCGAGTTGCGTCGCTTCAACTTGCGTTGTTTCAAGTTGCGCTGTAAAAAAATTTGAGACAGTAATTTTGCGTTGCGTCGTTTTTTCGACGCAAGTCGAGAAGATTATGTTTTTTCATGCTATTAAATTGACTACGATAAAAACAAAAAAATTATCTATTTATCTTTTTTTTATCGAGTATTTAACAATGAGGTTATAGGAAAATAAACAAAAATAGGTAATTCCCCTAAAATAGTAGGAATAACAATTTTGATAATTTTTCTTCATAATATTAGTTACTTTTGACTGCGCAAGTTCATCTAGTGTGTATGTAGTTTGTTCATAAATCGTCGGTTTGCGAGAACAGTGACACATCTCAAAAATGGCCAATTTTGAGATAATAGGAAAAATATCCTTTAAATGTGACAATCTTTTATCTGGCATAGTGTCACTTCTAAACTACACATAGCTTCAATAGATGTGACGTTGAATTTGATGAATTCCCCTATTTTATACCAAAAAAAAAAACTTCAAATCGATTTCTTCAAAAATATGATATTTTGAGATGTGTCACTGTTCTCGCAAACCAACGATATTTAGTTCGTTCTTGTTAAATTTATGAACAAAACATATTTTAACGTTATAATAAACCTAATTTTAGTACATATTTCGCATCTTTCATTGCTATTGAATCATTTCGGGATGCGTCATTTTAAGTTGCGTCGCATTTTTCTGGAATGCATTAGTGACGCAACTCGAGACTCTACGTATATTCACTATATTCACATCACTAAATCACAGAGAAATTATTTTATTCCTCCAAATAGAATTTTCCTTCACCCTAACGAATAAAAAATGGTCGGATTTTTATGACCTTTTATGACAAAATTCTTTTTTGGTTTTGGTGAAATACCTATTATGTACGCAAATATTTTTCCACTTTATAATTACAAAAAGAACAACAAAATTAATGCAATATTTTTGCCGATAGAATATCCAAAAAACATAATAAATATGTATAAACTCAAAAGAAATTAATTTATATTTGATAAAAAAATTTACAAAATATTCCTTAAAACAAGAAATTTAAAACATTATATTTCTAAAATCAAAAAAAAATAAACAAACAAATTCGGCCCTTCGACCCATTCGGCCCTTCGACCCTTTCGGCCCTTCGACATTCGGCCCTTCGACCCATTCGGCCCTTCGACCCATTCGGTCCTTCGACCCATTCGGCCCTTCGACATTCGGCCCTTCTACATTCGGCCCTTCGACATTCGGCCCTTCGACATTCGGCCCTTTGAAATTCGGCCCTTCGTCCTCATTCCGCATAATCAAGTTATACAAGGTAAAGTTTATTCACCACGGTATTTAAAGATTCATAAATTTTTTAATATGTTCTGAGCCACTGCCTTGGCAAGGGTAACCCTTTACAAAAGTTCAATTCAGTTAATTGGTAATTTGCACACTATAGTTATAGCTCTCCTCACTTTGCCTTTTTGCGTTCTGAAGTACTGTCTTCTTTACTCGACCTATAGATTGCCGACACCTAGTTCTAAAATGGTATGACTGAACCCCCTATTGTGAAATGCCCAGATGTTTAAGTGACGTGGATCACTACACAGCGGTGAAGAGAGCTGGAATTTAGAATTCCATTCATGTCCATTCAAGAATTGTGTAATGGTGGGAGCGGCATAAATTTGTGTAAGCAGTTTGGCCATAACTTCATTAATAGATTATTTTTATGATTTTATTTCGATTTAAGTGTAGAGTATAGAACTTTGTTAATTTTTTTTGTTTTGTAGCTATTGGTGTGTGAGATTATAACTTGTCGTCCACAGAACCCTACTGCAACCCAGTAAGATAGTGTTTCACTATAGCGAGTCAAGGTGACCTGGGCCATACGCAACGACGACCATTGACTCAGCTATTGTGGAACGCTATCAAGGTTAGTACCAGACACACCAATCGCTGATCGGTCATAATACAAAAAAAAAATTACTGAATTCTTTACTGTAACCCGAAAGAAAATAGGAAAAATACTCTACTTATAAAGTTACGGCCAAACTGTATACACACATTAAATTACACATATTAATAAAACCTTCAACACTGCAACATCGCTATCAACGTGAACACTATAAGATAATATAAGGATTCTGATACGCATCCTTAAGCTAAAATATTGTTTGGGAATCAAGTAAAATTTTGATTGCTTGATAGTGGAGGCAGTATTAGTTATTTTGGGAGAACTGCGAAGAATTTATAAGATTACTAAAATTTCCAATCATAAAATTAATTACAATTGTGCGGACTGCCGATGATGGTACAGCAAACAGTGTTTTAGATGATATTTATTTATCCACAACTTATATGGGCTCAACCCAAATTATTAAATTACTGGTGACAATTCAACCTTGCTCCAGATATAATCAATGAGATATCCATGAAAATCCCAACATCAGTTTCATCGGATCAACATGGCCTAACACAGGCACAAATAGCAGAAATAAACGACATCATTGTGTTTCCGTCATCAGCAAGAGGATTGGGAAGAACCAGCTTAATAAAATACAAGATAGACGTAGAAGAAGCTGAACCAATAAAACAATAGTAGATTGTTCTACAAGTAAAGAAAAGTGATAGTTTTCCAGCGAGTGTAATTGTTTAATTCACAAGCGAGCGCTAGCGAGCGAGTGGATTAACAATTTTACGAGTATGAAAAAAAACTTTTCTTTCGTGTATAACATGCTATTTTTTCGTGTATTTGATGACAAATCAAGTAAAAATAAAAAGAGCAAGTCAAAAGTTCAAAAATCATTTGGAAAAAAAGCGTTTCTATGAAGAAAAGTGTTTATAGTGAAGAAATGTGTTGCAAGTAGCTGTTTTCTTTACTGTTTTCAGCCAAGAATGACACTGTTTGCCTTTAAGTACACGAAAAAGGTATTATTCTAGGTCGCCTGATATTCCCTATTCTATTTGTCATAGAAGAGGGCCGTAATCCTTCGAGCTTCCCTATGGTTCTAGTACAAAAGGAAAATGGCAAAGTGAGACTTTGCTTGGATTCCAGAAAATAAAGATGATCATCAAGAAAGATGCTTACCCGCTTCCGATAATAGATGTAATATTAGGACGGCTAGAGATAACAACAATTATTAGCAGTCTGGATCTAAAAGATGCCTTTTGACAGATCCCTTTAGCAATTTAGCAAGCAACTCCAAAGAAGCTCTACCACTTCTGCGTAATGTCGTTACATAATGCATTCCTAATTACGTGCAGACTAATGGACGGGTTTATGCCTCACCAGTTACGAGACCAAGTGGTCGTATATATTTGGACGATCTGCTTATAATATTGGCTAATTTGGAGGAACACATGCAATTTTTAAAACCAGTGGCCCATCATACAACCTCCGCTAAAAATAAATTCGTTCTAAAGGAAACAAAATAACTGGGGTCTTAGAACAGACCCTTCAAAAGTAGGGCCTATTGAAAAGTTTAGTACGCCAAAAACTACAAAGCATGTGAGACGAAATTTCTCAGAAGTTACTGCGCCCATTCCAATCTTCTTCGAAAATGGAATCAAATTTAAATGGAATGAGGAAGCAGAAATGGCACTAGAAAAACTCAGAACGATACTTTGGAATGTTCCAGTTCTACATAACCCCGTCTTCAAGAAACCATTTGTTATGAGATACCATGCGAGCACGCATCAAGCCTGGGTGCACACAGATACCCGAAAATGTCCCGAAATTACGAGATTAAGGACAATGCACATGCGCTAGTAACACCTGATTCACAATCCATTTCGTTGGTTTTCTCTGGATGTACGATTACGAGTCCACCACAGCTAGAAGTTATGAATAAGCCAACCGATACTTCAGGCCGAAAACATATGGAATCTGAAATTCTTCTCAAACTTACCTGACATGTTGGAACTGTTGTTTGAAACGGATATTCGGCACGTTTTGACGATGGCTCAACAAACGATTTTCAACAACATTTTCCCTAACTACTCGTCATTTGAAAAACATGGGCTAGGTCGAATGTCGTTGGTGGAACACCATATCGATGTTGGTAATAAATCTCATATTAAACAATGTCACTATGCTGTTTCCATAGTTATATAAGAACTATTGATAATAAAGAATTAGATCGGATGCTAAACTTGAGGATTATAGAGGAGAAGCTCCTGGCCAACGCCAGTTGTCCTAGTCAGAAAGCCTAATAAACTATGCTATGTTTAGACTCAAAGAAAGTAAACGCAGTTACCAAGAAAAGGGACAGGCATCCTCACCTTGATAAATGTACTACTAGAAAGATTAACAGACACCACCGTGATATCGAGTATGGAGCTAAAGAACGCCTTTTGGTAAATATCCTTAGACTATGCGAGAAAAAACCGCGTTTACTGTACCTGGTCGCACAATTTACCAGTTTACGGCCATGCCAATTGGGTAGTGTAACTCACCCCGAAGGCCCAAACGATGTGCCTGATGTAACTCATCCCGAACGATGTGCTTCTTCCTAAAGCAGTAGTTTGCATGTTATCGTATCCCTGTACTATTGAAATGCCTTAGCATTCATATTACAATATTTGGATGTCAAACTGAACCGTTAGCTAGTTAAAAACGCTATAATACTCGAGTAGACGAAAGGAGAAATTTATCACTAAGGGTACTGGGATATTTACCACAGATACCAATAGCAACGTCTTCGCATAGGCAACCGTCATGGAGCCAGTATCCTCCAGTTTTAGCTAAAGGCAATTAATGACCAAATTCCAAAGTAAGAGGGATATTACGGCACCTTGCGGTGTACCTCCACTTACAAATCTTCTAGCGGAGAACTTCTAGAAACTCACATTTCAGCCCCTTAGCATTTTGATCTAAACAGTTCGAAAGTGCCTGAGTTACAGTGCCCGGTATTGCATTACTAAAGGTCACTTTTAAATCCAGAAAGGATACCATTCCGTTTTCCCTAAGGTCAAAAGATTTTTCGGTTAAGAGGAAGGAAGATAAGGTACTAGGTCTCTGGGACTGCAGTATTAGTCCATTTGTTAGGAATGTGACATATTTCTATAGGCTAACCTAAAAATTACTTACACCCAGGAAATGGTTAAGTCGGTAATTTGTTTGATATCCGGATTGATAATACCATCAGGTCCTGGCGATTTATATGGTTTTAATCTACTTATCGCCCACAAAATTTTCCTTTTACTAATAATTTGACCTTCGAACCTACTTGCCCTGTTACCTTTTGGCGTAGCAGGCACAAATTCAGAACAAGCGGGATAGTGAGTCTCCAGCGGAATTTCCAACGACTCTGCACTAGAAGTGGTCTATAAACCAGCTGGTCATTGGAGATAAGTTGCTATGGAAAGACCAGTAGATAGTACGTTGTGTAGCCTTGAGCTCTCTGAAGTCTGAAGTGGATTTTACCACAGTATAACCTTCAAAATCTGTTCTTGTCGCTTCTTAATTCATATTTGTATATAGCATGTTTGTTTAGAGAAGTCCTCAATTCTTCATAGGAGTCCCAGTCGACAGCAGCTCTGGCTTTCCTTCCATTTTTAAATAGCCTCTTGCATTTTTTATGGGGTTTTATAATCTCCTTGAACCACTAAGGTGACAAGATTTACCCCTAGGCCTACTTATAGAGGACATGAGCCCAACTTCGCTTCATTAAAAGGTTTAAAGAACTTGTCCCCTAAATTATCAAGTTCTTGCGTAGTTTTTGGAAGTCAGTGAAGTTAGCCCGAAGAATCAGCCCGAAGTTTTGGTTCATTTCTCGGATAAAATGTAGCTAACCCGAAAAAGTGTAAATTTTGTAAAAAGTGTAGGCTCATCCCGAAAAAAATATTATAATTAAAATGCATCTAGCACGAAAAAAATCAAATTTAAATCAAATGAAAACTAATTCTTAAAAAATATTTATAATAAAAAACATAAATTCGTTTGAGATTAAACGTAATACCATTCAACATATTCTACAAATTCATATTCTAATTTATGTTCTGTTGGTGTAGTGTAGTCATTTACTATGAAGAAACCTTAAATTTTATACATCCAATACTAGAGATATTGCTTAATGGTTTTATATATGGGTGGATAGGCCACACACTAGCTAAGATTTGTCCTGTACCCCAGGTTCATATCATGGGGATAAACATATGTTTTTGAAAAATTTGTATTTATAGTGTAGCGTGTGTATCCCAATGATATGAATCACCTGGAGTGCTGGCCAGCTATTAGCTAGTATCATAGCCTATCTGCCCATATGAAATACCATTAAGCAATATCTCTAGTATTGGATGTATAAAATTTAAGGTTTCTTCATAGTAAATGACTACACTACACCAACAGAACATAAATTAGAATATGAATTTGTAGAATATGTTGAATGGTATTACGTTTAATCTCAAACGAATTTATGTTTTTTATTATAAATATTTTTTAAGAATTAGTTTTCATTTGATTTAAATTTGATTTTTTTCGTGCTAGATGCATTTTAATTATAATATTTTTTTCGGGATGAGCCTACACTTTTTACAAAATTTACACTTTTTCGGGTTAGCTACATTTTATCCGAGAAATGAACCAAAACTTCGGGCTAATTCTTCCGGCTAACTTCACTGACTTTAACATTCTAACGCAGCGTGTAACATGAACCCAAAACTAGTACCCTAAATGTTTTACCAAACATAAAAAATTTAATTTTAAAATGAAAAATTTGTTTGTTTCATTCCGATTTATAAAAAATGACATTTTATTGATAAAATTCATATACAGATTTGTCCTCTTGGTCAATTCCACATTTTTTGCTATATAAATCTACAACTTCATTCGTTTTTACACAACGAATCTCCAATTTCGATTTTTGTTCATCGACTACAAATTTGATAAAATCTAATCTTATAAAACCGCGAAGAGGTATTGGTTCCATTATTTTAGTGATGTGTCTATTAAATTGAAATTCATTTGTATTTGATTTATGAATCTTTTTCAAAATAAATTCAAACATGGATAACCATGTGCCTTCGTCTTCGTATATGTTTATCTCCTAGAAAAAAAAATTGGAAATGTTTAATAATGAATGCGGATTGTGCTCTAGAATAGTTTTATACTTGCCTCTATTTTCCCTAAATTATTGATTAGTTGCCAGTTACGACTGGTATTTTCGAAAGAACATTCATATAGTGATATCAACGGTTTTTTGGAACGTTGTTGTAATTTCCGTAGCATATTTAAATCAATTTTAATGTCTCGAAAAATTATCCTATAGAGTTTTAAATCATCGAAAATTCGGTAGTTATTCAAATTACTACAGTATATGGTTAAAAGAATTCTGTTGTTAACAAATGTGATTGTTTTTAAATCCGTCGTGAAGCCTTTGATGAAATTGTAAGTATTTTGCCCGATCAAATCAATTTGTATAAAACGTTCAGAAAATTCTGATTTAATTCTATGGAGCTTGGAGATGAACATACTTTTACGCCATCTGTAGTTTGTGTCTAATACGATTTTGTTAATGTTTTTTAATTTAATTAAATCTACAAATAACGATAAACTCATGTTGCCGAAACCCATTCCATCAATGCAATAATAAATATTAGATGTTTTCTTTAATTTATTAACAACGTCGATCTCTTCTTTTAGTTTAATGGTATCACTTATCAAAATTGATGACATTTGTAAACTTTGATAGATACTATCGACATCTACAGTTTCAAACATATGTTGAAATTCATGTACCAAATAAAACATAAGAAGTCCTGGCGGGTTAATATTTTTGCCAATCAAATATTTTTTTATCCTTAAGCGATTATTTTTAATGAGTTTGGCAAGTATTCGTTTTATCATGAAATCAATTTCATAAATTAGAAGATTTGAATTGGACGGGTCATCACGAACATCGCTAATTGCTAATCTTAACGAAAGTAGATCAATAATATTAAGATTATTGACATAATTAAGCGTTCCGAGATGCAAGAGGATTATAGGTAATACCGAATAGATGTTATCATTTAAACGGATTCTCTGCAGAAGATTAGATTGCTGCCACGGTAGACCATTTGTCACGAAGAGATAACCTCCGTTTTTACCATTCCGATATTTTATAAATTCGTTAATTATATCTAATTTTACACTAACACTTTGGTTAAACGAAACCACTTTAATGGGGTGGTCACCGTTAACAGAATATCCGAGCTTTTCGTCAATTTTTAAAATAAACGCTTCTAAGTTGTTGCGATTAATGAATTTCTGAAAATAAATGTTAAATTTTAACGATAGTTTCGCTTTAATTTTCTCAGTTTTGATTTTTTACCTTCATAATACGAAACTCTGCTGCGGCTATAAATAATGTAGGATTTTCCTCCCATGGAAATGAAAATTGAGAATCGTAAACTAAGACACGCAGAAAGTCATCTTGATTCTTATTTGACCGTAATACCATAATAAGGTACATTTCAAACCGTTCATTTCCAATTTGCAGTATATGCTCGCACATTTCCCAATCAGTGCTTGGAAATGTCTTATGCATAGCCTTTTCCCATTTTTTTATTATTGATGTGTGAACCAATAATCCATAAGGACGCTTCCCTGTTTAATTCAAATTAGCACTTATAAATAAAATAGGTTGCGAAATAAATTGAAATAAAAACTTACAAGGAAGTTTGTTAAACAAGAGGTTGTTTATAATAGAATATGATTTGACAGTTTTTTCCATATTAATTCACTTAACTAAAATCCAACTCGCAAACACAAATTCTAAATATATTAACTAAAATAAAATGGGAGATATTAAGTATAGATAATTTGAACTCTTATCAGTGACATCACGTTCACAATTTTATCATTAGAAATAGTATCATTTTATTGAAATTTATAGATACAAAAATTAAATCAAATGTATGCGATAACAATTACACAGATCATTTGAAATTTTTATCGATCAATTGAACAGAATTTGGCTTTTTGCTGCCAAGTATTGTAAGTAATAAAAAGATGGCTTATCGTTATGATAAAATTGAATTTCTTTTGAGTTGTAATTGTTCGGTATCGACAGTGTTACGGTGAAAAGAGAAATAATTTACCAGTGGCTAACTTTTTTATGGACTGTATTTCCATTTCTACTTCTAATAAAATTCTTCGTTTTTGTTTTTTCTTGTAATATAAAGCGTCTATTTCTATGATCTGTCCATAATCCAATTATACAAAGCAAAGTTTATTAACTATAGGATTGGAAGATTCATAAATTTTCTAAGATGTTCTGGGCCACTGCTCAACATGCTCCCGCCTTCGAAAGGATAAGCCTTTACAATAGTTCAATTCAATTAATTGTTAATTTAAACACTTTAGTTATGGCTCTCTTCACTTTGCCTTTTTGCGTTCAGACGTACTGTCTCCTCCACTCGACTCATCAGCCACCTCAAAGCCGGCATACATACATATTCACCTTTAAACAATCTCACTTCCATTTGGATTCTTGTAACAAGTTGTGCAAATATTCGTTAGAAAACCTTCTCCAAAAATGCTGCACTAATAGAGATTTTGTTTCCAGTACAATAGCCTATTACTCGATTAGTGACATACACTTCTAAAATGGTATTGATTGGACCCACTATTGTGAAATGCCCAGGTCTTGAGGAAACATGAATCAATAGAAAACGGCGAAAGAGGGCTGGAATTAAGAATTCCATTCATGTTCATTCAAGATTTGTGTCTTGGTGGGGGCGATGTAAATGTGTGTATGCAGTTTGGCCATAACTTCAGTAGTAGAGAATTTTTCCAATTTTATTTCGGTTTAAGTGTGAGTAAAGAACTTAGTTAAATTTTTTTTGTTTAGTACAATAGTGGGTATTGTTCAAGTAACACTAACAACAATCATCAATTAGAATAATTTCATTAGTTTTGATTATCTTTTGTTTTATATAATTCATTACAATTTATACTTAATTTCCATTTGTAAACTTACCTTAATAACATTAACCCTTTCAAACGCCATTTAAAATTGACTTTCTTCCAAAAATAAAATACGTAGCACAATATATGCACTGCTATGATATGGCATTGCTCATAAAACTGTAGTGTGAACATAAATACATAAGAGAACGATCGCACAAGAGAAATGAGACAAAAATTAAAAATTACGGTTGGTCGAAGCGATGAAAGTTGATGTACAATATATTGTACAAGGCGTTTGAGAGGGTTAATTGTGTACCTACTTAATAACTCTACAAAATTTGTTGTGTAGAAATTTGGCCCTCTGCACTAAGCAGCAAAAACAAAATCAATTACATATGTCAAAATCAAATTTGTAAAATCATTGAAATAAAATAAAAAGATCTCTCTTCTACCAGCCATCAACGAGTGAACACATAATTGTAAAATTTAATCCGAAATATATATTTAAAATTTGGTTAATTTGTATTATTTAATACTAAATTTTGTGCAACTTTATTTGCCAAATTGTGCATAGTTTTTGTTGTGTTTATTCGTCAAGTGTGGTGCGCATCTTATAAAAATTGTGTGCAAAGCTTATTGCCATTTTGTACAGGTATAATTTGCCGTATACAATCGTCTACTGCTACCCGGTAAAATAGCGTTCCACCATAGCTGAGTCAAGGTGACTCGTGTCACACGTTACAATGGCCATTGACTTAGCTATGGTGGAACGCTATGTCACCGGGTAGCAATCAGCGTTTTTATAAGACAGTTGAATGAAACCATGAATTTAAACCACTTAAACCCACATTAAATAACACAATGTTAATTAAACCTTTAACACAGCAACATTTCTTTCAACAGTATTGGAAATCTCGGAAAACGTTTCTTGAAGCATGTACTGTGAACGCTATAAGAGAATATCAGTATTCTGATCCACGTAATTACGCTAAAATATTGATTGGAAATAAAGTGAAATTTGGACTATTTTGGGCAGAAACTGCGAAGACTTAATAAGATCACTAAAAATTCCAATCAGAAAATTAATTACCTTTGTGCAGACAGCCGATGGTACAGCAAATCATGTTTAGGTGATATTTATTTACCGATAACTTATATGGTATCAAACAAAATTATTAAATTTCTGGATTTAATTCAACCTTGCTGCAGAATCAATGAGATATCCATGGAAACTCCAACATCAATTTCATCGGATCAACATGACTTAACACAACGTCATTAGTAAGTTTCCGTCATTAGCAAAGCGATTGGGAAGAACCAGGTTAATAAAATACATGATAGACGTTGAAGAAGCTGAACTAATACAACAAAGGTATTATTCTATGTCGCCTGCTAATCTCGATTCGATTTATCATAGAAGAGAGCCATAATCCTTGGAGCTCCCCTATGGTTTTAGTATGAAAGGAAAATGGCAAAATGAGACTCTGCTTGGATCCAAGAAAAATCAGCATGATCACCACGATAGATGCTTATCCGCTGTCGATAATAGATGGATTATTAGGTCGGCTGCAGAAAACATAAATTATAACCAGTATGGATCTAGAAGACGCCTTTTGGCAGCTTCCTTTAGCAGTTTAGCAAGCGCCTCCAAAGAAGCTCTACTACTTCCTCACCAGTTACGATACCAAGTGTTCGTATATTTGGACGATCAATTTATAATATCGGCTAATTGGCCAATCATCTAATCTCCGCTGGCTTAACTATAAATTTAGCTAGAAGTAGATTCGTCCTAAAAGAAATACCTGTGGTCTTAAAACAGAACCATTAAAAGTAGGGCCTATTAAAAGTTCCCTACGCCCAAAACTATAAAGCATGTGAGACGCCTACTAGGGATGGTCGGGTGGTACCGTCGATTCGTACCAAATTTCTCAGAAGTTACTGCACCCCTCATCAATCCTCTTCGAAAATAGAATCAAATTTAAATGGAATGAGGAAGCAGAAATCGCACTAAGAAAAATCAAAACACTACTTTGCAATGCTCCAGTTCTATATAACCACGACTTCAAGAAACCATTTGTTATAAGAATTGCGGTTTCGACGTTTAATTTGTGGGCAAACAATTTTCGGAGTTAAGCATAGGATACGGTATCCGGCACGTGGAAACCGCATACTATTCCCCCAAGTAAATACATCGGAGCGAGTGATCCGCTGGATTGTTGCGAGGTTAAAGGCCTACATAAATGGAAAACAAAACACTTGGGATAAATATTTGGAGCAAATCGGTAATGCGCTTAGAAATTCTGTTCATCAATCCAGCCGGTTGTTTCCTCCCTTTTTATTGTATGGCTACCACAAAATATTACACAGCAAGTGAGTACCAATTGCTACGGTAGCTGAATATAACAAAAGAAAATCAAGTTGATTGGATGAATTTACCTGATTAACTGGCAGTAATCTACAATGAAGTTCAGCAGATCTTGGAACGGGCGTTTCAAATTTGAAACACTTTTTTTTTGATTTTGCTTTCTCATTTTGAAATTGAGTTTTCAATTTTATATTGACTTTTGACTAGAATGGGTTATGTGGTCTCAAAACGGAAAAATACGCTATCTTGGATTTTTGGCCAGTTCACATTATGATTTTAAATACAATTCTTTATTATAGTATATAAAAGCAAGAATGTCTGTGCATCCGATTTGTATGTACATATCTAATGTGAAGGGCGATGTAGATCGATTGTTATGCATTACCATATAGGGAAGTCCGATTTTAGAATTTTAACTTTCTGAGTTTCATTGATTATATATAACGATCTTTTCGTTTTCATTTAATTTTAACCACACCAAACTAGATTTATATTCTTTACATAAGAATAAATGTGATATATTTATACACAGAATTGTTCTTTATCATACAACTACAAATGAAATTCACTAAAGCGAGCTTTATACTGAATGTGACATTTAAAATCTGACGTGTGTTGTTGAAATTCATGAGTGATTAGTCAACGGCCGAATAACAAAATTAAAGATGTTGTTTTTTTTTTCTTTATTTTATTATATTGTAACCCGATGTATTAGTCATTTTATGGGATGGTATGAGAATGGGAATAAAACACAGTACAGTAAGTTTATTTAATAAATCTATCACTAAGCACAATTTCATTATAGCACAAGCATGCGTATTCAAGGTTTTTCTAAACTTAAAGTGTTGGTGGAACAATGAAGTTCAATTCGGGTATGAAAGAAAACGAATAGCCTTGCGTGCATTTAATATTAATCGGAGTAGTGAGAACAAGATTATATATGGTAAAATGAATAGAAAATTCAAAAAGGCTACTGGCAGAGCAATAAGGAAAAGTTGGCGAAAATATGTGTCCCAAATGTCACATAAAACCACAACTAAGGATGTATTGAATATATTTAATAGGGTGAATGATAAACATTTTATTGTGCAGTATGTGAGAACAGAGAAAAAGGCGAAGAATTTATGATTTGAAGTTAATAAATGAAGTTATTAGAATGAGTAGAAATGGACTGTAAGTATGAATGGGGAGAGTTCCTGAGAATGTTAGACACAACAAAATCTACCACTCCAGCGACGAACCGCGAAAGTTATAAAATGGTTCGGTTGTTGAATGACTCAGCAAAATACAACTTGCTTGAGATACTCAACAAAGTGTAAATGTAAAGAGATGATAGTGAGATGGCTTGATGGTATGATGGTTTAATCTATCTTCTATTACATGTATATATGTATATAAAGAAGACTTTTTGCACGAATACTTTGTAGCAGTCGAGAAAAAATATAGGGTGGTTATAGTGATCGAAAATATTACCCCTTTCCAATGCTCTCCAGTGAGACGCCATTTACAAGAGGTATTTTTAAAACTTTACCGATTGAGTTGATTTTTGCATGTTCACTGCAAAGTAAAAAACAAACTCACCACGTGTTCCATTATTTTTTAACGGTGATGGTAATAGTGATGTTAATGTTGATAGTGATGTTGATCGTAATCTGGGATGATGATGGTGGTGATGATGATGATGGTGATTTTGATTGTGATTGTGATGGTATAAAAGAAGGATGGTATGATAAAATGAAGGTATGATATGGTAACATCATACAATGGCTGATGGTATGATGGAAGGATGGTGTGGGGGTATGATGGTTTCATAGTACATTTGTATGATGGTTTTTTGGTTTTAATGGTATAAAGGTATGATGGTTTCAAGGTACGATTGTAACATGTTGCAATTGTGTGATGGTATGATGGTAAGCTGGTATGATATTATTATGTTATGGTGGTGTGATGATATAATGTTATAATGGTATGTCGATGGCACGATGATCTAACTGTATTATGATATGGTGTTGGGGTATAATGGTATGATGATAATATGGTGTGGTTGTATGATAGTACGATAGTATGATGTTATAATTGTATGATTATTAATGGTAACGGTATCATCCGCAAAATCTGTCTTTGTAAATCTACGCCTCATCGAGGATACGCCAACTTCTTCGATTAAGTAAAGCAAGAATGTAAGCACAATGAAGAACTTGAGGAATTTTTTTTTTAAGCATAGAACTCAATTAGCTGAATCATGAGGGTCTTATGGTATGGGAGTTCTATCTCACATGCTCACATTCAATATTTACTTTCCAGAGACGCAACCTCTTACAAAAAATTAGAAATTAACAGTGACAACATGTCATCGTAGGCAGATCTATAGCCAACAGATTGGCAGAACTCGATACTTCTTATTGGGTACAGAGAACGCACCTTCATTTCGATAGTGGAAACTTCAAAAAATTTGTGTTTAACTCCGAGAGTAAAATCAAACAATGTGGGTTACAAGCAAGCGTTGCGGTGAACCCGACAAATCATTTTTGTCTTGATTTTATTCAATTCAATTGAGAAATTGCATTCAAATGCGACTTGCTGTATTTTCAATTATATTTAAAATAAAAACCCCTGTTGAAAATACACCAATTGAATTTTAACCCTGCTTTTAATCCGCTTAGTTTAAGCATCTCGCATTACTTATGTGAAAAAGTTTTCTATCTTAGGGGTGTTGAATGTCAATGCACGATGAGTTGCAGATTAGTTGTGACTTTAAAATCTTAAGCGCTCCGTTTTGCTGCTGTTATGATTGGTGCAGCTTTAAATTCCAACTTTTACGGCAATGTATTTGTGAAAAATTAATGGTTCAAGACTTTAAATATTTTGTTTGGGCTTTTGTTCTTAAATCGAAATATCAATTTCGAAAATTAATCGAAATTCAAATGTTTAACTGTTAATTTGAAACTTTGAATTTTTTTCAAAGTTTAAACCTATGCAATTAATAGAATTAAGTTTTTTAACGCGTTATAGTAGGGCACGTATACTGTGCATCTTTATTATTTATATCGAATCATGTAAAGCAAATTTTGTGTATAGTAAATTATTGCAATAGGGGAGGGATATAGAAATTATTTGACTGTCTATACTAATAAAAATGAAAATGCTCTTCACACGTTTCCATGCTATTCATCATAAAAGATTTAAATTTTGCGTAGTGGTTTCACAGGAAAATTAGCCGATTTTCGTAGTATTTTCGAAAAGGTCTAGCCCCTTAGTCTAGGTGCGTCCAATAATTTTTCTAAAATTTCAATTAAAAAAAAAATACAGGACTGAGTTTAGATAAATGGTTAAATGAAATTAATCGTATACTCTTATCCGAGGGGGCGGTTTCCTTGATTGAGGCGGTTAAAATATGTTTTACCTCCTTTTGAAGAGTACATTGGAAAAACGATATAAGTTAATTAAAAAAAAAAAAAAGATTTTGGCTTATTGTGAATAAGTTTGTAAATAGTGAAAATATTATATTTGGGCTTATTTGACATTACCATTTGTAAATATTTTTCTTTATTCTGTTATTGTGTTAATATTATAATATGGAGTGCGGTAAATACAGCTTGGCATTTACCAATGGACCATAATTTGAGGGATAATAATGCTCAGCATTCTTCATTGAAAAATTGCTTGATAAAGTTTCCTGTCTTAAAGAAAAGATCGGCATGATTTTGGATTATTTACCTAAGTTGAGATTGGCTAATGTTACTACATCTATGCCTTTAAATTCATCTGTAGGTGTGAATGAAGATTTAGATTCGCGGATTGAATCATATAATATTGGTGCATCAATAATTGTGATCAACTTTGCATGCACTGGTTTACCTTCATCCGCAGCTGTGGTTACATCGTCTTTAACTAATGACGGCGATTATATTCCAGTATTTTCCAGTCCTACTAGTTTCGGTGCTTGTACGACTTTTGCTGAAGTGGTAAAAAATCCTGCCATTATGCATGTTACAGCATCGACTACACTTACTTCTCACAGTAGTGCTCCGGATCAACCAAGCAAATATATGAATGCTAGTAAAGTTAAAGTTACAACTCCACAGCGCATAATCTCTAAACCTATTTGTGGTACTAAGGATATTCCGATTAATTTCGGTCTACAAACGGTTGCTCCAATGTGTTGGATACATGTTTCAAGTAGTTGTTCCTAATACTCCTGAGGACGACATCCTATGGCTATGACAAAAACCTGTTTAGATATAACGATATAATGTTAGCCCTCCCGGGGCGCAGTGGTTAAGCTACGGCGTTTGGATCGGGAGGCACCGGGTTCGAATCCCAATCGGGGAGGGATGCAAAAGGGATTTTTCATCATCTGATTACGATCGGTGATGACGATGAACACATCTATGACCCCCTGTTGAAACACATACTCTTCACATGTGATGCTATCATCCTAAAGAAAATACACATACAATCCAGTGGCCTAATGCCGACCCACTGGATATACATCAGGTAGCGGCATTGATCAGGGACATAATAAGACCTACATTACAGTTAAGAACCTCAAGGGATGCACAATAGGCCTCAATGGTCGCAGTGCTCTGGGCTGCAAAGACACCCACCCTTCATTAACAAAAAACAAAAAAAACGATATAATACGGAATAAGGAAGAGCCAAAAGAATATGAGTAGGGATTAATGAATTAATAATATGTTTAAATTTGAATCTTTGACAATGTGGCTCTTTTTCTGTAAGATCCAAGCCTAATAAAAAAAACTAAAAAAAAACTAGGCAAGTTTCATACGCCAGAACTCCATACAAAAATGACTTTAGAATCCCATTTGCAACGCACATGTCAAATTTCATCATAGTTGGTTGAGAAATAGGCAAATTCCTGCATACTTGGCCATATTCCAGAACTTCATCCACAAATCATTTTAGAATCCCATTTCCATCGTGCATGCGCGTGAAGTTCCTTTACAATTGGTCATATTCCAGAATTAACTAATGTTCGTATCATCGCAGAAATGTCTGTGCTCTAATAAAGTGTCTGCTTAACTATAAGGTAGTTTTTCATGAAAAGATTTCAGTTTTTAAAAAACATTCTAGACCGCTCCTGCAATCACGTTAACTACACACCAAAAGAGACAAATGCTCTCCCTACCAAGCACATGACTGATAAACAATTGGTATTCGTCACTCTCATACGATGGCAACAAATACCGCACGCTCAACCAATTCAGCAAAAAGACAAACGAATTAAATAATCGTCCCTCGTCAGTGAGGAGTAACAAAAAAAGATTAAACATGATTCAGCGCTGGACAAAAGCACAAAGGCAACAGATCGAAAGCAAATGCGATCAGTGTTACGCAGAGAAGCGGCGGTGTAACAGGCACTTAGGAACACTGATTGCCTGTAAATATCTCTTGACTTGACTGATGCTAAACTTAAATATTAAAATAAATAATTATTGTTTCATTCCGATTTATAAAAATAACATTTTATTCATAAAATTCGTAACCAGATATTTCCTCTTGTTGAATTTTACATTTTCTGCAATATAAATCTACAACTTCATCAGTATCTATCCAACGAATCTCCAATTTCGAGTTATGGTCGTCCACTGCAAATTTGATTGAATTTAAATTTATTGGATCGAGAAGGGGCTCCTTTATTTCAAATACACCTTTTTTATTAAATTGAAATTCATTTGTATTTGACTTATGCATTTCTTTCAAAATAAATTTAAACATGGATAACCATGTGCCTTCATCCTCATATATGGTTACCCACTGGAATATAAAATTGGAAATGTTTAATAATGAATGCAGATTGGGCTTTAAAATAATTGTATACTCACGTCTAATTTCTCCAAATTATTGAGTAGATGCCAGTTACGACTGGTACTTTCTAAAGAACATTCAATTACTGATATCGGCGGTTGTATGGCACATTGCTGCAAATTTTGTAGCATATTTAATTCAATTTTAATGTCACTAAAATGTATGGTAATTCCTTTTAAATTATCGAAGATTCTGTAGTCATTCAAATTACAGTTTATGTTTAAAAAAATGTTATTGTTAAGAAATCTGATTGTTTTTAAATCCGCTGTGAAATTTTCTATTAAATTGTAAATATTTTTCCCTCTAAAATAAATATTCACACCACCTCTTTTACGACCTGGCATAATTCTATTGTGCTTGAACATGAACAGACTGTTACGCCACCTGTGATTTGTGTCTAACACGATTTCGTAAACGTTCTGCGATTCAATTAAATCTACAAATAACGATAAACTCATGTTGTCAAAACCTCCTCCATCAATGCTACAATTAACATTAAATCTTTCTTTTAATTTATTAAGAACATCGATCTCTTCTTTTAGCTTAATAGTATCACTAAGTAGAAATGGTTTTCTTGGAAAATATTGATCGATATTATCGACATCTACAGTTTCAAACAAATTTTGAAATTCATATACTAAATAAGCGATAAGAAATGGTAACGGTTTAATATTTTTGGCAATCAAATATTTTTTTATGCTTAAGTGGTTATTTTTAATGAGTTTGGCAAGTATTCGTTTTATCATAAAATCAATTTCGAAACTTAGAAAATTTGAATTGGACTGGTCACGAACATCACTAATTGCTAATCTTAACGAAAGTAGATCCATAATATTTAGATCATTGGCATAATTAAGCGTTCCGAGATGTCTGACAATTATAGGTAATACCGAATAAATGTTATCATTTAAACGGATTCTCCGCAGCAGATGAAAATGTTGCCACGGAAAACCATTTGTCATGAAGAGATAACCATCTTGGTTTTCGCCCATCCGCCATTTTTGAAATTCGTTAATTATATTTAATTTTTCACTAACACTTTGGTTAAAAGAAACCACTTTAATGGGGTGGTCACCGTTAACAGAATATCCGAGCTTTTCTTCAATTTTTAAAATAAACGCTTCTAAGTTGTAGCGATTAATGAATCCCTGAAAATAAATGTAACATATTAACACATTTGCGCTTTAATTATCTCAGTTGTGATTATTTTACCTTCATAATGTGAAACTCTGCTGCGGCTATAAATAAGGTAGGATGTTCCTCCCATGGAAATGAAAATTGTGAATTGGTGATTGAGCCACGCAGCATCTTCTCTTGATTTGTATTTGCCCGTAAAACATTAATAAGATGCATTTCATAACGTTCACTTCCAATTTGCAGTATATGCTCGCACATTTCCCAATCAGTGTTTGTAAATATCTTATTCAAAGCATTTTGCACTTTGTTTATTGTCGATGTGTGAACCAACAATGCATGCGGAAAATCCCCTGTGTCAAATTAACACTTATCAATAAAATAGGTCGCGAAATAAATTGAAATAAAAACTTACAATCAAACAGCTCGTAAAATAAGGGTATCTTTATAAAATTACTTGATTTAACAGGTTTTTCCATATTAATTCACTTTCTATAATCCAACTCGCAAACACAAATTCTTAACTAAAGAAAAATGGGAAAACATTCGTATTTAAGTATAGATAATTTGAACTCTTATCAGTGACGTCACGTTCACAATACAAGAATTGACATCTTTTTATTGAAAGTATATCAATAAACAACATATAATAGATACAAATATTGAATGAAATTAATGCAACAACAATACAATTCATTTAATATTTTTATCTATCGTTTGAAAGGAATTTGGCTTTTTGATGCCAAGTATTGTAAGTAATAAAAATATGGCTTATCATTTTGATAAAATTGAATTGTTTTTGTGTTGTAATTGTTTAGTAACAACACTGTCACGATGGAAAGAGAAATAATTTACCAGTGGCTGTATTTTCTTTACTATGTTAATTCTTTTTACGGATTCTATTTCCACTTCTATTTCTAATAAAATTCTTCTTTTTACTTTTCCCACTATAACGAAGTTATATTGGGTAAGTATTGGAATCGCGATAAAAATTTTGTTCCAGATTTTCATATTTCCCGACGAATTAGGTTACTAGGACCCCAAAACACCGATCAGAAAAATGTCGTGTCCGTCCTTCCCTCCTTCCAGTCGCACATTTTTATTATTTTTAACTATTTTTAATTATTTTTTGTTAACTTTTAGGTCAATTCGAGTATATAATAGAAAAGAGCTGCAGTGGAAGATAAAACTACCAAACAGATTTTCCCAAAAACGAGACCGACGATTTTTTTGTGATGTTGTTGATAAATTTGACAATTCATCATCTACTTGTTCACAAAATTTGAAGTCGATTGAAGCATTGCGTTGGAGTCATTTTAACAAAAAGAAGTAATATAAATTTGTTTATCTGTTTACCGAGGTAATGTCGAACTTTCCCAAGAAATATTTCTCTACAGTTAATACACCTTGCAAATTCCAGCAATTGTTCCCTAGGTGTCTTCAAGATAAAATGAATAGACTTCCGGTGAATATGGAATTTAAATTTCTAAATTTACCTAAAATACTTTGCTGGTAGCAAATAATATTATCAACAATTAAAAATAATTATATCTAAGCTTTTAAATATAGCAAGATATTCCCATTTCTATGACATTGACATTCCTGGCATTGACATTTCTGTGACGTTTTATTTGATTTTTTTATTGACATTTTATGGCATTTTAATGATTGAAATTTCAACGATATGTTGATCGATAAATTATTTGTGAATTGCTTGAATAAAATCGCCTTTAAAGTATTATTTCTGAGTACTTAATAAATTATCTTGGTATTCAAAGTCGTATATAAATCCTAATAGCAAATTACTATGAGAGACTTTAAAATACTACCATGCCATTAGGATGGCGCAGGTTTAGGAGAGCTGGGAAATTTATAAAATGAAATGCTATATGACAAGGAGGTGGGATTCTGTAACAAATGATAATTAACGTTAATTCTGATTTTGTATTGCTTGTGTTTTATTATTTTGTATTTTCGAATGGTCCACAGCGATTCCTCGTCCAGACTGAAGTACTGAGTAAAGAATTAAATCGGCAAATCCTTACGTTGCTCACATAATATTGTGATCTGAACAAACGACACTAATTTTCATAGAAAATAAATTTTTGGACATTTTGAATTCTGAATGGAGTAAATTAAATTCTTAAGGACTTTCAACGGTATACTAGAGATGTATAACTGGATCTAATTGTTAAAGGTTGAATATGAAAAATGGCGAATGCGACTTTAATTGCTGCTCAACACATGTCAGTTCTGAATAATCTAACATTATTTGTGAGTCTGTGATTTAGCGGTATGAGAGTAGATTTATGTATATTGTGGTGACGAATTGTGATATTGGGGAAGAGGTCCTCAAATTTAAGGTAAGCCTTGACATATTGTGCCTGCCCAAAATATCGAAAAAATGTTTGTAAAATATAAATGGTTGGTTTGGTGATCTTTAACGGATGCTTTCTGGGAAAAGTATCGTCCGAGAGTCGGATAGACCCAATTTTTTGTTTCTAATTTTAATAAAAAGCGTCTATTTCGATGATCTGTAATATACATAATCAAATTATACAAAACAATGTTTACTAACTATGGTAATTGAAGATGCATAAATTTTCTAATATGTTTTGAGACACTTCTCGACTTGCTGCCGCCCTGGAAAGGATAAACCTTTACAAAGTTTCGTTATCTCTTCACTTTGCCTTTTTGCAATCTGACATACTGTCTCCTTTTCCTCTACTCGACCTATCAACCTCCCCAAAACCGGCATTCATACATATAAACCATACCTTTAAACCATCTCGCTTCCATTTGGTTTTTTGTTAAAAGTTGTAAAAATTTTTGTTAGAAAACTTTTTCCAAAAATGCAGCACTAATTGAGTTTTTTAGCCTATTACTTGATTGGTGAAATCCAATTCTAAAATGGTATTGATTGGGGACCCTCTATTGTGAAATGCCCAGGAGTTAAGGTGAGGATCACTAAACAGGTGTGAAACAGGTCTGGAATTAAGAATTCTGTTTCATGTCTGTTGTATATTGTAATCGTAATTACTACAATAAATGAAACACCAGCTTCAAGTGTGAGAACAAGACCGAAATTTTTATACAAATATAATAAACGTAGGCTATGTACAATACGAATAGGTCATGTACAAATAAGTACATAAATGAGTATGGTCATGTATATAACATTTTCCTTCTTCTAATAAAAATTAGTTTCAAAATTTAATAATTATACAAAATTTTGGGGCTTAAGCTTAAACAAAACCATTTAATAGTGCAATCTTTCATGTGATCTTCGTATTCTGGCTGAACGTCGTAGTTCCACTTCGTGATTGCTAAGAGAGGGGGGGTCCAAACGGGGTCTTTAGACTCGAATATTTTTGAGGGAAACGTCAAATTTGTTGGACCGGATATAATCTGTGAATCTCCATAATTCGGACGCAATTGACTTAATAACGTTCTAGGCGAATACTTAAGTAGAAATTCCGCCGGACTTTTTGAAGTACTCGGTATGTTGGGGTGATGCGGTATATAAATAAGAAACTCTGAACGTGTTTCTTCAAATCGGCTTTAGTTGATTTTAAACCTCCCCATGACTTCTTGAAGTTTTGCTTTACGGTCTGGACCGCCCGTTCTACTATTCCGTTGGCTTGTGGTAAATATGGTGGACTCTTCATTGGCTCGGTCCCATTACACCTTAAAAACTTTAAAAATCGTTCGGATGAAAACGGCGAACCATTGTCCGTTACTAACTGATGCGGTATACCAAAATAGCTAAATGATTGTCGCAATTTATCAATAACATCCACTGCTGCTGTTGCTTCCATTAGGTACAAATCAATCCACTTTGATGTGGAGTCGATCAGTAAAAGAAACGTAGTAACCCAATAAACTTTTTTGTCATTGAAGTACAGGAAATCTTCGTGCAGTGTGGTCCAAGAACGTTGTAATTTTGGTCAGCCTAAATAGGTTTCGTCCACTTTGTTGTTTGTGTGGAAGCGTTGGCACGGCTCACATTCACGCACCAATTCCTCGATTTCTTGATCTAGACCTGGCCACCATAGCGTAGACCTAGCCAATAGTTTCATCTTCACCATGCCAGGGTGGTTTTCGTGTAAAAGTTTCAACACATGATGTCTTAGAATAGTCGGTATGACAACTCGGTTACCCAAACATTACACCCTTTTTCTACCGTCAGTTCGAAACGTCGAACAAAATAGGGTTTCCAATGAGGGTCTTCGCAAGAATTAGACCAACCATTAGTTATTGTTGTTACTAGTCTCGACATTAATGGATCAGAATTAATGTTTTTGGCAACATCTTCCGCTGACATGGGCAATTCGTCACAGTCCGTGAACAGATTGATAAGACTAGTTGTAATGTCGATGCTTTGTGTTGATGGCAGGGCTAAACGTGACAACGCGTCAGCTACCGAATTTTCTCGGCCTCGTTTATAACTAATGGAATAGCTATATGCCGATAAAATTATGGCCCAACGATATAACCTGGATGCAGCTGTAATTGAAATGCCTTTCCGTGGATTCAAAATACTAATCAAAGGCTGATGATCAGTTTAAATTATAAATGACCTGCCGCAAGTAGAAATTTATTAAATTTTTTTAAGCCAAAAATTATACTTAACGCCTCTTTTTCCAGTTGCGAATACTTTCGCTCAGCTTCGGACAACGTTGCTGCGAAGCAAATATCACGGGCTACTCCACTTTTTTGCACATCTGCTTTGTTGCACTTGCATCACATGACAGGAACAGTTGCTTTGTAGGGTCATAATGAGCCAATAAACTTTTTTCGGAGATAATTTCTTTCGATAAATCAAACGCCTGCTGACTTTCTGCTCCCCATAAAAAATCAGGTGTCAACACATTTGCTTGTATTGGTGCAAATTTTCTATAATAGTTGACCAATCCTAAATATGACTTCAATTCGGTGATATTTGTAGGCGTTGGCGCTTCTTTAATAGCCACCACTTTCTACGGGCACCGTTGCACTCCATCTTTGTTGATCATATGTCCCAAATATTCCACACTAGGCTGATAGAATAAACACTTGTTCAAATTTACTCGTACGTTAAAGTTCGAAAGACGCTCCAAGACCTTTTCCGTTGGCAGCACATTCTTCCATAGTACAACCCGTTATAATTACGTCATCTAAGTAGCAAAACGTTCGAGGCACTCCGTTTAAAATATGGTCCATTGTGCGCTGGAAAATAGCAGGAGCCGATGACATGTTAAACGGTTAAAATGAAACAATCCCAAATACGTGTTGATTGTAAATAATGTTTCGATTTTTCATCAATCTCCAATTGCTGGTAGGCTCCGGACAGATCCAATACTGTAAATTTTTGACCTCCCGTTAAACTAGCTAGAATGTCATCACATTACGGTAACGGATACGAATCATTATTTATAACCCGATTAACTGTCGGCCGTCTTTCTTCAACGTTGTAACAATTGGACTGGCCCACTCACTTGTATCTACAGGGAATATTGTACCATTTGCTTGCATTTATCGAAGTTCCTCTTCCACTTTTGATCAGAGTGAATATGGTACAGTATACGGCTTGCAGAACGCTGGCATCCAATTATTTTTCAATTCAATTGATGCTTTGTGCAATTTAATTGACAAATTTTTTTGTGAACACACATTTGGAAATTTAGCTTATACGAGTCTGTTCATATGGCTCACCATAAATTGTTTTTCCCACTTGGGAAAGAGTACGCTTAACCAAGTACGCCCCAATAACGATATAAATTGTTTGTCTGTTTCCACTACAATCAGTTCTAAGGTACGATTTTTATTTCGATGATTTACATTGACTACTGTAAATCCATTAACCACTATCGTTTCTCCACTAACGGTTTTCAAACTATTATGTGGCTGTAGAGGTAACGCTCCAAAAAATCTTCTGAAACATCGGCGCACAAATAACTGTTCCACAAGCTCCAGTATCGACTTCAAAACGAAGGTCGATATTATTTACCGATAAAACTATAAACACCGGTTTAGTTTTATTACCATTTATCTGATAAATATACCCTAACACGTCATCATTCGAACTTTTATCACCCAGTATTTCATCTTCAACCTGATGAACCGACCGATTTGCGTGACACATTTTAGCTGTATGACCCTTTCGCTTGCACTTGGAACATGATCACTTGATTGCTGGGCATTCTTCCCCATTATGTACTTTGCCACACCTCGAACACGATTTATTATTTGAAGCTTGGTTTGTTGTTGTCGATTGTTTCACGTTTGTATTTTTCACTTGATTTCTCCTATTAAACTGTACGTATGAAATTTCCGTATCGTTATGAATTTTTTTTGTTTCACTCGTAGCTAATTCCATACTTAACGCCTTAGTACATGCATTTTCAAACGTTATATCACTTTCCACTAAACGGTTTTGGATAGCACTACTACATAAACCACTAATAAACCGATCCCGTAACGTGTCATTTAAAAATGTTCCGTATTCACATGTACGCGCCATTCTTTTTAATTCCATGATGTAATCGCCAATTGTTTCTGTTGCTTTTTGTTCCCGTTTCTTAAATTTAAAAAGTTGCAAAACAACCAATTTTTTTGGATTATAATGTTGTTTTAGCAACTCTACGCACTCGTTATAAGATTTTTCTGCGGTCGAGTTAGGTGTACACAGGTTTTTTAAGGATTCAGGCCGAAATGTAATCGACTCAAATCGGTCGTACCCATTTTAGGATCCTATTTTCAACGCACATATTGAATTTCATCATAATTGGTTTAGAAATAGGCAAGTATTATAATAATTGGCCATATTCCAGAATTTCATTAACAAACTATTTTAGAATCCCATGCTTATCATGCATGCTGAATTTCATCATAATCGGATAATAAATGGCCCAGTTCCTTACTAAATGGCCATATTCTAGTACTAACCAATACTCATATCAGCGCAGAAATGTCTGTCCGTGTCCACTCTAACAAAGTGTCTGCTTAACTAAGGGAGGTTTTCATGGAAAAACTTCGATTTTGCAAGGGGACGTAAATGTGTGTCCGTTGTAATGAGGTGCCCCTTAAAGTGAGTGTCCGTTGAAATGAGGTTTCACTATATAAAATAATTTAATTATTTATAAAACAAATTTAATTAGAAAAACCCAATAAATGATGTTTTGATAGTACGCGGTCAAGAACCAAACACATTCTCGACCACTCGCTATTATACTCCAGACTTGACTGATTTATAATTTAAAAATATTTTAACGATTTTTTTTCTCTCTTCCGATTCCAAAACAAAAATTGTTCGCGACCAGCACACTCTCAACGCTCCTCCAATCACGTTAACTACACACCAAAAGAGACAAATGCTCTCCCTAACAAACACATGGTCAATATCACCGCTTCTCAGCACACTAATTTAATGGTAATCGTTCAAACAATCGACAAAACCAATTTCATTGATTAGTAAATTATATTGACAATTTGTATTTGTCACTCTCATTACGATGACAACAAACAACGCACGCTCAAACAATAGAGTAAAAAGACACACGAATTAAACATTCGGCACTCGTCAATGAGGATAAACAAAACAAATAAAACATGATGCAGCGCTGGAAAAAAGTACCCAGACAAGCGGTGGCTAATTGCCTGTAAACGTCTCTCGACTTGACTGAAGAAAAACTTGAATTTTAAAATGTAAAATTTTAAAACATTTTATTGATAAAATTCGTAGTCAGGTTTTTGCTCTTGTTGAATGTTATATTTTCTGCAATATAAATCTATAACTTTATTAGTATATGCACAACGAATCTCCAATTTCGATTTTTGTTCGTCGACTGCAAATTTAATTGAATTTGAATCTATAGAACCGCGAAGAGGTCTTGGTTCCTTTATAGTAAATCTAGCTTTACTATTAAATTGAAATTCATTTGTATTTGATTTATGAATCTCTTCCAAAATAAATTCAAACATGGATAACCACCATGTGCCTGCGTCTTCATATATGGATACCAACTAGAATATAAAATTGGAAATGTTTAATAATAAGTGTATATTGGGCTTTAAATTATTTTTATACTTACACCTAATCTCTCTGAATTATTGATTAGCTGCCAGTTACGACTGGTACTTTCTAAAGAACAGTTAATTAGTAATATCGACGGTTTTTTGGCACATTGTTGCAAATTCTGTAGCATAGCTAAATCAATTTTAATGTTTCTAAATATAATTTTATAAACTTTTAAATTATCGAAAATTCTGTAGTCATTCAAATTACAATTTATGTTTAAAATAATTCTGTTGTTAACCAATTTGATTGATTTAAATTCCGCCGTAAAATCTTCGATGAAATTGTAAGTATTTTTCCCTCTCAAATCAATATTCACACGAGTTTCTTTATGACCTGGTATAATTCTATTGTGCTTGAAAATTAACAGACTGTTACGCCACCTGTAATTTGTGTCTAACACGATTTCGTAAACGTTCTGCGATTCAATTAAATCTACAAATAACGATAAACTCATGTTGGCGAAACCTTTTCCATCAATACAATAATTTACGTTAAATCTTTCTCTTAATTTGTTTGGAACGTCGATTTCTTCTTTTAGTTTAATTGTATCACGTAGCGGAAATGATCTGTTTCTAATAAATTCATAGGTAAGATTGATATCTATAGTTTGAAACAAATATTGAAATTCATATACCAAATAAGGGATAAGAAGTCCTGTCGGTTTAATATTTTTGACAATCAAATATTTTCTTATGCTTAGGTGATTAATTTTAATGAGACTGGCAAGTATTCGTTTTATAAAAAAATCAATTTCATAACTGAGAAGGTTTGAATTGGACGGGTCACGAACATCACTAATTGCTAATCTTAATGAAAGTAGATCCAGAATATTAAGGTCATTGGCATAATTAAATGTTCCGAGATGCCTGAGGATTATAGGTAATACCGAATAGATGTTATCATTGAAACGGATTCTCCGCAGCAGATTATATTTTTGCCACGGAAAAGCATTGGTCACGAAGAGATAACCTTGATTTTTACCATACCGATATTTTTTAAATTCGTTGATTATATCCAATTTTACACTAACACTTTGGTTAAACGAAACCACTTTAATAGGGTGATCATCGCCAATAAAATATCCTCGCTTTTCTTCAATTTTTAAAATAAACGCTTCTAAGTTGTTGCGATTAATAAATCTCTGAAAATAAATGTTAAATTTTAACGATATTTTCGCTTTAATTTTCTCATTTCTGATTATTTTACCTCCATAATTTGAAACTTTGCTGCGTCTATAAATAAAGTAGGATTTTTCTCCCATGGAAATGCAAATTGGGAATCGATAACTAAGGCACGCACAAATTTCTCTTGATCTTCATTTGCCCGTAAAACATAAATAAGTTTCATTTCAAAACGTTCATTTCCAATTTGCAGTATATGCTCGCACATTTCCCAATCAGTATTTGTTAATGTATCATTCAAAGTATTTTCCACTTTGTTTATTATCGATGTATGAACCAATATTGCATACGGACAATCCACTGTTTAAGTTCAATTAATGCTTATCAATAAAATAGGTCGCGAAATAAATTGAAATAAAAACTTACAATAAAAATTACGCTCGTTTAACAAGAGGTCGTTCAAAATATAACTTGATTTTGTAATTTCTTCCATATTAACTCGTTTTAGTCCAACTCACAAACACAAATTCTAAATATTTAAACTAAAATAAAATGGCAGCAAAATTGTATTGAAGTATAGATAATTTGAACTCTTATCAGTGGGGTCGTATTCACAATTTTATCAAATGAATTGGCATCTTTTTATTGAAAGTAGGACATCAACATACCTAAATTCCACTCAATTGCTAGATAAAAATATTAAATGAAATGAATGCGATAACAACACATTTAATTTAGTACATATTTGTATCTATCAATTGAATTGAATTTGGCTATTTGCTGCCAAGTATTGTAAGTAATGAAAATATGGCTTATCATTTTGATAAAATTGAATTGTTTTGTATTGTAATTGTTCGGTCTGTGAAGTCTGTGTAGAACATCATACAAGGAAAATGAAGACATGGTTAGAACTTCAGAAAATTACTCGACAGATGTAATGTTGAGCCTCCCATGAGAAATGGGTATTATCGGGCCAGCAATGTTCAACTTAATTGAAACTCTCCATGTTGCAGAAAATTACGCAATTGACGTAATACATGCATACGAAGGACAAGGTATATAGTTTATAGAAAAAGTTAAATATTTCGATCTTTCCACATTTAATAAACGGGTTTTGTTATTTGACTATAGTCAAATTGAAAAAAATAATAAACCCAGACCAGTTAAAATGATATACTTAAAAAAGTTCCATTTAAAAATGTCTGCGAAAGAAATAAAAATTTTTACACACTGTAACATTCGCATCGGGTCGCATAAAATTACTTAAGTACAACATGCATGATTGTCTGGGTCAGGGTAATAGAAATTGGGGACCTGTTGGAAATTTTGCGAAATGGTTTTTATACGTGCTGACGAAAGATCGGAGTCGTGAGTGAGGAGTGCAGGCGGGATGTAGGTATCATTCAGTTCTTCCAAGTTGATGTTCCTTCCTTTCGTTGCCTATCTAACAAAGCCTCTCCTTATAAATGTTCCTTGACCCACTCGCTCAGCCGCGCAACCAATGAATCTATACTACCGGCAGCCAACGTGTTATCAATCGATGATGACGAAATTAAGTATAGAAAATGTTGGGATGGTAGACAAAATATTCACATAAAACAAAATATGAAAAAAATAAAACTAATAAAAATATTTGTAATGAATAATACGATAGTGACGAATTAACGTTGGAGGAGAAAATTTGTAATTGATAATTTGGATGAATGAATGTAGATTGTGAATGGTCAAATCATAGATGATTTTTGAAGTGGAACATTCAGATTAAAATATTTTCTAACATACCTGAAATTGTGTCGATGACATCCATCTTATTTACGCTCTTTTCAGGTGTTGATGAATTTATTTCGGTATTCCAATCTATATTCGGCATACTGTCCGTCGTTTCAAGCAAACGAATATCCGAATCGTATTCACAAGTGGACAAGTTTGAAAATGGTGTCAATATTTTAGTGGTGTTAGTTCTGGCAATATTGTGATTAAACTCATTACAATTTTTGATCCCATGATGGCATCAATCACAAGATTTAACCAGATCTTGTTGTAAGGATATAATCAGTTTCGACGCTTCCTGTACTTCTCTGATAGTTTTGTTAGTAATTTGAAGCAATAAAAAATGTTGCCATGTATTTGGATCTACAGTTGAGACAATCGAATAATTTATCAAAATGTTCAATAAAATTGTAAGTAGGTAGCTAGGTCTCGTTGCACATTTTGTTAAGTTGGACTGCGGTTTTAATGGCAGAAGCAACGTTTCTACTAAACACTTGAGTGGCTAAGTGTACTCTCATTAACCCATTTGATCCTACTGTACCTGTTCGGGTACAAAAAAATCACTAACTTTACGACGCCACTACTGCGGCATTTAATGTCAAATTTCGATTTGTATTTTACCGTTATATGTGGGTTTTAGTTTATTTATCATATTTAAAAAAAAAAATCCATTTCAAGAGAGGATTTTGAGTGTTACAAAATATTTGAAGAACAAATATTTTACAAAATTTTTTATTGGTGTGGGATCAAATGGGTTAATTCAAAATTATTCGGGTAAAGACGCATGTCGGCATGTATGTAATTTTTGGGTAACATTTCATCATTAAATTTTGTTCTAATTTCTTTTGTTCTATTCAATCAGTACTTTCCAGCGCACTAATAGTCTTGACAGACTAGGAATTAGGTAATCTCGTTTTATTTGAGGATTAGCGACTAATCGAAATTAGTGCACTAATCTTTGAAAATTTTGAAGTTTATCTCGTTGTATTGGGTTTCAACATTGCTGAAAGTGTAAGCGGCGTGAGGTTATGATAGAAAGTTATAAAATAAATGACATCTTAAACAATTTGTGCTGAATAAATTTTGAGGTTATATTTATAAAAAGGAAAACTACTTAGTATGTTTTAGTGTATAAATCTTATAAATATTGAATTAAAAAACGAGTCCAGCTAGTTTACTAGTTATATTTGAGCGAATCACCATCATAGTATTTTAATTCTCTGATCTCTGCCTAGGAAACTAATCCCTAGTCTGTCAACGCAAATGGATTTGTGGTAGAGTAGCTAATCTTGGTTCACTAATCGCACTTCACTAATCCCTAGTCTGTCAAGGGTATTAGCCATCTTGGCATCGAATATCCGATTTCATTAGAATATTTCTAACTTATTTCAATAGATGTGGCGTGTCAAAGATTACCATTACTGTCTGCTTATTATCTAGGAACAGTGGTAGAACCACAGAAAACTATAGTAAAATCCTTTGTGCTAAAACCAAAAAAAAAATTGTTTTTTCGTGAAACCCGTGGTTTCGTGAAACCAATTTTGAAACAGACTTAAATTTAATAATAAATTTCTGCCTATATATTTACGCAAATCTAATATTTTTTAAAACTGCCAAAAAATATTTTGCTTTATATAATGTGACTGTTGTTGTAAACTAACCAAAGCAATACGCGAAAATTGCACTCAAAAAGTTGTCAGTCAAAAAATGCCACCAACAAGACGATCAACTATATAGGTTGACGTACGCGTAATTCTACCTATAGATTTAATCAAAGGAGAGCGCAAAGTGTAGAGGAACACTCACAACAAAATCAAGTACAACAATTACGAAACGCACGTCGTCATAGATCGGCAGATCCAAATCCATTAAATCCAGCATAGAGACGAACGACACGACTTTCACGTCGTGCACAGCACGGAAGATGGAATATGCTGCTTTCGCTTACAATAGCGAAAATGATTTTAGTGAACATGCCAATATTGGTGGAATGACGGTGAGATGTCCACATTGTGATGCAGCCAAATTTCAAGGTGAAACGCCTGGCATATGTGTTGTGCTAATATGGCAAAGTGAGACTGCCAGCATTTGAATCTCCCCCCGATCCACTTCATTCATTCATTTTTGGAACATCGCAAACGTCTAAACATTTTTTGTCTCACATTCAAGAATACAATGCGGCATTTCAAATAACTTCTTTTGGTGCGACCAAAATTGTAAGAGACAATTTCATGCCGACGTTTAAGGTGATTATGCGGAATATCATATGAAAAATGCGATCTGAGCAGCAATTTTTTTGATGCGTTTAAGAATTCTGACCCAGCATCTAATTAAATTTCACAAATATTACAGATTCATGTCCAGATTTATCATCGAACTGGTTCCTTATTGCCATATCCTGATGCTGATCATCAATTTTTGCAAATTTATTTTATCAATATACGAATGATAGATCCACGAACCGGTAAAATATATATGAATTCAATTTATTTATCTCAAAACAAGAAGACATGATTTTAATTTTCTGATAATGTATTCATCATAGGTCGTGAGGTAGAAAAAAAAGTTAGTGGGATGAATTATTATTCGTATAGATTCGAGATTCGCCCACAAGAAGACAACTTTATTATGCGATGTGGCAAACTTTTCCACCAATACGCTGTTGACATGTATGCGAAAATTGAAGCAGAACGCCTTAATTACCTTCGATTCAATCAAGCCAAATTGCGATCGGAAGAATACATACACTTGCGAGATGCAATAGTGAATGATGGTAATGTTAATGATATCGGACGTTTAACAATATTACCATCGACATATGTTGGCAGTCCGCGCCACATGCACGAATATACGCAAGATGCAATGTCATACGTTCGCAAATATGGTCGTCCCGATCTATTCATAACATTCACATGCAATCCACAGTGGGCTGACATAAAAAACAATTTATTTGATGGTCAGAATCCAACAGATCGACACGATATAACAGCACGTGTATTTCGACAGAAAGTAAAAGCACTGATGGATTTGATTATCAAATTGCGAATTTTTGGAGAGGTGCGTTGCTGGATGTATTCGATTGAATGGCAAAAGAGAGGGCTGCCGCACGCGCACATCTTGATATTGCTGGTTCGTAAAATAACACCCGATCAAATTGATAACATTATATCAGCTGAAATTCCAGATGAAATCAGCGATCCAGAATTATTTGAAGTTGTCACGAAAAATATGATCCATGGCCCTTGCGGTCAAATAAATATGAATTCACCATGCATGATCGATGGAAAATGTACAAAATGGTATCCAAGAGCATTAACTTCGGATACAATTACAGGTGACGACGGATACCCGTTGTACCGACGTCGGGCACCGGAGGATAATGGCCGTACAACAACAATTAAAATACGCAATCAAGACATTGAAGTTGATAATCGTTGGATTGTGCCTTATTCTCCACTATTGTCAAAAGTATTTCAGGCTCGCACATAAATGTTGAGTACTGTAATTCTGTGAAGTCGATTAAATATCATGATACATTTGTAAATATGTGAATAAAGGCAGTGATATGGCTGTTTTTGGAGTAGCTGGTGACAATAGCAATGATAAAATCGCCCAATAGCAAATGGGGCGCTACATTAGCACTAATGAAGCTCTTTGGAGAATTTATTCATTTCCAATTCATGAGCGATATCCTGCTGTTGTTCATTTGGCTGTTCATCTTGAAAATGGCCAGCGTGTGTATTTTACCGATGCAAATGTACAGCAGAGAGCAGCACAGCCACCAGCAACAACATTAACTGCATTCTTTCAATTGTGTGAAAGCGATGAATTTGCCAGAACGGTGCTGTATTCAGATGTAACGCATTATTTCACTTGGACTGCAAAGAAATGGCAACGACGTAAACAAGTAACACCTGTTGATGGCCATCCGGGTGTTTTTTTTACAGATACCATCGGAAGATTATACACAGGTCATCCAAACAATGCAGAATGTTATTATTTGCGGTTGTTGTTAGTAAATGTTGTTGGACCACGTTCATTTCAACATTTGCGAAGAGTAAATGGTCATTTATGTGTGACGTATCGTGAAGCATGTGAGCAATTAGGTTGACTTGAAAATGATGCGCATTGGGATTTAACGCTTCATGATGCATCGATTGCATCTTCTCCACATCAAATACGTATGTTATATGCCATAATCATATCAACATGTTTTCCATCAAATCCACTTGAATTGTGGAATAAGTACAAAGATTTTATGGCAGAAGGCTATTTGATTGGAATGCGTCATCACACAAGAAACGCTGATTTGCTGATTTCATTGGAAATGTATAATGAGGCATTGATAGCGATTGAAGATATGTGCCTAACGATTGCAAATAAAGCATTAGGGCAATTAGGTTTGTCACCACCCAATCGTCCAATGCATGATTTATTTGATCGAGAATTGCAACGCGAACACCAGTATGATTCCAATGAATTGCAAACATTTGTGAATTTGAATGTTCCCAAATTAAATGATCATCAAAAACATGTCTATAATACCATCATGCAAGCTGTACAAAATGAAGTCGGTGGATTATATTTTTTGGATGCGCCTGGTGGTACGGGAAAAACATTTGTGATATCACTGATTTTGGCAGCCATTCGATCGCAACGAAAAATTGCATTGGCACTTGCTTCGTCAGGAATCGCTGCTACACTCTAAGAAGTGATTGTAAAATATCACGAAAAAATTATATTTTACCACAAAAATTTATTGTAAAACACACAAATATTATTATTTTAAAATTAACAAGTTTTAACAAAATTTAACAAAATTAACAATTTTTCGTATACATATTACTTTATTTAATATTTGGTGTGGTCCCCATCTTTTTGAATAACTTCGAAAATTCGAGTCGGTATTAAATTTGTCACATTTTTAAGAGTTTCCGGATCAATATTGGCCCAACATTCACAGATGGCACTTTTAAAATCAGTAACTGAATTATATTGCTGTCCATTTCCATAAGCTTCCGGCAAGGCCCCCTAAAGGTTTTCGATGGGTTTGAAACCCAGCTTAATAAATTAACTAGAAAGTTACATATTTTATAAATTTCCATTAATGTGTCTACAAATTTTAATTCCAAGACCAAACAAATTTAAAGCTACTGATGTAAAGTGTTATGAAACTAAAATATTTTGTTTATACTTTTTGGGCAGCAATCGCAACAAATTACATGTAATTCCATCGATGAACCTGACCAAGCGCTTATTAAGTTATTCGTTAGTACGGAAGATGAACTTGATCCGACATATTCGGATGATACTCTTTCGATGAGCAGCACGGCACTATCATCAACATCCAGTACAAATTCTGCATGCAAAAAACTATTTTCAAATTTTGAAATTCCGTGGCATAAAATGCCTCATGACATTTTGGAAATGCTCACAAACAAAACAAAGCTAGGCAAACGAATGAATGTATTAGCGAACATTATTGTGGATGAATTGCGTGCTCATTCATTATATATACCAATGGGGGTTTATCGTACAGTAGCCCAAAAAGCCGTCGAACAATATCCAGACTCTATTATAGAAAAAGACAGCGAGGGAAATTTTTTAAGTACTGAACCACTGGCGCTTATTACTAAGATGAGGAATCGCAATAACACAATAAACAGGCAACCAAACCAGAGCTCTCATTCACCAATACATATCAAATTCAGAAAATCAACAAATATTTTAAAATCGACATGCACTAATTGGCAGCCGCAGTATGATGAAAATAGCTCTACAGTTGAATTTAAAAAACAACGATTAAAAGATTTACATAAAAAAGAGTCAATATCTTCAATAGATCGGCAAACAATAGAAACATATATGAATGAATGTTTTTCTACGCAAAGAGTTTACCTTAATAATACGGAGGATGTACCTTCAATTGAAAATGTTCTAAAGGAGTGGCCGTATCTATTCGATAAAATTATTTTAGCTCAGCATTTTCAAAAATTAACAAATATAGATATAGATATTTTTCAAAGTAATTTTGATGCAACTCGTACAAATATCGTACAATTTTTATGTAGTAGTACATACCTAAAAATTGAAAATCCAAATATTTCAAATGCTGAAATATTGAAATATTTAAGCAAATATTTCAAGGAAGATATTAATTTTTTGCTAAAAGAATTTGATGTGAGTGTAAATTAAATAAGAAATATTACCATAAAATATGGAAATACTTTTATATAAATATTTTCTTTCTCAGCATGGAACAACATTAGATGCCATTAAGAGCGAACTACCAACTAACTCACCGTGGGCGGCTATAATAAGTAAGTACTATAGATCAGAATCATGATATAGATATAATATTTTCATACAAAAAATGTTTATTTTAATTACAGAGAGTTTTGATCCAGCGGAGGAGACCAATGTTACATTTTACATATATATTTGTGGAGAAACAACACATCATGGTTGAGTCCATGACTCTTACCAAAACTGTACAAAACTTAATTTGTTTATATTATATAATGAATATAATGTACCCCAAACAAATTTCCCAATTAATGGAATTTTTAGTAAGATTTTTACTGAAATACTATCCGGAGTCAGTAAGGGGAGCCAAGAAAACCATTAGCAATTTAAATAAAATAAATACGCTAATAAGCAAACTTACACATACATAATAATATCATTAATTACTAATTGGTTTTATTACATATTTAATTATATAAATATGTATTAATTTATTTTAGTCTGTTTTTTATTTTTAAACAAAACAGGGGCTTAATTATAAACCTTACTCGTTAATTAAAATGAAATCGTATTTATTTTATTTTTCCGCCAATATTTCGGTATCTCGTGCCATTACCAAGGCTTAAAATAAAAAAATATTTTTTTTTTCACTTTTCAAAAACAAAACCTTATTGAACGAAAATAATACAAATGAAATGATAATGGTACGAGATACCAAAATATGGCGAAAAAATAAAATAAATACAATTTAATTTTAATTAACGTGTTTGGAATTATAATATACCACTGTTACAATCACAAGTCACTGTTTTCTTTAAAAAAACTATTCAATTATGATTTTAATTGTTGTTACAGAAAATGGATCAATTTGCAACATCAGTATAGTTGTTGAAGACATTAAATCACTACCAATTTAGATAGTGTTACTGAAAAAAATGTCTTGTTAATTAAGTTTATTCATACCCTATGCATTTACAATTAATTTCCGACATTATCTTCCAAAAATCCAAAGACGTTATAAATCGGTTTAGAAAATATCAGCTTCTAAATATTGTATTACTAAAATAAAAGTAGTAAATAAATTTTTAATTAATTGGAAAAATTGTTTTAAATTTTAAATGTTTGGAAGAGACATGCTTTAAATTTTCAATCAGTTAAAATTTAAAACAATTGATTAAATATCCGATTGACTGTTTCAATTAATTAAAAATTTATTTTCTACTTTTATTTTACTAGTACAGTATTTATTTAGAAGCTGATATATCCTAAACCGCCTTATTTTAGATTCAGTTATTTATAAAATGTCAATAAATAATTGTGAAATGGATATAATAATTTAATTAACTAGACATTTTGTTTCAAGAGCAGTATTCAAATTGGTAGCAATTGGCAGTCTTGAATTACAAAGAAATCTCTTTTATTTTTAAATTTACTTACATTACATTATTATTTTATTTAATTAATTATATTATTATTTAATTTAATTAATGTTATTTTTATTACATATATGATATTTTTGTTTGTATAATTGTATTCATTACGGATTTTAGTACTATATTATTAAAAATAATAAATAATAAAACATTAAATTATTCTAACAAATAATTGAAATGAAATAAAATTTAACGTCTTTTTTACTAATAAACCCTATTATTATTGTATGATTTACAACAATTTCGACGACTTTTCACTAACAAAAATCGTGAACTGTATTTAATTTTAAATTTGCACTGATTTTGTTGATTTTCCCATTTTAATTGTTTTAATTATTGCTCGAAAAAGCAGCATTTCAAATTTTTTTGTATTTAATTCACGCGTCTTTGGTGGTAATTCACTATAGGATTGTATTTTACGACAATTTTAGTAGAAATGTACATTGTTTTTTGCATTTAACTCACGCGTCTTTGGTGGTAATTCACTATTGGATTGTATTTTACGGAAGTTTAATAAGTAATCTACAATGATTTTGCAGCATTTAAAATAAATACTTCACACTTTTAATGTGCGTTTACAAATCTTTGAAATGTTAGCCATATTGGATAATTCACACATTTTTAGTGTGATTCATTTTAAATCACGCTTTAATGAAAATTTACGACAAAAATTGCTGGCAACAGATAACCTCTAATAATCATAGTGAAATTCAACAGAAATTTCTTAGAGTGTACTCTATTGGATGGGGGACGAACAGCGCACTCTGCATTAAAAGTGCCGTTGAATGTGCAGGTGTGCTTATATTTATTGATTGATCACTTTAAAATTTAATCGATATTATTGTAAAATATAACTATTCTCAAATTAACAGGTGATTGAACATCCCACGTGCAATATTTCAAGAAATTCTGCGATGGCAAAAGTTTTGCAACAAGCAGCAATTATTCTTTTGGATGAATGTACAATGACGCATAAAAAATCGCTAGAAGCATTACACCGCACAATGCAAGATCTACGTCAGAATCAAGAAATTTTTGGTGGTGCGTTGATATTATTGTCAGGCGATTTTCGTCAAATATTGCCTGCCTGTGGTTCCACGATCAACACCGGCGGATGAGATCAATGCATGCTTAAAGTTTTCTCTTCTGTGGCGACATGTGTAAAAATTGACATTGAACATAAATATGCGCGTTCAATTGCACAACGACCAATCTGCAGATCGGTTCTCAAAGCAATTGTTAGATATTGGAAATGGCAAAGTTCGAGTCGATAATACAAATGGATTGATTACATTGCCGAACAATTTTTGTACCATTCTCCAATTAACAGAAGAGTTGATTGAAAGTGTGTTCCCAAATATTGTTCAAAATTACAGGAACCACAATTGGTTGAGAGAACGCGCAATACTGGCACCAAAAAATTTACACGTCAATGCAATCAATTATCAGATTCAAGAAAAATTACCAGGTGCAGTGACATCATATAAATCTGTTGATAGCGCAATGAATGCAGATGACGCAATTAATTATCCAATTGAATTTTTGAATTCATTGGAACCATCTGGTATGCCACCGCATTGTTTGAATTTAAAGGTTGGCTCATCAATTATTTTACTGCGGAATTTAAATACACCAAAACTGTGCAATGGCACAAGATTGGCAGTAAAAAAATTGATGCCGAATTTAATTGAAGCCATAATATTGACCGGAACAGCGAAAGGTGAAATTGTGCTCATACCACGTATTCCACTGATTCCAACAGACATGCCATTTGAATTTAAGCGTTTGCAATTCCCAGTGCGTCTATCATTTGCCATGTCCATCAATAAGGCGCAAGGACAAACGCTTCAAATATGCGGATTAAATTTGGAGGAGCCGTACTTTTCACATGGACAGCTATACGTGGCCTGCTCAAGAGTTGGAACTCCAGATTATTTGTTTGTGCTCGCTTCAAATGGGCAAACGAAAAATATTGTAAAGGGTCTTTCAACAAGAGCCCTTCAACTTTTTTTTTGAATAAAACACAAACTGTTCGACTTTTGAACTAACTTTTTTTTTTATTAACGAATTTGAACATATACATTTAAGTATGAAACTCGATTTCTTTTGCATGACCACCGCGTTCACGTTTTACGAAGTCCAATCTTTGAACCCAATTTTCGACCACTCTTTCGCATAAATCGGCCGAAATTCCAGCAATTTCACGTTCAATATTGGCTCTGAGCTCTTGCAACGTCGCCGGCTTATTGGCATAGACCAATGACTTCACATAACCCCAAAGAAAATAATCTAGAGGTGTCAAATCACACGAGCGCGGCGGCCACTGGACGGGCCCATTTCGCGAAATAACACGCTCATCGAACTTAGTTTTCAATAACGCGATTGTATCGTGTGCTGTGTGGCATGCGGCCCCGTCCTGTTGAAACCGCATGTCGTCCAAGTCCATTCCATTCAATTGCGGCCAAAAAAAATCGTTTATCATATCGCGGTATCGATTTCCATTAACAGTAACGTGGCGATCGTTATCGTCGATGAAAAAATATGGCCGAAAAATAATTCTCTTCATGCTTTATTGTCTTTCTGCTATAATAGAAAACTGGATGAAATTGCTGGTCTTCGACACATTTTTGCATAAGGATAGCACCCAGCCCAAGTTTACAGGCATCTGTGTGTAGTTATATCTCGGCTTTTGGTGAATACAGCTTCAGTGTTGGTTGACAAGATAATTTTTCCTTCAAACGCTCGAATGGCTCAAGCTCTCTCTTCTCCATAGCAAACTTTGTGTTCTTTCGTAGCAGGTCTGATAACGGCTTTGCTATAATTGAAAAGTTTTCCACGAATTTTCGAAAATAACTGGTGAGTCTCAGAAACGATTGCAGCTTCTTGTCGTTGTATGGTAACGGAAACTTTCTAATTGCCTCGATCTTAGTTTGACTTGGCCGAACATATCCATTTTGTACTTCGTATCCTAGGTACTCAATTTTGGTTTTAAAAAATTGGCATTTACTCCATTTAATTTCGAGTCCATTATGCTCAGCTATTTTCAAAACGCACTAAAACCTTGACATTGCTTCTTCTCCATCTTTCGAGGGTATAATCAAATCATCCATATAGATGCAAACAATTCCTTTCGTAACCAATGTCTTGAAAATTTCGTTAATATACCTCTGAAAAACAGCTGGCGAGTTACAAAGGCCAAATGGACATTTTAAAAACTCATAATGATCGTCTGGTCTTACGAACGCAATGTATTTTATGGAGTCCGGAGCAATTGGCACGTGAAAAAACCCATTACGGAGATCCAGTGTTGTAAAAACTTTTGCTTTCTGCAACCTATCTATTTGGTCTTCGATCAGTGGTAAAGGGTATCTATCCTTAATAACTTTTTGGTTTAACTTCCTGTAGTCTATACATAGCCTTTTTCATCCGTCTTTCTTATTAGCTAGAACAACAGGACTCGCATAGTTTGATCGACTTTTCCTAATTATCCCATCTTTTAACCATTCGCTAATTTGTTTCCTCACTATTTCGGTCTCTAAAGGCGATAATCTTCTTGGTCTTTGAACAATTGGCTTCTCATCAGACATGATTATATTCAATTGAATATTCGAAATATCATCTAACTTTTGATTAGGGTTATAATTCAAAATCATTCTTGTTAAATTTTTTGGTGAATTTGTTTATTTTTAATGTGATTCAATTTGATTTCTAACTCACCATGTTCGATGACCATTGTATAGTTGTCTGGGACAAACCTTTTCATGATGATGTTGTTTGGAGCTAATATTGTTATGGTTTGTTTTATCTGTTCTTGGCCCATAATAATATCAACTGGAAGCATCCCATCCTTAACAATGTGAAATGTTGTTTCATATGCCGTCTATTACCACTGTGGTGTCAAAACAAGCTATTGTACCCAACGCTTTTGAGCCAACGCCTTTGAATGTTGTAGATTCCGTCAAAAAATTTGGTTCTCCTATACTTTGATACTTCGACAAACTTATAAGATTAATGTCGCTTCCGCTGTCGACCATTCCATAAAGTATCCTGTCGCCGATTGAAAATTGTTTCACCCCTTTTGAATTCGTCTCGATTTTTTCCTTCATAAATGTACATGCAATGCTTTTTGGCATTCCCGCACGTTTTGGACACTTAGGTGCTATGTGTCCAAACTCATTGCAGCGATAGCATTTCAACCCTTTTCCTTTGTTAGGACATTCTTTGATTCTATGTCCAGAATCGCCACACTCAAAGCATCGCATTAGATTATCCTTCCGTCCACCTTTTAATTTATTTTGTATTGCTGCCGGTTGTTGTTGAGCTCGCCCCTGTCGTTTATTCCGCATCTGCTTATAAATCGTCAGCTTCTTCTTAAACTCATCCATATCTGATGATCCATATAAAATAGCTTTATTATTTTCGGAATCGTCGATACCATTGATGACGTTATCAAAAATAGCTGAATCTTCAACATTTGAATAAGAACCGATTGCTTGATTCGATCTTGAACCGATTCGTTTGATTGTTTTGTTCGCAAGCGCATCTTTTTATGCACTTGAGCACTGTTTACATTAACCTTGAATTCATTGATTAAATGAGAAATCAAATTTTCCCAAATATGGGTGTCTTTTGCGAACTTTAAACTTTGTTTTGCAGTACCAGTTAACAATCTTTTCGCGTATACCGTTTTGCGTTGATTATCCCATCCCAAACCCCTGGCTGCTTCATTGATTTCCTTTATCCATTTATCAATTGGGTAAAAATCATCTCCACTGAATTGAATAAACGATTCTTCATGTCCTTAAATGAAAACGATGACACTTGAACCGGATTAGCAACTACCGCGGGTGATGGACCAGTTTGTAACATTTCGTTCTGTTTCTTTAAAAGCTCTATCTCTTTTTGCTTCAATTCTATTTCACGTCTTATTGTTAAATCATCGCTTTGCTTCCAAAGGTGTTGTTTTTCCGTTTCTGCCGGTTTGTCATCTGTAGGTTTAATATTATTCTCAACTCCAAAAGAACTCTTACGACTTAAATTAATCTCCTCATCAAGCCTTTTTCGAAATTGCTCAAACAAAGCTTCATATGATGGATTTCCCTCTAAGCGCACATATGTCCCTTCAATTGATTGTGAACCTTCTGCTCCTTTCACCGATGATTCGTTTAGTGGCAGGTTTTGTTCAGTACTTTCTTGTGATTGCAGAACATCATCTTTCTTAAACATTTTTGAATTTATTAGCAAGATCCACACTTAACACGTACAAAAGCTTAATTTCATACACTATAATTACTCAATGAACAGTATACTGCCAGATTCAATCACTTTTCCCGTTAGTAAATGTTGGTGAACTGGATCGATTTCCAATTCAAAATTCAAAATTTCTTAAAAATTTAGCTTTTCTGTAAACTTCTTTTAAAGCAATAAAAAACACTTATTCACTTCTTAAAAATCACTATCACGTCTTATAGAAAAATGCACTTTTGATTGTCTTTATTTTTCGATCACGTCGTTCTCGAACAAATCCCGTTAATACTCCGCGTACTTTTTGTAGCCACACTTTTTGTAACTATCTTAGAAAAAGTTTACACTTCTTTTCAATTTCTAAGTTAAACTATTAAATTACTGACCGGTATGAGCCCCCATGTGGGATTTTCTTAAATAAAACACAACTTTTTAAATTGCAAATTACAATTAGCGAATACAATTCTTTTATTTTTAATATTTTTCGTTCTAATTATCGCACGTTTCATCCAGCTTAGTGAGAAGAAGACTGGTTAAAGCTGACTTGCTAGCACTTGAAACAGTCCAGAAGCCAGAGTTCGTATAACGAGTCAAACAAAAACAGCCAAAACCAATTTGCTGTGGGCTAACTAGCACGTTTCTTAAACTCAAAAGATGTAGAATAACGTGATTTTCTCCGATGAATCCAAATTTAAGCGGCATGTTGGAGATTGTAGAATCCTCTCACGAACAAAACCTCAAGCAAGGCTTAGTAACGAATGCCAGTCATTTATTTTTCAACTCCATGCAATTCTGCCAAAGGGGTGAATAACTATACCATATATTAATTTCGAAATGTAGATAATCAAATTGACTTTCAGATAAACAACAATAATTTATTAAAATCCTATTTTTGTTTACATAACTTGTTGGAATGGCCCCCCTATATTCCAGACTTAACCCAATAAAAAATATTTGATCTATAATGAAGCTAGACGTAGCAAGAATTCTCCAAAATCAATTCAAGCTTTAGAAAGTTTGTTGATGAACATCTAGGAATCCATACCTTCTACGACTTTGAAAAATATACCAAACTCAATTAATCTGAGGTGTACCGCAGAATTTCTATAAACCAATAAAAAAAAAAAATAAATTATAAAATAAGTGTTTAATTTATTCCATTACTTTAGCTCCAATCAACGTATTTTGAATGTTTTGGCATTTTTTCGGGGTTTTCCCTCTAAATTGCAGGTGATGAAAAATACGTCAAATCACAAATTTGGTATATGGGACCGGAAGTCGTGTTTAAATTTTTAATTTCTTATGCTTTCAATTGGTAGTACTAGTTAAAACAAACCTTTTGTAGAAAATAATTTTTTGTTGTTGTTGTTTAAAATACAGGGTGTCAAATTTTGAGAAAAATAATAAACATGATTGTTGTGTTTATGGCTAGAAAAGTAAAAATAAATATCCGATATTTATGATACAGGGCTCGTTTTAAAGGTAAGATAATACGGATTAATAAAAAAATATTAAAATGGTAAGTTCTTTAATTTTTTCATTTTCAAATTTCCCGCAAAAATTTTATTTTTGAATTTTCTCAATGATCGTCCAATTTTTCTTTTTTCCTTTTTAAATTTTACGTCCTTTAATTCTATTGAACATACTAAAAACTTGCGCTTGTAAAATTGTTCGTTTTCGTGCAAAATACGTTTAAGTCCGTTTTTGGAATACAAAATCAAATTGTTATATGTTATTTTCAATTTTTAGCTAATTTACGCTCGACCTAATAATGTAATTGTTTAAAATTATTTCGTCGATCTTTAGTATATTCTTACTTCTAATAGAAAATTAAAAAACAAAGAGGAACAAATTTGTAACAGTCCGTTCATAAATTACGTCAAGGTTTTTTGGGCCATTCTTAACTCCGTCTCTCTCACTCTTTCGTCACAAGTCGTCACAAAACTGAATATGTGAGCAATGATGAAATCATTTAAGAGCATGAAGTAACTGGTATATTAAAGAAATACGCCTCTAATAATATACCTGCAAATTATTGTATTATGCCAAAAACTGTGTTCAACCAGGAAGCAGCGGAACGCATACAGTTTGCGTTTGTATAATACATCAAAATGTCAAATTAATTATTCATGGTACTAGGATGGAAACTGTCACCAATGGAAAAATTTTGCGATACCAAGACAGCATTTCATTAATACTTATGTAAAGATCCAAGATCAACATGTTATCTTCTGCAATGCGAGAACTGCCCAGGATTAGATAATTTTCGCGATTATTTGAAAAACGAATTTTTGGACAATGATTGTTCGGATAGAAAAAATTATGAATATAACTAAACACAAAGAGGATTTTGGAGTTGATCGTACTGTTAAGAGAATGGCATCCAGAGGCAGTCTCACCAAAGAATATGATGGTGACATAACCAATGCGGAGGAACTTTTCAAATGGACTAAAACGTTGAAAACTGATATGATTTTTGAATTTTGTTCAGATACTGAATGTTAATGCACTGTAAATTATTTGATTTACTTTAAATTCAAAATGCTAAAGAACTGTGAATTATTTGATTTATTTTCCTTCCCAGAAAAAAATCCAATGCGCTCACTCTTATAATTTTTATCTTTATTTTATTTGTTTTGTGTTGCCTTTACAAGTTTTAAAAACGGAATGAATAGCAACCAATATTTTTTACAAAAGCACAAGGTACTATAAAAATTAGAATATAATAAAAATTAACTATGATATAATATATTTAGTGTACACTACTTAAGCTAGATGGCAGTAATAATCGAGAATTCGATATTCAAAGATATTTAGAGAAATTGCAAATTTGACTTTTAATGTCAAATTTGCAAATGGATTACATTTGTTTTGATTTTGTAAGTAGCTATTCTAATTTAAATATTATTTTTAATGGAAATGCCAAGTCTTTCTTAAATTTTAGATTATGCCTTAACAAAATACTGTGTTGCTAAAATTCGGTCGTCATCAACAGCTGAACATCCTCCCGCCTATGAAGTACTAGTCTTACTAGACCTTCATTCAACTGGTAGTTTGATTAATTTGTGGATTGGCCGTTTGATTACTGAATTGGGAGTTTTTAATGTAACAACTCGTACTAAATTGTCCTTTCCGGGATGAACTTCGATCACCCTTGCTATGGCCCAATATGATGCTGGCAGGTCCTCTTTGATAATCACAATGTCCCCGATTTTTAAATTTTCTTCTTTTGACTTCCACTTATTACGCTGCTGCATGGTATTCAGGTATTCTTTGTTGAACTTGACCCAAAAACTACTAACATGTTGTCTTATTTGCTGCCATCGTGTTAAGCGACTAATTGGGATATCAGAATAAGGAACCTCAGATATCGATGTTAGTGGACCCATAACGAGAAAATGAGCTGGTGTTATTACTTCAAGCGTATTGAGATCTTCGATGAATTGAGCACATAATGGCCGTGAATTTAAAATGCACTCTATTTCTGAAGTTAGTGTGTTCATTTCCTCAAATGTTAATCGAGCTCTTCCTGTGATAATTCGTAAATGGGTTTTCATGCTCTTCACCGCCGCTTCCCATATTCATTTTTATGTTTTCAACTTTTATTTAATTCACTTGATATTCACTACATTAGTTGAATTTATTTATAATGTAAGTATTCCACTTGGATGTTTTCTATTGCCACCAAATTTATTTGAAAAAACTACCTTTAAATTGCTTGTACAAAATTACAAATTATTTTTTACTTTACGTTTTTATTACGACTTGTCGATCATGACGCTGGCTAAAAAACTGTACTGTAGTATAATATGTGTATTGAAAAAACGTTTTTTTCCTTTGTTACTTTGTGGAAAAATTTTCGAGTGGCGATTGCTATAAGTTATTCCAAAATGACACGAGAGCCGTGCACCGGTTTTAGTTTACGTGAATTTTTAGAGCTGTGAACCGGTTTTAATTTCATTGCTCGTGCATGCTATGTTTTGTGTTTATTTATGCCGCCTCAAACCTGATATTCTCAAAATTTGACATCAATTCTTGTTTGGAAAATATGTCCGCGATTTTTTTCTGCGCCCCGACAAAGTTAGTTCCGTTATCGGTATAAACATCTGATGGCAGCCCTCTTCGGCTGACAAATCTTTTAAATGCTGCAATAAATGAGTCTGAACTCATGTCTGATACGATCTCTAGGTGTATGGCCTTCACTGTTAAACACACAAAAACACAAATGTAACCCTTGATTAATTTTGCTCCTCTCCCTCGTTTGGACAACAGCACAATTGGACCAGCAAAATCTATGCCAGTGTGAGTAAACGGGCGTGATTGTGTGACTCTGGGTTCAGGTAGCGTTCCCATCATTTGCTTTGAAGTTTGTGCTCGAAATCTTATACATTTGACGCACTTCTGTGATTCTTGTTTTACTAGTTTGCTACTACCCACTATCCAGTAATTATTTTTGAGCAGCGAACACAATAGCGACGGGCTAGGATGTAGAAAATGTTTATGTTGGTGAGCTACTATCATTTTGCTTATAATGTTTGTGTGATGCAGTATGAACGGGTGCTTTGTGTTGTATGAGCAAGATATACATTCTGCATCCAACAATGGAGCCAATGATGTCAGTGATGATTTAGGCTTAGATTCAATGCCTTATGTTTGATTAATTCGTTGATTTCTTTGGTGAAACTTGCTATTTGTGGCGCCTTGATACAAATTTTCTCGGCAACTCGTTGCTCTTCTGCAGTGACTACTCCAAAACGCCCTTTTCTTGGATTTTTGCAATTAAAATAAAATCTCAAGCAAAGTGCGATGACTCGTTTCAACCTCGGCCACGATGATATTTTCTCACATAAATCTTCGATACATGATTCATGCTTTGTGACAGCGAGACATACTTGTTTGTTTCTATCGAGTATGGTGGAATGACTTTTGTTCGATAATGGCCATTCATTCTCGCAAAGTTTTAACCAATTAGGTCCAGACCAACACAGATGATTTTCTACTAGCTGCATAGGTTCCAAACCACGTGAAGCTGGATCGGCTGGATTACTTGATGATGATATATGGTGCCAGTGTTCCCGAGGCAGTACATCGAGGATTTCTGATGTCCGGTTCGCAATATATGTTTTCCAACGTTTCGGGTGATCCGACAGCCAAGCCAGGACAATTTCGGAATCGCACCAAGCAAAGACTTTCGGCTGATATTTATTAAACGCCAGCAAAACTTGTCGAAACATTCGTGAAAGTAATAAAGCGCCATTCAGCTCTAGTCGGGGCAGCGAAATTGTTCGAACTGGTGCCACTTTAGTTTTAGCGATGACAAGTCTAATTTGAACAATTTGATTATCATCGTAGCTTTTGCAATAAATTACAGCCGCTGAAGCGGCTTCACTGGCATCACAGAAACCATGTAATTGGATGCGTTCAGATCCATAAACCGTTTGTCTTGGAATTCTTATCCGCTCTAGACCTTTTAAATTTATTTGAATGTTTTTCCACTTTTCAGCCACGTCATCAGGAAGCTTTTCATCCCAGGTAATATTGTGTAACCACAAACGTTGAAATAAAATTTTAATGGTGATAATTGCAGGTGACAACCAACCAAACGGGTCGAATAACTTGGCGGATTGTGACAGAAACTTTCGTTTTGTAATTAAGCTGTCACCAGAGTATTCTTCTATCTTGTATTTGAAGCTGTCTGTCTCAGGTTGCCAATGAATTCCAAGTACTTTAATCACTTCGCCATCGTTTTTGAAGATTGGAATGCTATGCTCATTTTTTGATTGATTGATTGCGTTCATAAATTGTGATGAGTTTGACGACCATTTTCGCAGATTGAAGCCACCAGACTCCAGGAGTGCCACCATATTCTTCTGCAACTAAAGAGCTTGAGGTACTGTATCAGCACCGGTCAACAGGTCATCCACGTAAAAGTCCTTCGCAACTACCTTTGCTGCTACTGGATATTGTTGTTCTCCTTCGATGGAAAGTTGTTTCAGTGTACGCGTTGCAAGAAAAGGTGCGCACGATGTTCCGTAGGTCACGGTGTTTAAACGATAGTGCTCAATGTTAGATGTAGTGTCAAACCTCCACACAATTCGTTGATAGTCTCTGTGCGACGGCTCTATGAGAATCTGTCTGTAAATTTTCTCTATGTCAGCGCAGAAGACTATATTGTGCATGCGAAATCTCATTATTATGTCAGTAAGGTAATCTTGTATAGTTGGACCGACGAGCAGCTTTTGATTTAGAGAGATGCCGGAGTTAGTTTGACACGACCCGTCAAATACCACACGCAACTTCGTTGTTATTGAATCGAATTTGAGGACGAAGTGGTGAGGTAGGTAAAAATGATCTGCCTCTTTGATATGTATTTGCTCCGGTTGAATTCTCTCCATATGTCCGAGTGCTAAATATTCTGACATGAATGAGTGGTATTCTGCCTTCAAGTGTGAATCACGATCCAATTTTCGTTCTATTGCGATCAGTCTCGAAACAGCTGACCTTTGAGAGTTGCCCAATTCTTTACATGCATCATTGAACGGTAGTTGTACAACGAATCTGCCCAGGTTGTCTCTTCTAACAGTTTGACAGTAAAGTTTTTCACACTGCAACTCAGAATCGGATAATTTGGACACTTCACATATTTCTTCAGATTTCCAGAACAACTGAAGTGATCTGTCAATGTCAATACATGTGTGCATGTTAAGCAATGTTGAATCGATATTAGAATAATTGTTTATATCGCCCGCTAACACCCAACCAAAAATTGTTTTTTGTGCTATGACTGACGTGTTGATATCTTTAATACTACCAACTAACAGTGTACTAAAGACTGTACCCGCATTTATAATTATGTCAACCGGACTGCGTATGTTGAACCGTGGATCAGCCAGTTCGATGTGCTCAAATTGTTGAATTTGTGGTTTAGAAAACGAGTCGTTTGGTACAGATGTAAGTTGTGTCACAATATGGGTATCAATTGTAATGTATTTCTCTGGATTAATTCTGGATGATATAGTAACCGGTGTTTTAAATCGCGATGTTGTGTTGGATGAAACTCCGCTTACGATAATACTGGACTTCTGCATTGGATGTTGTAATTTTTGTACTAGTGAATTTGTTATTAGATTGCCCATTGACCCAGAGTCTAGTAGAATTCTGCATTGTTGTAAATTTCCGTGAACATCAGTTACATTTACTATCGCCGTAGGAAGCAAATGCTCAAGTGCCGAATTCTGAGCCAGATTAATCTGAGACACTGTTTTTGGTTTGATATTTGATCAATATGTAGTGAAGACGATTGAGGTTGTCATTCCGTTTTAGTGTGCATTGAATTTGTGAGTGCTACTGTCTTTGTTACTGATTCCTGGTTATCTGACTTAGATATGTTTGTATTTGGCGGAATATGAAGCGTTGTGTGATGTTTACCACGACAAATATGACAAACGTATTTTGATTTGCAGTTTTGCGACGAATGTCCTACAAACAGACAATTGAAACATACATGATTTTCTAATACAAATGACCTTCGGGATGATATGTCCATTGCCTTGAAATTTGGACACTTAAAAAGTGGATGATTGTTTGTACATCTTGGACATCTATAAGAAGTGTTTGTGGAATGATGAACCTTGACAATTGCTGCTGACTGTTGCCTGCTTGTTGATGGATTGAATCACATCTGTCATTTATGAACTTCAGGAATGATTCAAATGTAGGAAAATCATTGCTCAATGTTTTTTGTGCCCAAAGTTGACGTGTACCTGAATCTAGTTTACTTAGTAGAATGTTTACCAGCCATGGATCTCTGGTTTCAGCTTCATCTCCTAATGCCCTTAGGCCACGAATAACTTCATCAGAAGTGTTGAAGAGTTGACGTAAATTTACTGGTGTTGGTTTGGTAACTGTCGAGATGTCCATAAACATTTTGATATATTTCACCCTTCTTCATAGTTATCAGAAGTAACATTGATGTGGCGTATAAGCGCAGCTGCTTCGTCCTTCAAACCGCTTTTTAAACATTGGAATTTATGTACCTTGCTCAATTTGCTGTTGTTGTGAACTGATGATTCGAAGAGATCCTTAAATGCCGGAAATTCTGCATAGTTACCTCCGAAAAATGAAATAGTAATTGTTTTAGGAAATAGGATATGTTTGAAATAGGAGTTTTTGTGTTTCTTATTCTGGATATGTTTCAATAACGCCTTAGCATCAAGATAGCGTGTTTCAAAATCCTCAGTTTGGGTAACTTGTGATGGATGCGTCATTATTATATCTTCAATTTTACTGAATTCACTCATATTAGTCTCTAATATTTCAATCCTAACTGCAAGTGCTTCGATTGTTGTATCAGCATCCACATTTTCAATAAAAGTCTCAACTCGGTTTAAGCTGTGGAAAATTCTTTGCCGCTTTTCCAACAAACGTTCGAGAGCTTCCTCTTCAGTTGTCATTTTTAACTATTCTTTTCACTAGTTACACTATACGTAATAACACAAGCACGTTATTCTGGCACGTTGATAATTTTGTACTTACAGCTATCTCAAATTACTGCTATTTGATTTACAGCTATCTCGATTTACAGAGATCACAAATTAAACTATTTCGATTTACAGATGTTTCAATTTACAGCAATCTCGGTAGAACCTCCAAAAAATGTTAATGCACTGTAAATTATTTGATTTACTTTAAATTCAAAATGCTAAAGAACTGTGAATTATTTGATATGTTTCCTTCCCAGAAAAAAATCCAATGCGCTCACTCTTATAATTTTTATCTTTAGTTTATTTGTTTTGTGTTGCCTTTACAAGTTTTAAAAACGGAATGAATAGCAACCAATATTTTTTACAAAAGCACGAGGTACTATAAAAATTAGAATATAATAAAAATTAACTATAATATATTTAGTGTACACTACTTAAGCTAGATGGCAGTAATAATCGAGAATTCGATATTTAAAGATATTTAGAGAAATTGCAAATTTGACGTTTAATCACAGAATATTATATAAACAGAACAATATCTTCTATAGCGCTTTAGTCCTAAGCTGGTGAACAAATATTTTCGTTATTATTTTTTTCGACTGATTTTGATTTAGAAAAGATAGAAAAATCATTTTATATGCAATCAATGAAACAAAAGAAAATTACAAAAATGTTTGTACCCACCTGTTTCTATTGATAAATAAAAGTGAGTACAATTGTAAAACAAAAGAGAAATCTTTACACTTTATAATGTGCTTAAAAGAGATAGACATTCGTGAATAATTTTTGATTTCGGTCTAGTTAGCTTTGCAAATCTTTAAAATCATATCAAAGAAATAACAAAAAGAAAACTTGCAACTCCCATAAGGTTGTGTATGAGTTTGTGTAGCATTTCTAATTTATTAGTATTGGTCCTTTGTTTATTTGTTGATTTGATTTTAAAGTTTCGCAAAGCTAACTAGACCAAAATCAAAAATTATTCACGAATGTCTATCTCTTTTAAGCACATTATAAAGTGTAAAGATTTCTCTTTCGTTTTACAATTGTACTGACTTTTATTTATCAATAGAAACAGGTGGGTACAAACATTTTTGTAATTTTCTTTTGTTTCATTGATTGCATATAAAATGATTTTTCTATCTTTTCTAAATCAAAATCAGTCGAAAAAAACAAAAACGAAAATATTTGTTCACCAGCTTAGGACTAAAGCGCTATAGAAGATATTGTTCTGTTTATATAATATTCTGTGGTTTAATGTCAAATTTGCAAATGGATTACATTTGTTTTGATTTTGTAACTAGCTATTCTAATTTAAATATTATTTTTAATGGAAATGCCAAGTCTTTCTTAAATTTTAGATTATGCCTTAACAAAATACTTTGTTGCTAAAATTAGGCCGTCATCAAAAGCTGAACATCTTCTACCGAGATGATAAATTGAAACAAATCGAACTAGGCACTAGCCAGTAGATTAGAGAACTTGAAAACAATAAAAGGGACTCGCGATTTTCATGCAGTTATACCTTCAACAGAAGGCTACTTAAAATGTTAAAAATATTCAAATAGTGAAGATTATAACATGTAAATTTTAACCGTATAAATATCTTTAAATTTCTATCCTTATTTTGTAATACATTTTTTTACTGTCAATATTTTTTGTTTTAAATTTAATTTTGAATCACAAAAGCGAGTGAAAAAATGAACCTGGAAAATTAAATAAAATCGAGTTTTGGTAAGAGGATCAAAAATCTACCATACGATTTTTGAAATTTTCAAAATAGGTAGTCATTCTTAAATGTATTTTGCACGAAAACGATAAATATATCATAACTAGCGCAAATTTGGCGGCAAATTTGAAAATGAAGAAATTAAAGAACTTACCATTTTTATATTTTTTTATTAATCGGTATTAACTTACCTTTAAAGCGAGCGCTATATCATAAATATCGGATATTTATTTTTCCTTTTATAGCCATAAACACAACATCATGTTCATCATTTTTCTCAAAATTTGACACCCTGTATTTTAAACAACAACAACAAAAAAATCATTTTCTACAAAATGTTTTTTTTTTAACTAGTACCACCAATTGAAACATAAAAAATAAAAAATTTAAACAGACTTCCGGTCCCATATACCAAATTTGTGATTTGACGTATTTTTCATTAGCTAGCTACATTTATTTTCTTCAAAAAATTGGGTTATACAAGTTCAGTAAATAAATTTCGTTCATTTAAAGGCCGATTTAGATGAAGAAAAATGTTTGCCCGACAAAATTTTTGCATGTCAGTTAGAACTGCACGCAATAGAAAAATTAACACTGGTTAAAACGAGAAAGAATATGTAAACAAAAATGGCGATGCTATAATTTTGGAAGGCTGATCATTTGACGCCATATTTTTTACATTTATCGGTAGTGACATAAATTAAATTAATTGGGGAAAATTAATCAAAATAAAATAAATATGAAAGCTCTTGTAAAACAAAATACTGATAAACAAATGGTATTCGTCACTCTCGTACGATGACAACAAATAACTCACGCTCAACCAATACAGCAAAAAGACAAACGAATTAAACTATCGGCACTCGTCAATGAGGAGAAGCAAAAAAATAAAACATGATGCAGCCCTTGATAAACACATACGCAACCGCGTATGGCCTTTAAATGTATCTTGATTTGGCTGAAGAAAAACTTGAATTTTAAATTGACCAAATTATTTATTTCATTCCGATTTATAAAAAAATAACATTTTATTGATAAAATTCGTAGTCAGGTTTTTCCTCTTGGTAAATTTCACATTTTCTGCAATATAAATCTACAACTTCATTAGTATCTAAACAAATAATCTCCAATTTTGAGTTATGTTCGTCGACTGTAAATTTGATTGAATTTGAATCTATAGAACCACGAAGAGCTCTTCGTCCCTTTATAGTAAATTTAGCTTTACTATTAAATTGAAATTCATTTGTATTTGATTTATGCATCTCTTCTAAAATAAATTCAAACATGGATAACCATGTACCTTCGTCTTCGACTATGGATACCCCCTAGAATATAAAATTGGAAATGTTTAATAATAAGTGTATATTGGACTTTAAAATATTTTTATACTTACACCTAATCTCTCTGAATTATTGATTAGCTGCCAGTTACGACTGGTACTTTCTAGACAACAATTAATTAGTAATATCGACGGTTTTATGGCACATTGTTGCAAATTCTGTAGCATACTTAAATCAATTTTAATGTTACTAAATATTATTTTATAAACATTTAAATTATCGAAAATTTTGTAATCATTCAAATTATAGTGTATGTTTAAAGCAATGCTATTGTCACCCAATGTGATTGTTTTTAATTCCGTCGTGAAACGTTCGATGAAATTGTAAGTATTTTCCCCTTCCAAATAAATCTCCACATGAAAATGTTCTTTACGACCTGGTATAATTCTATTTTGCTTTAACGTGAATACATCGTCACACCATCTGTAATTTGTGTCTAAAGTGATATCTCTAACATTTTCCAATTTAATTAAATCTACAAATAACGATAAACTCATGTTGTCGAAACCTCGTCCATCAATGCTACAATTAACATTAAATCTTTCCTTTAATTTGTTAACAACGTCGATCTCTTCTTTCAGTTTAATAGTATCATGGAGCTCAAATGATTTGGTTCCAATAAATTGATACTTAAAATTGACATCTATAGTTTGAAACAAATGTTGAAATTCATATACAAAATAAGGGATAAGAAGTCCTGTCGGTTTAATATTTTTGACAATCAAATATTTTCTTATGCTTAGGTGATTAATTTTAATGAGACTGTCCAGTATTCGTTTTATCAAAAAATCAATTTCATAATTTAGAAGAGTCGATTTGGACGGGTCACGAACATCACTAATTGCTAATCTTAACGAAAGTAGATCCATAATATTTAAATCATTGGTATAATTAAGCGTTCCGAGATGCCGGAGGATTATAGGTACTACCAATTTAATTTTATCACTTAAACGGATTCTCCGCAGCCGATTAGATTGTTGCCACGGTAAAGCATTTGCTACGTAGAGGTAACCTTGGTTTTTATTATACCGATATTCTTTAAATTCGCGAATTATATCCAATTTTACACTAACACTTTGGTTAAACGAAACCACTTTAATGGGGTGGACACCGTTAATAGAATGTCCGAGATTTTCTTCAATTTTTAAAATATACGCTTTTAAGTTGTAGCGATAAATGAACTCCTGAAAATAAAGGTTACATTTTAACGATATTTTCACATTAATTTTCTCAGTTTTGATTATTTTACCTTCATAATATGAAACTCTGCCGCGGCTATAAATAAAGTAGGATTTTCCTCCCATGGAAATGAAAATTGCGAATCGGAAATTAAGACACGTAGAAATTTCTTTTGAGCTTTATTTACATGTAAAATCTTAATAAAATGCATCTCAAAACGTTCACTTCCAATTTGCAGTATATGCTCGCACATTTCCCAACCAGTTTTTGTAGATCTCTTATGCATAGCCTTTTCCCATTTCTTTATTATCGATCTATGAACCAATAATACATTCAGATTCGCTGTTCAAGTCAAATTAACACTTTATCAATAAAATAGGTCGCGAAATAAATTGAAATAAAACTTACAATAAAAATTACGCTCGTTTAATAAAAGGTCGTTTAAAATACTACTTGATTTTGTAATTTCTTCCTCCATTTTTTCTTAATCCAACTCGCAAACACAAATTCTAAATATATTAACTAAAATAAAATTGAAGAACATTCGTATTTAAGTATAGATAATTTGAACTCTTATCAGTGGAGTCATGTTCACAATTTTATTAAATGAATTGGCATCTTTTTATTGAAAGTAAGTACAACAACAAACACATTCAATTGTTAGATAACAATATTAAATGAAATATATGCGATAACAACACAATTCAGTTAGTATTTGTATCTATCAGTTAAACGGAATTTCGCTTTTTGCTGCCAAGTTAGTATTGTCAGAAATAAAATTGAATTGTTTTGTATTGTAGTTGTTCGGTATCGACACTGCACGCTGACAGTTTCTAAAGAGAAATAATTTACCAGTGGTTGCATTTTCTTTACTACGATAATTCTTGTTACGGACTGTATTTCCAATTCTACTTCTAATAAAATTTTCTTTTTTGTTTTTTCTTAAAAACCGTATGCATAATCAAATTATCTAAAACAAAGTTTATTCACTATGAAGATTCATAAATTTTCTAATATGTTCCAAGCCACTGCTCAATATGCTCCCGCCTTGGGAAGGATAAGTCTTTACAAAAGTTCAATTCTATTAATTGGTAATTTGCACACTTTAGTTATGGCTCTCTTCTCTTTGCCATTTTTGCGTTCTGACGTATTGTCTTCGCCACTTGACACGTCAGCCACCCCGAAGCCGGCATACATCACCTTTAAACCATCTCGCTTCCATTTCGTTTTTTTGTTGAAAAATGTGCCAATATTCGTTTTTTTTATTTTGTATTTATAAATTAGGGTGGGTGTTTGTAGTCCAGAGCACTGCAACCATTGAGGCCTATTGTGCATCCCTAGCGGTTCTTAGCTGAAATGTTAGTCTATGTCCTTGATAAACGCCGCTACGCATATCCAGTGGGTCGGCATTATGCCTATGGATTGTGTGCGCATTGAGAAACTTGAATCTGTTTAGGATGATAGCATCGCATGTGAAGAGTACGTGTTCCGATGTCTCCTTACCGCAGTAACAGAATCTGCACTGGTCCGTAAGGGATCTTCCCATTTTATGTAAGTGGCCATTAAAAGGGCCGTGCCCTGGTATAACCAGATAAGGGATCTTAGGGATTGACGGCCCATCCTCGGTGCCTCTCCCAGACTTAATATTGTAACTGAGTAATTTCTTGTCTTGACTCATCCCAATGGAGGACTCCCAGAGTAAATTCCTATAGTTCTGCTCCCAGTCCCATAAACCTTCTGCCAAATGGGTTTTTGAAAAAGCGATACTAGGACTGGGACCCAGGAAATCCCGGCTTGCTCCCGTTTGTGCACAACGGTCTGCTGCCTTATTTCCCTTAATGGTGTAGTGGCCAGAAGACCACAAACGGTGACTTTGTTTGCTTTACCCAGTTCCAATAAATTGTAATAACAGCTCTAGATCAATTTCGAGTTGAACACTGAAGCTCCTAAGGCTAGCAGAACTGCCTGGCTGTCCGAGATTATATAGATCTCGGTCTTCTTAAATTTCTTTTTGAGACATTGAAGCACACATACCTCAATAGCAAGGGTCTCTGCCTGAATAACTGTGGGGGTGCTACCCAGCGGTATGCATAGTTCTAGGTCAGGCCAGACTATCCCTGCACCGGTACCCCCGTCTGTCTTTGACCCATCCGTATACCATACAGAAGCATGGCGGGGAAGATAATATTCTCTACCAAGTGCCCTATCCGGCAACCTGATAGTTGGATCAATTCCCCTTTAAGATTTAATTTATGTAGGATACTGTTGTGTTCTGGCCTTATGGTTTTAATTTTTGCAGTAGTTTTTAGGCTCAGACCTCTTGAACCGGCTACTTTTTTATTGTGTAGGTACAGTGGTGAGAGCTCCGGTATTCTCTCAAGCGCAGCTGTTGGACAAGTCCTCATTGCCCCAGTTGCAACCACACAAATTAACCTCTGGATCTTAACCAGTATTCTCCGTGCACCAGTCTGGTCCGTCTTTGGCCACCACACAAACGCCGCAATCATTCTTTGGCAGGTAAAGTAGGCCTTATTGGCCTTGATTGTGATATGATTTTACGATTTAAGTGGGGATTCCATGTCAATTTCTGATCATGTAGGATACCCAGATATTCAACCTACTTCGACAGTTGGAGAGTTACCCCCCCCCCCCCCCCCCCCCAGGCCTATCGGCGGGAGGGCTGTTTCCCTCCGGGTAGTAAAGAGAGTGCAGCTGACCTTATTAGGATTTACCGTAAGGCCCACTTCCGTGCACCAATCATTTACTACCTCCAGGGCTTGTTGCATTCTTTCCTCTCCAGTACTAGCGAATCTGCCCCAACCATCAAGACTAGGTCGTCCGCATAGGTAATGTTTAATAAGTCTAGATTTCTCAGTCTGGTAAGTAATTGATCCATCACAATCAGCCATAATAAGGGAGAGAGGACACCTCCCTGGTGACAGCTCCTGGTGGCCACTATGGTGATGGTTTTATCTTCAAAGGAGGCCGTAATCCTTCTGTTTTCAGCATGTTTATTATCCACCTTACGATGGAGGGGTCTATGCCACTAGTAAGTGATTGTTCCTGAATTACCTCGAAGCTAGTATTATTAAAAGCTCCCTGGATATCAATGAAAGAGCATAGTAATAATTCTTTATTCCGGAGCGTATCTGTTTCTGTTGATTTCCCTGCTTGGTAGGCGTGCGGCATATAGTCCAGAGGGTATATTTAGACGGTATTGGATCTAATACAAAGTCCCAGAATTTTCTCCATGGTTTTCAGTAGAAATGATGTGAGGCTAATAGGTATATAAGACCTAGTCTCCTCTGAGGATCTATTTCCCGCTTTTGGGATAATTTCACCGTAACTTCTCTCCAGCGTTTTGAAACATATTCCAAGCTTTAGCTGGCTCTGAGCAGTATAGTAAGGTAAGACAGCAAAATCTGCAGGCCTTGCTGTAGAAAGGTGGGATATATGCAGTCCCCCCTGATGATTAAAAGATTTTACTGCCCAGCTTATCCGTTCCGGCGTAAAGAACTGCCTCGAGAACTTCTGAGCCCCTTTGATAGAGATACGGATGTACACTAGTTGCGTTGGATTTCTCCTGATCCCTCAGTGTATAATATATTCTGAGAAGTGACCTTTCACTAGACATTCCAGAGTCTTGGTTTCCTTACAGACCCCAAGGGATTCCTGTGCTCTAAGGAGAGTGCCTTCTGTAGTCGACACGCCGTAGGTAGTTTGTCTATTTTCTTACAGAAGTGTCTCCAGATTAAACTTTTGCTCAGCCTGAGGGCTATGTTATATTGGATAAGGGAATACTGAGTCCAATCGTTCATCCTCTTAGCCCTATTAAAAAGTTTACGGACATTTCGTCTCATGTTTCCCAAGTTATTGTTCCACCAATGAACATCCCTTGTGCCTCTGATACACACAAGTGGTGAGCTTGAGTGGTAGGCATTACGTCACGTGACTTCTTAAGTGTCCCATAGACCACTTTTTGCGCAAATGAGTTATGAGTGGATTCCTACTAATTCGACTGCGCTCTTTCAGAATCTTTAATCAAAATTGTCCTAAGTCCCATATGTTTCGAGATAGCGTATTTTCATTTTGTCTTAAAGACCATAAAAACGTATTTTTAAAATATTTTTTCAGTTCTTAATTGTCCTACAAACCAAATTTCTGTGAAATAGGACATTTTTATATGAAATTATCTGATAATTTCGATTTTGTTTTTAAGTGTCCTACATCCACTTTATATGGATTTAGGACAAAATTAACAAATTGAAAAAATTTTAATACATATTATATTTAATTGTTGCATATCCTAAAAATATGGATATGGGACAATTATATAACTATAAAATTAGTGTTAACTAAGCAAAATTCATTTTATTTTATTTTTGTTCTATATCAAATAGATAGCATTGATTGGAAAAACCTATAAAAGAAACGAGCTCATGTCGTATTTATTCAGTTTTCCTATATCAATCTCGGCGAGTAAACATCGACAGCCCCGTATCTCTTGTCAGACATCTTGCAGCAATGAGATACGATAACCTATCACTTAAATTGATGCAGATGAAATCAACAGATTTATTTAATTATAATAAAGCAAGCATTGGGCTTAATATTTCCAGCGTTAAGTTTACCTTGGCAACTAAGCTGTTTTACGAAAAGATTGACAATTTTGTTGTCAAATTGAAAAAAAAATTATATTGAAAGTGAACAATACACATTAATACCTCTGATGGTACAAGGAAATCGAAGAACAAAAACCTCAAATCTCACCAAGTTACCAAGAGTGGCAATGCTAAATACCCCTGGTATGATTTCTAAAGAGAAGATTAAGTACATTCAATGTAACCCTTTATGCCTAATAATGAGGACATCGAATTTTTCAAAGTGGCTTTAAAATTGCCGTAAGGCTTTAAAATGGCCATGTAACCCAAAACTCTTGAAGGACATTTAAATGAATGAAAATCGTGGGACCGCTCTACTTTTCAAAAAATCAAATTATCCCGACTCCGTTTAATTTTTTTATAATATTTTTAGTATCTTCCTAATCGAAATTTTTAGCTTTGTTCTTATTGAATAAAAAATAATTAATATAAAATTGCGATCCGCTGGAACCCTGGAACACACCACTCTTTTCATGTAACATTTTCCACGATGCACTTTACGGGTTAATTTAATTTTGTATCTTTGTGTCCTATATCCCTAGAAAAAACAAAAATTAAAACTGTCTGTGTGGCTTTTACATGGGGAATGTCCTATATCCATTTTTGGCATTTTTCATAGTTATTAGTTTTTCTCTCAAAATTAAGGACTAACGGTATTTATTGATTAGTTCTAAACAAAGAAATATGTCAACTTATGATAAAAATTAACAACAACACTACAAATTTATTATGAAAAGTGAGTATATTTTCATTCAAACTTTAATAATCGATTTCTCAACAGTTTCCCAAATGGCGCGTAGGACACTTAAGAAGTCACGTGACGATTAATTATTGCCTCTGTAACTTCATTTGCTACTCTGTCGAGGTTTTCGACAGTGTTTATCGAGGTCTGTAGACCAGCTAAGTTATCCAAAAGTCTATCGTTATAGACTGGCCAGTTGGTGCGTTTGGGTATCCTTAGCATCAATTCTTGTCTCGAAGGGATATTGCGTTGGTTACGCAGATAACACTGATTGCCTGTAAATGTCTCTTGACGTGACAGAAGAAAAACTTGAATTTTAAAATGAAAAATTTAATTGTTTAATTACGATTTATAAAAAATAAAATTTTATTGATAAAATTCGTAATCAGATTTTTTGTCTTGTTCAATTTTAAATTTTTTGCAATATAAATCTACAACCTCATCAGTATCTACACAACGAATCTCCAATTTCGAGTTTTGTTCGTCGATTGCAAATTTCATTGAATTTAATTCCATTAAAACGCGAAAAGGTCTTGGCTGTATTATTTTAAATTCACGTTTATAATTAAATTGAAATTCATTTGTGGTTGATTTATGAATCTCTTCAAAATAAATTCAAACATGGATAACCATGTGCCTTCGTCTTCATATATGGATACCCACTGGAATATAAATTGGAAATGTTTAATAATTGGGCTTTTAAATAGTTTTATTTGCACTTACATCTAATCTCTGTGAATTATTGAGTAGTTGCCAGTTATGACTGTTATTTTCTAAAGAACATTCATATAGTTTTATCGGCGGTTTAATGGCACATTGTTGCAAATTCTGTAGCATAGTTAAATCAATTGTAATGTCTCTAAATATTAGCTCATGAACTTTTAAATCATCGAAAATTTTGTAATCATTCAAATTACAGTTTATGTTTAAAGCAATGTTATTGTCACCCAATTTGATTGTTTTTAACGCCGCCATGAAGCCTTCGATGAAATTGTAAGTATTTTCCCCTTCTAAATAAATGTTCACACGATCTGCTTTACGACCAGGTATAATTCTATTGTGCTTGGACGTGAACACATCGTCACACCATCTGTAATTTGTGTCTAAAATGATACAGCTAACGTTTTCCAATTTTATTAAATCTACAAATAACGATAAACTCATGTTGTCGAAATCTTTTCCATCAATGCTATAATTTACGTTAAACCTTTCTTTTAATTTGTTAAGAACGTCGATCTCTTCATTTAGTTTAATTGTATCTTTTAGCGGAATTGATTTTTTTGCAAATACTTCATACATAGCACCGAAATCTAGAGTTTGAAACAAGTGTTGAAATTCATAAACCAAATAAGTGAAAAGAAGTCCTGACAGTTTAATATTTTTGGCAATCAAATATTGTTTTATGCTTAAATGATTATTTTTAATCAGTTTGGCAAGTGTTCGTTTTATCATAAAATCAATTTCATAACTAAGAAGATTTGAATAGGACGGGTCATCACGAACATCACTAATTGCTAATCTTAACGAAAGTAGATCCATAATATTTAGATCATTAGCATAATTGAGCGTTCCGAGATGACTGAGGATTATAGGTAATACCGAATAAATGTTATCATTTAAATGGATTCTCCGCAGCAGATTAGATTGTTGCCACGGTAAAGCATTTGCCACGAAGAGATAACCTTGGTTTTTACTTTTTGGCAAAATTTTAAATTCGTAAAGTATATTTAATTTTGCACTAATACTTTGGTTAAACGAAACCACTTTAATAGGGTGATCACCGCCAATAAAATATCCGAGCTTTTCTTCGATTTTTAAAATATACGTTTCTAAGTTGTAGCGATAAATGAATTCCTGAAAATAAATGTAAAATTTTAGCGATATTTTTGCTTATATTTTTTCAGTTTTGATTATTTTACCTCCATAATATGAAATTCTGCTGCGGCTATAAATAAGGTAGGATTTTCCTCCCATGGAAATGAAACTTGCGAATCGTAAACTAAGGCACGCACAAAGTTCTCTTGATCTTTATTTGACCGTAAAATATTAACCAGATGCATTTCAAAACGTTCACTTCCAATTTGCAGTATATGCTCGCAGATTTCCCAATCAGTGTTTATCAATGTCTCATTCAAAACATTTTCCACTTTGTTTATTACCGATGTGTGAACCAATATTGCATACTGACGATCCCCTATTTTAAGTCAAATTATCACTTATCAATAAAATAGGTCGCGAAATAAATTGAAATAAAAACTTACAATTAAAATTGAACTGGTTTAACAACACGTTGTTCATAATGGAACTTGATGTGACAATTTTTTCCATATTTAATTCGCTTACTATAATCGAATTGGCAAACACAAATTGTAAATATAATAACTAAAATATAATGGGAGAACATTCTTGTTTAAGTATAGATAATTTGAACTCTTATCAGTGACGTCACGTTCACAATAAATGAATTGGCGTTTTTTGCGCTGAATTAATAGATTATTAAATGAAATGTGTGCAACAACAACACAGTTCATTTAATATTTTTATCTATCGGTTGAACGGAATTTGGCTTTTTGCTGCCAAGTATTGTTAGAAATAAAAAGATGGGTTATCATTTTGATGAAATAGAGCCAAAATTGAATTGTTTTTGAGTTGTACACTGAAAAAAAAGTACATTTATGCTATGAAAATGAATATTAATATTAAAATTACTACATAAAAATTGTACCAATACCATTATGAAACTGTGGTTATTAATAATATGGAAAACTTTTAAAATTATATTCATAATATTAAATACTAAAGTTTAAATTTTGATGAATGATTCATATGATTTGAGAAAAAACACAACTTGAATATGCTGTCAACATCTGGTGTCCTTTTTACGACGAACCTATCAGAAAAATCGAGAGTGTCCAAAAAAAGTTTATACGGTATATAACGTGTAAAGACGGATGGGATTATGACCATGACTTACCGCACCACGTTAACCTAAAGCGATTACCATCATATGCTACTGGATGCAAAACCTATCAAATGACAACATTGGCAAATAGACGAGAGCTTTTAAAGTGTTCGTTTATTGGAAATATTTTACTTGATCAAATCGATGCACCATCCATACTGGAATCAATTAAAATAAAGGCACCGAGTAGGAATTTAAGAGATCATGAGTTCCTTCATCTAAATAAACACAGAACAAACTATGGTGACAATGAACCGGTAAACATGATGTCGAAGAGTTTTAATAAAATCGACCATCTGTTCGACTTTTACTTAAGTAAAAACAGCTTTAAACGTAGGTTGAAGCAACATTTTGCTCCAACCTAAAAATATTTTTATGTCAATTTTTATTCTTTTTTTTTGTTTAATTTAATTTTTATTCTACCATGTTCAATATGTTATAAATTCAAGTCATATTTGTAGACTTTTCTCAATATAAATAAATAAATAAAATAAATAAATAAAAACGATTCACACTTTTAATGTTTTGGTTTCTAATAACAACGAAATTGAAAATAACATTTGTCCACGACTAACGTATAATATGCTCATTATACGTTTGTTTCATCACTTATAATGATATCCATTATTCACTGCTAGTTTATCTAGTAGTCTTTTCTTTCATTATTCAATACTTCCAAGTAAATTATTTAATTTTTGAAATTTTATCTAGTAGTCTCTTGCCATTTTCATTATTATTAAACTGTGACGTCAAAATGTCGACGAAAATTATTTGAGGAGTATTTAAAGGATTTGATTATAAAACAATGATATTTGTCGGTCGTGGACAAAGTATCGTATTCTACTCGCATATAATGGCTGTTATTCACTCAGATGATTTACGACACTCGCCTATCGGCTCGTGTCGGCAAACTTCATCTTCGTGAATAACAGCTATCATTATATGCTCGTTGAATAATATACTATTATGGACAAGAGTTCTATTAATTATGGAATTAGATATAATAATAATGTAAGCTTCGAGTTTAATGAAGAAAAATAATTTTATTTATGTAATCAGTTATTTATTTTATGTTTTAATTTGTGATATAAATGACGTTGTGTTAGCATTAAAACATAAGTATTAATAGGAATATACGAGTGGTAATATTAATAACATAAGTAATTAATATTATATATGTGGGATATATTCTATATCCACTGGTATTTCAATAAAAACAACAAAGGAAATATCCAAATACAAAACAATTTATTTAAATTTAAAAATACAAGAACTCATTATACGACAATATTTTATTTTAATTTTAATGTTAACCCTTTTACATTACTTTTATTTCTGACGCCTCGACAATTATCTGTCATGATCGTTTAGTACTTTTTCCATGAATTTTTTTAATAAATTGTGGAAATACCGCCGTTTGCTTCAAAAGTAAATAGCAAAAATGAGAGATTCTGATTATCAAAACAATTTTTACACTATTCCGAATATATTCAAATAACGTCGGATAAGGAATATTACCGCCCTACCTCGTAACAATTTGGTAGGTCTTTACAGTGTTTTAAACAATTGAAAACTAGTTTTTTGTTGACAATGGTAATTTTTATTCAAAATGACAATTAACAGAAAAAATGGAGATGTGGCCAACACACGACTTTCTTTTACGAACAGCGAATTTTAAGAAACTATCATATTATAATGCAAATCTCTTGCAAACTTAATTAAGATTGTTTTTATTTTATCATGTTTTCTGTAAATTGTATATTTTTGAAATATTTGCAAAATAAATTTTCTGTTTCACGGAATATGGGAGCTGTAACCCCAAATATTATGTAAAAGATTAATGAAGATATATCTGTTTTGAGGTCCCCTGTGTCCGAAAATGTGGGTTTCGAAATGATTTCTGTCTGTCCGTTTGTCTGTCCGTCTGTCAGTCTGTGTCTTCTCTATAGGCCGGATGGCTTAACCAATCGAACAAAAACTTTAGATTTAAGCTTTACTTATGTAAAAGAAAGTATGTCATACAAAATAATAAATGTGTAAGAAGTTTGCGTAATTGGTTTCTCAAAATTCCCTGTTCGTAGAAGAAATGTGTTGGCATCAATTTTATTTTTTTAAATTTTTAAATTTTTTTTTTTTTATTGTTTTTTACTTTTATTTTTTGGGAACATTTTGTTTTAGTAGTTTTTTGTAAACCTTATACTTTTTGAGATATTTGCAAAACAAATTTTCTGGCCCAAGGGAGTGGTCACTTCCGGTTGCCCAATTTGGACTAAAATTCACTGGGGCCTTCCAATTTATCAAAAAAGCTTAAGTCTGAAGTTTCAGTTCGATTGGTTAAGCCATCTGAGCTGCAGAGCGGACACAGTTGGACAGACGGACAGACTGACAGACAGACATCATTTCGAAACCCACTTTTTGGGACTCAGGGGACCTCAAAACAGATAAATCTTCAATAATCTCAAGGTCGAAAATTTTCATGATTACTATATTTTATTTTACTTCGTAAAAGACAGTAATAAAATAATTCATCTGAACCAAAATATTTTGAGAAAAATTGAACTTTTTAAAATCAATGATTAATAACCCAGCCCGTGGCTTTTATGATGATCTTAATCCCGATCAGCATTGAATTTTAAAGTTTGATGAAATAATATATTGTTATTTCTTCAAACCAGACTTTTTCTATAAGTGTTTTCGGCCCTTTGGCACTTTTCAGCTTGTAATTTGTAATCTTCTTTCCCATGAAGGCCAACAATTTTTCAACAATATTGAGGTCAGGACTATTTCCTGTACAGGGTAACGACTCAATCAGCAAGCTATTGTTAAATTCGGCTATCTAAACAAAATAGACATTAAAATTAAGCATTCTTACTTCACAAATAACGTCAATAACTCACGGAGAGTAATCGTCCTGGAAGAGTGGAATACAGATGTATTGAGTCGGGTCCTCAATAGTCACGAAATGCAGGTTTCGATAATTTTTTTATATTTTCCTCCGTTTACTGAACTATCCAGAAGGCATAGTGAGCAAACTCCAACGGCTGTTATGGCTCTCCAGGCCATAACATATGGTGAATGTTTCACCGTCGGTGAAATACATTCTGTTAGATACCGTTTACCTTTTCGTCGCCGAACAATTGTCCTTACATCGGGTCCAAAGATATTGAATTTGGATTTATCCTAGAATATGAACCAACTCCAGTCCCTGGGCATTCAGTTTTTTCATTCTATTGCGAATTTGAGGCTTGCAGCTGCCATTTTTGCTGTCAGTAATGATTTTCTCGGTTGTTGCTTTTAGAAGCTAACTTCTCAGCTCCAAAGCCGTAGCAAACCTTTGCTTAAGATCTAAATATCTGAAATTCGATTTGTTGAAACAGAAGTTCTCCTCTTTGCATCAGAGACAAATTATCGTTTGATTTTCGGAATAGTGCCTTAAAAACTTTCTAACTGCTGTTTGGTTACACTAAATTACTCTTGCAATTTGTGAATGTGTGTTCTTTTTGCCTTTGCTTGCAAAATTTTGGCTTTTTCGTTAGCATTTAATTTAGAGCGACTCTTTGTAAAATTAACTCTTTGAGAGAATTGCATGAAATAGTAAATAATCGAAATCGAACATTTCACTGGCGCAGGGTGTATAACAATTTGATTTTGTATTCCAAAAACGGGTAAATCGTCATACTTAATCGTATTTTGCACGAAAATGAAAAATTTTACTAGCGCATGTTTTTAGTATGTTCAAAAGAATTAAAGAACGTAAAATTAAAAAAAAAAAAAAAAAAAAAATCGACGATCATTGAGAAAATTCAAAAATAAAACTTTGGCGGGAAATTTGAAAATGAAGAAATTAAAAAGTTTACCATTTTTATATTTTTTTATTAATCCATATTAACATACCTTTAAAACGAGCCCTATATCATAAATATCGGATATTGATTTTACTTTCTTTTACGTAAGTAAAATAAAGTATAGTAATCATGAAAATTTTCGACCTTGAGATTATTGAAGATTTATCTGTTTTGAGGTCCCCTGAGTCCGAAAAAGTGAGTTTCGAAATGATGTCTGTCTGTCAGTCTGTCTGTCCGTCTATCTGTCTGTCCGTCCGTCTGTCCGTCTGTCAGTCTGTGTCCTCTCTACAGCCCAGATGGCTTAACCAATCCAGCTGAAACTTCAGATTTAAGCTTTTTTGATAAATTGGGAGGTCCCAGTGAATTTTGCTCCAAATCGGTCAACCGGAAGTAGCCACTCCCGTGGGGCAGAAAATTTTTTTTGCAAATATCTGAAAAAGTATAAGGTTTACAAAAAACTACTAAAACAAAATGTTTCCAAAAACTAAAAGTAAAAAAAAATAAAAAAAAAAAAAATTAAAAATTAAAAAAAAAAATTTAAAAATTAAAAAAAAAAAAAATTAAAAAAAAAAATTTAAAAAAAAAATTAAAAAATTGTATAAAAAAAATAAAATTGATGTGTGGCCAACACATTTCTTCTACGAACTGGGAATTTTGAGACACCAATTACGCAAACTTCTTGCAAATTTATTATTTTTTATTACTTTCTTTTACATAAGTAAAGCTTAAATCTAAAGTTTTTGTTAGATTGGTTAAGCCATCTGGGCTATAGAGAAGACACAGACAAACAGACGAGCAGACAAACGGACAGACTGACAGACAGACATCATTTCGAAACCCACTTTTTCGGACTCAAGGGACCTCAAAACAGGTATATCTTCATTAATCTCTAACATAATATTTCGGGTTCCAGGTCCCAGATTCCGTAAAACAGAAAATTTATTTTACAAATATTTCAAAAATATACAATTTACAGAAAACATGAAAAAATAAAAACAATCTTAATAAAGTTTGCAAGAAATTTGCATTATAAAAGTTTCTTAAAATTCGCTGTTCGTAAAAGAAAGTCGTGTGTTGGCCACACCTCCATTTTTTCCTTTTTTAGCCATAAACACATCATCATATTTAATGGTGTTTGTTCTGCTAAGTTTATGCCTACTTCTGGTGTACCTCAAGGTTCCATACTAGGTCCTTTATTATTCTTAGTATTTATAAATGATATAACTTTTAAATTAAAGAGTGAATGCCTCTTGTATGCTGATGATCTCAAAATTTTTCGGCCAATTAAGTCTGAATTCGATTGTTATTGTCTACAAGAGGATTTGAATTTACTAACTGAATGGTGTAATATAAATAAGTTGTACTTAAATATTTCTAAATGTAATATTATCACGTATACTCGGAAAATAAATTTTTATTCATTCAGTTATAAACTGAATGAAATTATTATAAAAAGAGTTGAGGTTATTAAAGATTTAGGAATTATCATGGATAAAAAGCTAAGTTTTAATCATCATATAGATGCGATTTGTGCCAAAGCTAACAAATTATTAGGATTTATTTTGCGTAGTTGTCAGGATTTTATGTGCTACAAGATACTAATAATCCTGTATAATTCAATAGTAAGGAGTCAACTTGAATATTGCACACAGATATGGAACCCTTTTTATGCTATTAATAGTGCAAGAATTGAGACTGTTCAACGTAGATTCACTAGGAGACTATTCAAACGATTTCACATTTATGATTATATTCCTTCGTATGTTGTTAGACTTGCAAAATTAAATTTATTAAGTTTAGAATCTCGCCGGTTATTTTTGGATGAATTATTGCTTTATAAGATAGTTAATGGATTAGTTCACACTTCTTTCCTTTTGGAAATTAATTTCTATGTTCCCGCCTACCGGTCTAGAAATTTTAACTTATGGAAAACTATTACTCCAACAACGAATATTGGGCTTGCATCGCCACGCTATCGGTTATTGATGAATCATAACACTTTCTTTTGTGATGACAGTATTGATATCTTTAACTTATCTGTGAATAAATTTAGAAACTCAATATTAAATTCTATTAACAAATATTTGATATCTTAATTTGAAATCTTAAGTTACATATGCAATAAATTACATATTTCTTTGTTTTTAAAGATTTTCTGTATTTTTTTTTTGTTTAATTTTTGATATATTTTGATTTATATTATTGTTTTGATTTATAATGTACTGTATTAACTTTTACTTTATTATGTGAGGCAAAATGTAAATGGAGTATGTTTCTCTGTATTTTGTCCAAATTATACAAATAAATAAATAAATCATGTTTATCATTTTTCTCAAAATTTGACACCCTGTATTTTAAACAACAACAACAAAAAATCATTTCTACAAAATGTTTTTTTCAACTAGTACTACCAATTGAAAACATAAAAAATAAAAAATTTAAACACGACTTCCAAAAATTTGTGGTTTGACGTATTTTTCATCAGATACATTTTGTTTTTTTTTTTTTTAAATTGGGCTATACAAGTTCAGTAAATAAATTTCGTTCGTTTTAAACTTTTTTTTACAATTTTGTTTTGCTTTTTCTCTACACTTACATTCATTTCAGAGCAAAAATTTACAAACGGACCGGTGTAAGCTCAGAGTGACATTAAAAAATACAGTGCATAGAGTAAAATTACTCTGGCTGAATAAAAAAACGCGGTGTATAATTTTGGCAGCGCACTGCTCGCTCAGGTTGAATTAAAAAATAGACCCAGAAAGTAACTAAATTCGGCTTCAATGCACTAATCGCTCGAATAACTGACAAAACACAACCAATTACTAATAAACAAATGGTGTTCGTCAACATACCGAAAGCAAATGCAATAAGTGTTACGCAGATAACACTGATTGCCTATAAATGTCTCTTGACTTGACAGAAGAAAAACTTGAATTTTAAAATAAAAAATTTAATTGTTTCATTCCGATTTATTGGTAAAATTCGTAATCAGATGTATTGTCTTGTTTAATTTTACATTTTTTGCAATATAAATCTACAATTTCATCAGTATCTACACAACGAATCTCCAATTTCGAGTTTTGTTCGTCGACTACAAATTTCATTGAATTTAATTCTATAAAACCGAGAAGAGGTCTTGGCTCCATTATTTCAAATTCACGTTTGTAATTAAATTGAAATTCATTTGTGGTTGATTTATGAATCTCTTTCAAAATAAATTCAAACATGGATAACCATGTGCCTTCGTCTTCATATATGCATGCCACCTAGAATATAAATTGGAAATGTTTAATAATTGGGCTTTTAAATAGTTTTATATGCACTTACATCTAATCTCTCTGAATTATTAAGTAGTTGCCAGTTATAACTGTTATTTTCTAAAGAACATTCATATAGTTTTATCGGCGGTTTAATGGCACATTGTTGCAAATTCTGTAGCATAGTTAAATCAATTTTAATGTGACTAAATATTATTTTATAAACTTTTAAATCATCGAACATTTTGTAATCATTCAAATTACAGTTTATGTGTAAAGCAATATTATTGTCACCCAATTTGATTGTTTTTAACTCCGCCATGAAGCATTCGATGAAATTGTAAGTATTTTCCCCTTCCAAACAAATGTTCACACGTTCTTCTTTACGACCTGGTATAATTGTATTGTGCTTGGACGTGAACACATCGTCACACCATCTGTAATTTGTGTCTAAAGTGATAGCGCTAACATTTTCTAATTTAATTAAATCTACAAATAACGATAAACTCATGTTGTCGAAATCTTTTCCATCAATGCTATAATTTACGTTAAACCTTTCTTTTAATTTGTTAAGAACGTCGATCTCTTCGTTTAGTTTAATTGTATCTTTTAGCGGAGTTGATTTTTGTGCAAATACTTCGTACATAGCACCAAAATCTAGAGTTTGAAACAAGTGTTGAAATTCATATACCAAATAAGTGAAAAGAAGTCCTGACAGTTTAATATTTTTGGCAACCAAATATTTTCTTATGCTTAAATGATTATTTTTAATGAGTTTGGTAAGTGTTCGTTTTATCATAAAATCAATTTCATAACTAAGAAGATTTGAATAGGACGGGTCATCACGAACATCACTAATTGCTAATCTTAACGAAAGTAGATCCATAATATTTAGATCATTGGCATAATTAAGCGTTCCGAGATGACTGAGGATTATAGGTAATACCGAATAAATGTTACCATTTAAATGGATTCTCCGCAGCAGATTAGATTGTTGCCACGGTAAAGCATTTGCCACGAAGAGATAACCTTGATTTTTACTTTTTGGCAAAATTTTAAATTCGTAAAGTATATTTAATTTTGCACTAATACTTTGGTTAAACGAAACCACTTTAATAGGGTGATCACCGCCAATAAAATATCCGAGCTTTTCTTCGATTTTTAAAATATACGTTTCTAAGTTGTAGCGATAAATGAATTCCTGAAAATAAATGTAAAATTTTAGCGATATTTTTGCTTATATTTTCTCAGTTTTGATTATTTTACCTCCATAATATGAAATTCTGCTGCGGCTATAAATAAGGTAGGATTTTCCTCCCATGGAAATGAAACTTGCGAATCGTAAACTAAGGCACGCACAAAGTTCTCTTGATCTTTATTTGACCGTAAAATATTAATAAGATGCATTTCAAAACGTTCACTTCCAATTTGCAGTATATGCTCGCAGATTTCCCAATCAGTGTTTATCAATGTCTCATTCAAAACATTTTCCACTTTGTTTATTACCGATGTGTGAACCAATATTGCATACTGACGATCCCCTATTTTAAGTCAAATTATCACTTATCAATAAAATAGGTCGCGAAATAAATTGAAATAAAAACTTACAATTAAAATTGAACTGGTTTAACAACACGTTGTTCATAATGGAACTTGATGTGATAATTTTTTCCATATTAATTCGCTTACTACAATCGAATTGGCAAACACAAATTCTAAATATATTAACTAAAATAAAATGGTAGCAAAGTATTGAAGTATAGATAATTTGAACTCTTATCAGTGACGTCACGATCACAATAAAAGAATTCGCATCTTTTTATTGAAAGTATATCAATGAACAACATAAAATCCACTGAAATGATAGATAAAAATATTAAATGAAATGTGTACAACAACAATACAGTTCATTTAATATTTTTATCTATCAGTTGAACGGAATTTTGCTCTTTGCTGCCAAGTATTGAAAGAAATAAAAAGGTGGCGAATCATTTTGATAAAATAGAGCCAAAATTGAGAATGAGAATTGAGTTGTAATTGTTTGGTATCGACACTGCACGCTGACAGATTCTAAAGAGAAATAATTTACCCGTGGCTGAATTTTCTTTACTGTGTTAATTCTTTTTAAGGAGTGTATTTCCACTTCCACTTCTAATGAAATTCTTCTTTTTTGTTTTTTTCTTTTAACCCTAGAAGGTGCAATGAGGCCTGGTCACACCTATTTGAATTTCAATAGTTAATGTTTTTTGATTCTGCTGTAATAAAAAATTGAAACCGTTTGACTTCTATAATCTCGATTCTTAGAGTCCGGCGAGATCATTTTTGAGGAGATTGTGTTACTTTCGTAAAAGAATTTTGTTTTTTGAATGTGATTGTATCTTAAAGTGACCCGTGAAGTCTGCCCAGACCTTGAACAAAATTTCATTTACATAGAACACCTGCATACTTTGAAAAAATGAACAGCAACATAGTACTATAATAATACCGTTAGTCTATCGAAAACGTATCTAGACAAAAATGTGTCAGTTACAACAGGTAAGTGTATGTGTGTGTGTGTGTGTATTCAATAGAAACGACTGTTCAGTCCGGTAGAATTATTTGGTGCGAAAACATCCAATTGAGTATAAATTAAAATTTGTTTTCTTTATTTTTGTCGGCTTGGAGGTAAGTGTATGGAAAACCAAAATTGGCAAAACTAATTTTTGATTTATGATATCGACCATTATAGCATTAGTACAAGTAGTGTTCCAAAATAGAATCATACCGTTGGGCCATGTTTCAATATACAAAATCTGACTTCAGCTGAACCTTAAGGCTGAAACAATTCTTTAGGCTATGAAATAATATGTTTTATATTAGAAACTATTTACAACAAACAAATTTCAGATATAAAATTTCAAATCCGTCAACAAATATGCTTGTTACATTCGATGCTGGAGACTGAGAAGATAGTCTGCATTGGCCAGTATGTAAAAATAAGTTTGGCGAATATAATTTATTATTAGACGTCATTGGAGGTGTTTCGCAATATTTCTTAAATTTCAGCCATGGTTTAAATAAGAATTTCGACTCCAGAAGATGTAGCCGGAGGAATGCTTCAGAGCCGGAATTCATTATTTTTCGATTAGAAATTATTTAAAAAATCGATTTTATGTACATTTTGAACTGTTTCTACATACATTTTGAACTTGAGACGTATTAAACTGCTTGGATTGGTTGTTAATGGAAACAAAAATAATTCGGGGTGGGCTGTGTCTTCTACACGGCCGTAGGTGTTTCCCGTGATAACGTTTATAAGAGGTGCGAGAAATGGCACGATGGATGGGTTTGCTAAAATAAATTTCTTTATTATTAGCATCATGAAATTAGTATACAGTGATTGTTTGCAAAGGATTAAGTACCGGGCGATGATATGAGAAGTACGATATGAAGCACAGGGTCTCAGCGGTGATGAGCCTGATGAATGTGAGATCCAGACAAGTGCATCCCAAAGTCGCCGAGGCTAGTGTGGTGGATACGCAGTCTAGGTCAAATGTATATCAGAGTCAACACTGACATATAACCTATGAGATCCAGCATTCCTCCTTTATAGTGCTCTCTAGCATTGAAGATGCTGATTGAAGCCACTTTGTAGATCTAAATTTTAATTAAAATTTATGTGAAAATTAATTATTTTAATTTAAAATAAATTATCTGCTACAGTCTGCGAAAATGCGCAAAATATTCCAAAAATTCCCAGAAAATACCCAAGAATTTTCAAAAATTCCCAGAAAATGCCCAAGAAATTCCAAAAATTCCCAGAAAATGCCCAAGACTTTCCAAAAATTCCCAAAAATTCCAAAAATTGCCAAAAACTTCCCAAGAAATTCCAAAAATTCCAAAATTCCCAAAACATTCCGAAATATTCTCAAAAAATTCCCCAAAAATTCCAATAATTCCCAGAAAACTCTGGGTAGTATTTTTTTGGTATTTTTTGGTTATTTTTTGTTAATTAAAAATTTCCAAAAATACCAAAAATTATCAAAAAATTCCCAAAAGAGCAACAAAATACCAGAAAATACCACAAAATTACCAAAAAATTCCAAAAATTCCCAAGAAATGCCCAAGAATTTCCAAAATGTCCCAGAAGATGGCCCTGAATTTCCAAAAATTCCCAAAAATCTTTGGTTATTCTAAAATGTCCCAGAAAATGGCCTTGAACTTCCAAAAATTCCCAGAAAATGGCCCTGAACTTCCAAAAATTCCCAGAAAATGGCCTTGAATTTCCAAATTCCCAGAAAATAGACTTGAATTTTCAAAAATTCCCAGAAAATGGCCTTGAATTTCCAAAAATTCCCAGAAAATAGACCTGAATTTCCAAAAATTCCCAGAAAATGGCCTTGAACTTCCAAAAATTCCCAGAAAATAGCCCTGAACTTCCAAAAATTCCCAGAAAATGGCCCTGAACTTCCAAAAATTCCACGAAAATGGCCTTGAATTTCCAAAAATTCCCAGAAAATGGCCTTGAACTTCCAAAAATTCCCAGAAAATGGCCCTGAACTTCCAAAAATTCCCAGAAAATGGCCTTGAATTTCCAAAAATTCTCAGAAAATGGCCCTGAACTTCCAAAAATTCCCAGAAAATTGCCTTGAATTTCCAAAAATGGCCCTGAATTTCCAAAAATTCCCAGAAAATAGCCCTGAATTTTCAAAAATTCTCAGAAAATGGCCTTGAACTTCCAAAAATTCCCAGAAAATGGAACTGAACTTCCAAAAATTCCCACAAAATGGCCTTGAACTTCCAAAAATTCCCAGAAAATGGCTTTGAAATTCCAAAAATTCCCAGAAAATGGCCCTGAAATTCCAAAAAATTCCCAGAAAATGGAGAAATTCAAGGCCATTTTCTGGGAATTTTTGGAAGTTCAGGGCCATTTTCTGGGAATTTTTGAAAATTCAGGTCTATTTTCTGGGAATTTTTGGAAAATCAAGGCCATTTTTTGGGAATTTTTGGAAGTTCAGGGCCATTTTCTGGGAATTTTTGGAAGTTCAAAGCCATTTTCTGGGAATTTTTGGAAGTTCAGGGCCATTTTCTGGGAATTTTTGGAAGTTCAAGGCCATTTTCTGGGAATTTTTGTAAGTTCAAGGCCATTTTCTTTGAATTTTTGGAAGTTCAGAGCCATTTTCTGGGAATTTTTGGAAGTTCAAGGCCATTTTCTGGAATTTTTGGAAGTTCAGGGCCATTTTCTGGGCATTTTTGGAAGTTCAGGGCTATTTTCTGGAATTTTTGGAAGTTCAACGCCATTTTCTGGGAATATTTGGAAATTCAGGTCTATTTTCTGGGAATTTTGGAAATTCAAGGCCATTTTCTGGGAATTTTTGGAAGTTCAGGGCCATTTTCTGGGAATTTTTGGAAGTTCATGGTCATTTTCTGGGACATTTTGGAATTTCTTGGGCATTTTTTGGGAGTTTTTGGAATTTTTTGGTAATTTTGTGGTATTTTGTGGTATTTTCTGGTATTTTGTTGCTCTTTTGGTAATTTTTTGGTAATTTTTGGTATTTTTGGAAATTTTTAATTAACAGAAAATAACCAAAAAATACCAAAAAAATACTACCCAGAATTTTCTGGGAATTTTTGGAATTTCTTGGCCATTTTCTGGGAATTTTTGAAAATTCTTACGCATTTTCTGGGAATTTTTGGAAATTCTTGGGTATTTTCTGGGAATTTTTGGAATATTTTGCGCATTTTCTGGGAATTTTGGGAATTTTTTGGGCTTTTTCTGAGTTTTTGGCTTTTTTGTGGGAATTATTGGAATTTTTGGGGAATTTTTTGAGAATATTTGGGAATGTTTTGGGAATTTTTGGAATTTCTTGGGAATATTTTGGCAATTTTTGGAATTTCTTTGGGCATTTTTTGGGAATTTTTTGAAATTCTTGGGCATTTTCTGGGAATTTTTGAAAATTCTTAAGCATTTTCTGAGAGTTTTTGGAAATTCTTGGGCATTTTCTGGGAATTTTTGGAAATTCTTGGGTATTTTCTGGGAATTTTTGGAATATTTTGCGCATTTTCTGGGAATTTTGGGAATTTTTTGGGCTTTTTCTTGGAATTTTTGGAATTTCTTTGGACACCCCTCGATTTTTACGTCTGGGGACGTGCAAAGGAATTGGTTTATGCAGCAGAGGTGCCCTCACGAGAAATTTTAATGGAGTGAATTATAGCTGCATTTGAAATAATGAAAACGACTTCGCACAATAACATTTGAAATAAGGAAAATGTGTCGTGCATGCATACGGAGTAGAGGAGAACAATTCGAACAAATATTATAACTCATATTTAATAAAAACATAATAAAGATAAAAAGAATTTTCTTGACCCTGACAACTTCTATCTCCTATTTTGACAATACTATAAATAATTTCTCCAACATGTAGCATACCGCTGGAAAGAGTATAAACTAGACAACTTTTTAAAACAAACCTATGTTCAAAATAATGTTTATTTTTTTTTATATTGAATTTAGAAGTTGAATTTTTTCATACATTTACACATTTTCAAGACTTTCGAAGCTCATATAATTTATTTTCTTGAAGCCATTTGTACCAAATAGTGATTTATTTAGACTAAAAATACATTGCAGAATACAATAAAAGTTATTTCGTGCTATTACAATCACACACAAAAAAAATATGACGATTTAAAGGCGAAATTTCAGGTAATTTAAATAAAAAACGAAAAAAATTCATATCTCAGTTACCGTGTCACTTAGGACGTAGGGTCGTATGGGTGAAAACTAGCTAATGACCCAACCAATTCCCCAAAAAATTGTGTCGGTCCATGTGCCGAACACCCTGTATATAATGGCCAGCAAACACAGTACAAATATACATCACAATTCATTAAAGCAATCATCTCTTTTGGAAGCTTCAAATCTTCACGTGATTAAAAATACCTACATTTTTACACTGAGGCCTGCAAATCTGATTAACCTATATATGTAAAGTCAGAATATAGAATAAGATTCAAGATGCTGGAAGGATGTTCAAGTGATTTTTTTTTACCGAAACTTTATCTAGCTGTTCCCACTCTCTTTGCGTCCCTGCATCGCTCTTACTACTAACTCCCGGCTACACCTCTCATTACGTCAAAGCACGCACCGTGCCATTGTGACAACCGTGTGTATCTGATTCAATTAATCACAGTAGTAGTCCACATTTTTTTTTTATTTTTAGTTTATTTTTATACATAATTTCAGCAACAAGTCAAAGGAATATTTTTCATAACACATTCACCAAAATTCCGATTTATTTTATAATTTTATTTACAAAAATCATGTATATGTCAATTTTACAACCGCTTCAAAATTACGTCTTCTAAAAAACTTGTTAAGTAATATCTCGATTAAAATAAAATTTAAAATACCAAATCGATATTCAAAATTTATCACGGTCACAAAAGTTAAATCCTATGTCAATTTAATTTAATAACACAATCAAAGCGGAAATATTTAAAAAGTGCAAAACAAAAAAAAAGTGGCTCAAAAAAATGAAATTTACAATTTTTCCAACTGCACGTTACATAGGAATATTTCTTGTATGTATAACAATTTTAGTGTGTGCATACAATATTAAATCTCTGAGTCAACCAGGCTCAAAGTCTAGTAATAATTTTAACGAAGTGTTATCTATAAAAGAACATCAAATAATTAAAAGGTAAGTGGTTTGTTAATTTTGTTTATTGTCCTCAATAATTTATTGAATAAAATACTGTCAATCTTTAATTTAACTCAGTTAACGTACGATACAATGGGGTATTTACGTTTAAGGCTACTTTAGGTGTTAACTTAAATTTTAGAATTTGATACAAGTTGTGCATTTGATCTGAGTTTGCATGATTTGTCATAAATATTGTCACGTTTATTATACGGGAGGTTTAGGACGTACAAATCTGAATATTAATTGTACATCATGTCTCTCGCATAAAAGAAGAACACGACCATGGATTTTTTTAAAAATTAGGATCTTTTTTAAAGGTATGTTAACATATAATTCGTGTAGCTCATTCACACAAAATTTGCAATAATTATTCGACGGGACAACAACATAGCATTGAGGAATAGAGAAATATTTGAAGTGACTATGGTAATTAGAAAGTAATATTCGGAATAGTTTCCATAATCATAAAACGCGCAAGCTTAATGCTATAATGCAATTTTCCCAATCGATTCATAATCAATCCGAAACGTCATTTAATATCCCTTTCAAGATATTCCCGCACCGCTACTCTGTCATCTAAATGAAACTCTCTAACTTCTATGAAATCTGAGATATCTTCCCTCCCTTTAGAATTTCTTACGGTTCAAAACCATCATGGATGGCGACTTCACAGTTGTTGGGTGTATCATCTTCCGATATATGAGCAAAATGTTGCAAATTTCTTTTTGCCGATTGTCTGTATCGCATTTTAAACTTTTTAATTTGTTCTTAATCGTCTGTACGTATCGCTCAGCCTGCCCATTGATACCAGGATGGTGCTCCCATTTTATGAGTCACACCATTTAATTTTAAGAAATATTCGAACTCTGCAGAAGTCAATTGTGTACCTCTATCATTAACTAGTACCTTCTGTATCCCGAAAGTTGAAAAAATCTGCCTTAAAACTTTAATCGTTGTTCTTGCCGTAATGTTTCGCAGAACTCGAACTTCGGGCCATTTTGAGTATGCGACCCCAAAAACTAGAAAGTACTCTCGCTTAAATGGACCTGCGAAATTTATGTGTACTCTTTGAAAAGGTTCAGTAGCACGTTCCCAGCAATGTTTGGGGACTATAATAGGATTTGGCCTAACCATCTTGCAATTTCTGTGCAATTTACCAGCAATATCCGCGTCCAAGTGATTTCATCCATATAACCCCGAAATGTGTGGAGTGCAATTCATCAATAATTCGTTTTCGTAGCACTGTAGGTAGATAAACGCGAATTCCACATAATATACAACCCCCTTGATTATTAAATTCCAGTTGGTCAATATTAAATCTATCATATGGTTCTACCGAACGCCCATTTTTCAACACCTGTAATAAATTTTTCAACCTTTTATCTTCCGCTGTAGCAGCAGCCAACTCTGGTACTGTAACAGACAAAGTTTCGATCATATTGACCTCCACTATGTCAATTTCTTCCATCTGTATCGCTCTCTGGCAACCGCGACATAGCGTCTGCGTTTCCATGTTATTTTGTATTTCGATAGCATATTTCGTAATTAAATAATTGCAAAAAAATTGCCTAATGTTGCATCCGCAATATTTGTAAAAGAGGCTTCTTATCCGTTATGAGCGTAAATTTCCTAGAATAGAGGAATTGGTAAAACTTTCGTATTCCGAAAATAATTGCGAAAGCTTCTTTATCTATCTGTGAATACTTCTGTTGCGTCGCATTTAATGTTTTTGAGGCATACTGTATTGGCCGTTCAGAGCCGTCTGGATATAGGTGGCTCAACACTGCCCCCATTCCGTAATGCGACGCATTAGTTACCAGTATCAAAGGAAGTCTAGGATCATAATGTACCAGAAACCCTTCGGATTGCATTTCGTTTTTAACCTGTGTGAAAGTTTCCTCATAGTGGCTGTTCCAATGAAATGGAACATCCTTTTATAGCAAGGTATTAATCGGATATAATCAAATACTCGAATTTTGAAGGAATCTGCTCTCTGTTTTGGAGTCTTTGCATATTTTGAATTGCCTCTTTTGATACCTTTACGGACGATCATTTAGTCACAATACTCAATCCTTTCTGAAAGGAATTCGCATTTCTCAACGTTAACCTTCATATTGTAATTACTCAAACGCTTAAGTACCTCCTCAAGACCCATGATGTATGTATAGTCATCTGGACCGGTAATTTTAATATCGCCCAAGAAAACTGAGACGCCCGGAATGTCTTGCAATATCTGTTCAATATGTCTTTGTCAAATAGCCGGAGCTGAGGCCACCCCATACATGCCGATCTATGATAACTATATGACATTACATCATTTATACCGCACACTCTTCGGAGCCTCAGAAACTGCCTCTGAACAGTTGGACCGTCAATTAATATTCACCACCTATCGGAACAATTAAATATTGCTATTCGCGTAGATGTCGGAACTTTGATTACTTCTGAGCATTTCATTAAAATCCTCTAAAATCAGGAACGAGTTTGAAGCCCTCATATACTTTCATCTTCTTGTACCGTATACCCAAAATCTGAACCACTTACTTTTAGAAAAAGAAAAATTGCTCAACATTATTGTCCAACATTCATAGTGCAGCGGTAACAATTCGATCGACGCATGTAAAGATTTTTGTGATCCTAAAAGCTTATCAAAAGTGTTTGTCAACTGCAACAAAACTGGCGGCAAACAGAGTTCAATATAAGGCATCATAGCGCAATACACAATATATTATTCGATTTCAATTACGATCGTCAGCCACAAACATAATCGAATTTCATCCCAATCGTTGGGCTCATTTTTAAAGTGGTTTTAAATTTATTAATGTCTGATAAGATTTTAATATTTTTTTCACTAAGGTACTTTGTGTCTACGGGCATACAAACGAACATTCTTAGTATGTACGAGTATGCGCCTCCATGTGCAGGAGCAGGAACAGGACAGTTTCCTGGCAAAGTATACAAAAAAGGACAAAACAGTGCAATAAAAACCACAGCCAGGGGAATGGTAAGACATTGTGCGAGTTATGTAAAATGCTTAAAATGTTTCACAGAATTCGTCTGTTTTAGTCTACTTGTCTCTTTGTACTGATTCACAAAACTTTTAAACGCGCTTAAGTTTGCGGACATAATAAGGATCAGCATACTAGCCAGACAAACAGCTCTAATCTCTGTAGTGAGCTTCTGTATTTAGCCTCTTGATTTATTACAGGCTATTTTCCCATACCCTGTTAATATTTGCGTACAGTGTCAACTTAATACCAGTTTGTGCGCTACTAGTTTTGCCTAATTATTTGACAAGATACGCGAATATAAAAGCCGGCAGCCTTTCTTCTAATAGCACATCACTCGGAATAGCGCTAGCCTGGACAATACAGCGGCGGTTTTAATCGTTTTGTACTTATGCTAGTGTTCTACGTTAGTGGTAATTCAATATGCCTGGGTGGGCTGACTTATGCACATGTATAAGTCTAGGACGCTAAAACAAAACCTTCAAATATCATGGAGAGGGTACTTTGTTTGAAGCCCTACATATGTCTCTCTTGGCTCTCCCTTTTTAGTGCACAGAAGACATTTTTACCACTTCAACATTTTTGCCATATCAAAATCTATTCCCAGCCATTAGACTGTTTTCACCATCTTAACTCCTTCATTATACTAGACTACAAAATAATATCACAACCTCTAGGTACATCTAGGAAAAAATCTAAAACATACTTCTTCTTGAAGTGTGTAGTAACCATGTTCATAGCTTCCTTTCTGGAGCTTCCCTCTCTAAACCAAAAGTAGTTCGAAATAGTAGGAATCTCGTTAATCCATTCAAACGCGGCACTAATTAGATGATGAGGCATTTGGCTAAAAACAAAATAAAGTTATTATTTACTCTCCATAAGAAAATCAAAGTTACTCCCAACGCGGACGTTAAAGCCATCTAGCACTACGACCTATAAAGTTCTTTTGTTCTCTGGATCCTACTTAGCTAACCGTTCAGTCAATATTTAGGCTACCAATAAACCTAATAACATCTCCGAATGGTACCAGCATAACTTTATCGGTGCTCAATGTTCTCCGACATAAGTGCTGTAATCGTTGGCGGAAAATGGATGTACACTGGCACAGAACATGTTCTATGTCACAGAATCTGCGTTCATTTGCCATACTCGCGAGGAAGCCACCACTTAGTAGCATCAACTCAGGCTTTATAAGAGTAGGATCTCTTTAACTCTAGTTGACGAAATTGATATAAACCTCTTCGCCTATCGTAGCCCTGGGATCCTCAGCCAGTAGGAGGACCTTCGCTATCGTCTCAGTGCCCTACCATTTTCTTAAGGTGACCGTCAGAGGCTCTGCGGAAAGGCTCTGGGCCAGTAAATGGAGAAGGAGAACCTACGTGGGGAAGGCCATCCGCAACCTCATTCCAAGCGATTCCAATTAACCCTGGCACCCACATTAATGCTCCATTATTTGTGCCTTCCAATTGTTGAAACATAGTTAGGCACTTCCATACCAGTTTTGACTTAACGGTATCGGATCTGAAAGCATTTAAGGCCGCTTGGTTGTCTGAAAAAATATAGAAATTTCGGTAGTTTTTGCTTTAAGCTATGCCTTCTTTGGCGCAAAGCTCCACAGTAGCATAGAGGAACCTAGGACTTAGAAAGGCAGTTCTCTCCCAAAATATTTTTATTCCTGCTCCGACTTCCGTTTAAGACCCGTCTCCCTTCTTCAAAGGGCGGCCCAGCTGAGCTTTACATCTCCCTATCTGGCATAACGATCCAGAAGGGTTTGTGGAAATCCAATTTAGTTGGCATACCGCATTCCGGCGTCGTTTTCAATATGCAGGTGTAACGGAGTTAGTCCTAGAAGTGTCTCCTCCGCAGCAGTCGGGTATGTTCTCATTGAGCCTGTAATACCGAAGTAGGCTATGCGATAAACCTTATTCAGAAAGTTTTCGTTCCTTTCTCCTCAGTTTTAGGCCACCATACTGCCGTGGTGACCATTGGCCTAATGATTGTTAAACAAGACCAGTAGATCTTTGGTTGTAATCCCAATGTTCGTTCATAGAGTCTCTGCCATTCCCAGAAGACTCTATTATACACTTTAAGTAAATTTTGCTTCCAATTCAGTTTTTAATCAAACATAAACCCTAGATACTTAACTTCTTTGGAGTACTGCACCGTAGTACTATTTAACGAAGGAGCTCTAAGCACAAGTTTTGTTCTCTTCGTAAAAGAGACAATAATCGTTTTGTATGGATTGACTCTAAGTCCTTCTTGAACTCACCCATTCCATACTATGTTGGGTACATTCAGCATGAGGTCGGTGATGATTTCATGTAATTTCTCTCTGGTTATGGTTGCCAAATTATTTGTAAACCCCTGAACATCATATCATGGCTACTCAGAAGAATCATTAGTCTGTCAATAACTGACCTTAATAACGGAGACAAAATGCCTCCTTGAGGACACCCCTTTACGGCCCTTTTAGTTATCGACTCACTACTCACCATTTAGCTGTAATCTTCCTATATTTCAACAAGGGTCCACCTAATTGTAGGAGCTGTAATCCACTGATGCTGCCCTTTCCAAAGAATCATAGGAGGTATTATCAAAAGGCCCCTGAATGTCCATGAAGGCACAGGGGGCGATTTCTTCTTCAGCAATCACTTTTCACTCTTAGTGACTAGGCTGGGAAAATACCGTCTTCGTCAGTAGACTTGAATGATTTAAAAGAGCCAATCTCTCATCTCACTTTAGTGGGAGTAAAAATCCTTCCAGAAAAATTTAAGGCTCTGTTGTGTGGTGTGCCAACTATCTCACATATATCATCGTAGAAGCTTTTCTGAGAGTCTAAAAGCACGTCAATTGTTTTCAGTTCTCGGTGAAACAGTCCTATACCCTTTGAATGATCTCTAGACAGGATTTTTTACTGAAGGGCAATTCATTGATACCTTTACAGAAGATTCTCCAAGTTTTCCTTTCTGATTTCGTTAGTTCGAGACAGTCAAGGTCAACTTGCACTCGCCCCATTCATTGGTGCGTTTAGCTTTGTTAAATAACTTCCTTGATTTTTTAATTAGTGTTTCCAGTGCGCCGTTCCACCAAGGGACCATGTTTGTGGACGCTCTTCGCTTCATTGGACAGCTATTCTTAAGCAGCTGTACTCTAACCTCTCTGAGGATTTTATGTTTCCCATAATCGAGGGAATTTCTAATTGGAGAACTGCCTTATGTAAGCCCCAACCAATTGTTTTCGGAACCGTAATTTCCTGCCTCTGCATTATACCGGCCGCTATAGCAAAATTAACTTGCATTTATTCGGATAAAGAGGCCTCTTCAGATATGAATTGCTGAGTTGACAAGCGCAAAATCTAGAAGCTCTCGCCTCAGCGCGTTTCTGAATGTAGGTTCGGTTGATGGTTGTATGTAGTCCAATCCCTTCTGCTTACAGCGAGCTATGACCCGTGTAACTTCATTCGGAGAGGTTATTTCTGTGTAGCTATGAAAGTAGGCGGAGACCGCTACAGCTCCACGTTTGCTCCTTTCCCCCAGTGCCTTCACCATTACCGCCTTCAGGTCCCAGGAGATGAACTCTGGAATAGGAATACAATTTATTTGAGAGCTTGCCAAGATTGGCACTCTAGGACTTTGGGTTCGGTTATTAAAAATTAAATCACCAATACTTATTTAGGTAATCCCTTAACTAGATTACCTATTCTATACGGCCCCTGAATCAGGGCCATGTCTATGTGTTGCCAGATAAATATGTAACCGTCGTCATGGTTTAGCGACGACCGGAAAGGCGCGGGTTGGCCCTCTTTACCAGATCTGACTTTTGCGTTCCATTCCCCTAATCTTAACCTTCGGGGCCTGATTTTTACCAGGCCTTCTTGGTAATTTTACTGCTAATGATTTTTCCCTTGTGCAGGCAATGTAGCATCCACCTAGGCCCTTCTCGTCCTTTCCTTCAACCTTCTCTACTGCCTCTCAGATTAGGCACCTACTTGCGGGCTTAGTCACTATCATTTTTTCCTCAGCAGTTGGGTTACTATTTTTTGGCTACCCTTCGGGTGAAGCAGGACTAGCCGAAACGTGTAGTTCACCTTGTAACCAGCCAGTCTCAGCTTATCTTTGGACTAGTGATCTACTGAGCGAGTACAAAATTACGAAGTGCCTTTCGCCTCCTTTCGGTTCATTTACCAATTATTTGTGATAATTCTTCCATTCTGGCTCTTGATAAATTCAAGTAGCCGGTCAGTGGGTCCTTCCGCGCTGTTCGGGAAAGTCCCTAAAATGATCTGAGCCTGAAGTAGGTTACGCCTCGATAGCCTCCAGCTCTGTTCCTTGCTATGGCATTACGTTTCCGATTATAGGTTTTAGCTACTCCGCAGTGGGTTATTTGGCCCTGGCCAAAAATATACACCCCATCCTTTATTGGCTCCTTGTTCTCCCGCCCTAACATCTTCTGAACAGTATTCAGCTGGTTTACGGTCAAGATCACCTTAGGAAAACCAACGGTAAGATCCCAATGAACTCTGACTTCGGTGCCTGAACGTAACTCTAGACTTAACAGCAGAGACTAAGCGTATCTTCGGGACATTATCGTTACCCCTGGATTGTTTCATTGACGATGCCGTGTCATCCTCTTGGCCAAAGAGGCTTCTGAGGGAGCTCTAGTCGCCTCCAATGGCCCTGGTGCCAAGAGTTTTGTTTCTTGCCGAAGTCCAAAGGGAGGAAACTGACCCAGCTGTAAATGTCATGTTCTTCTAGACTTTTTACCATATCTCATCGAAAGCCTTATATGGCAGCATGTCCATGAAACTGGAACGAACCCCTTTTGGTACATCCCAACAGCGTCTGTATATGGCAATTTCTGTTACTAGGTTGAATATTCATCATAACTCATGTTAGTTTCCAATCTTAAAAGGATACCCCCAACAAGATATGGAACTCCAACCGTACAGCTCTCAATGAATTGTTTTGTATGTTAAAATTGGAGATGTATCAAACTTCGTAATCCATTGTGTTCGCCGCTATTTTCTTTTTGATCTTTCTCCCGATCTTTTGACGTATCTTGTAACCTAAACATTATCGGTCGGACAACAACTTGCTCGCTTTCATTCGTAAACACACAAGCGATGATTTCCGCGATAGTTGTCATCGATGTCAATATGCGGATCGCAATGAATGCGTTCATTTTAATCCTCCCCATGTAGTCGACCGTTCGTTAACAGATGGGAATTCCTGGAGAAATTATTTTTTCTTTTGATAGCGACAATTTTGAAAAAGCAGTTGCATTCTTGTTCTGCAATTTCCTACAAAGTGTCCGTTGCTGTTGATTTAAAGAAAACAATTACCATTCATGATTCAAAAATTATCGACATGATGTTCATCATTCCAATGACATTAATTTGCCGCCGTTTATTAATTGTGATTTTAAATTAATTGTGTTTACCGCCTGGACCACTTAGGACGTGGTTCCATTTGTCGTCAAAAATCCATATTGAGTTTCGGTTGCTGCAAGCAAATGTGTACTACAAAGAAAGAAAGAGTTTTAGAACTTTTGAATCTTGCAATTCACTCTAATTTGTTTATTGTGATTATAAAGAATTTTTGTTTTCTTATTTCAGATCATCCCAGCAATTGGATAAATGTGTTGTTTTACAAAATAGACCAACAAATATAACAACAGGCGATGAATTCAGCAAATTTGATTTTAATGTAGGTAGTTTTTGTTTTGTTTATATTTTCGCATTTTCGTTCATTTGTCTATAGTCACATGACGTAAAAATGAAGGGGTAGGTAAGTTTGCCCGCTTTTCAAATTCCAGCCTTCAAAATCCCGAAATCAAAATCCCAATTTTGAAAATCCCGCTTTTCAAAATCCCGCTTTTCAAAAATCTTGGTTTTGAAATTTGAAGGACGTATTTTGTTTGATTTGAGCCGCGCTTTCTGGTGAAGGAAACTTTTATAAAGTAAAATAAAAATCAAAACCGGAATTTTTTGAAAACCGGGATTTTTATTTTTGCAGAATCGGGATTTTGAAAAGCGGGATTTTTTCCTTGAACGGGATTTTGATAAAGCGGGATTTTGAAATGCGGGATATCGTTACGACCCCATAAATGAACTATGCCCAAAGTGGGCTTTTACAATATAACTTAGAGGAATAAAAACAGGTTTATGAAATCATACTTAATCAATTACTATACTAAGATGTATACCTAATGCATTTCGAATGTGGCTAAATTGAGCCGAATGCATTTCTAGAATGCGTTGTTCAACCACGTTGTTTGGTTTAGACGTAACTATTTGGAAGATGAAATCGAATAATTATTGTTGACCGATTACCTGTATCTTATTTACTAATAATTGTTTATGTTTTGTTTCTTGAATAAATAATAACTTGAAACATTTAGAAGTTGTTCAACATTCGGGAATTAAAAATTTTACCTAAAACATTGTTGACTTGAGAGAGAGACACACAATAATTTATCAAATTAGTCTGAATGCTAGAGCACCAATAAAAAAATTGTTCAAGCAAAATTGAAGCTCCTCCGCCACGTCAAGGCTGGGGTTCTGAAAGGGTTTGTACAAAGTGTACTAAACAAATTTAAATAAATTCAACATACATACTCGTAAATTAAATAAAATAGAGAAACCTTCTTGGTAAATTAATAAAATAAAAATTAAACACTACTTATTTTCGTTGTACAAGGATTCTCCAATTCGGATTTCGAACGTTCTTGTAGGACATTTTAGAATATTTTTCTGCAAGCCAGCTACAATGTTTTTTGATTAAAAGGCATGAAGTTTAATACTGTTTTGTTGTGCTAGGCACATGGATTTGAATCATTGTAAAAATTATTGGCACAACTCAAAGCGACACAATCCTTATAAATAGTGTCTTTCAGATTTTTTATTTCTGGATGATTTTCAAAGATACGAGTAAACAAATGAATCTGAGCTTGATAAATTAAAAAAAAAAAAGGCTCAGTTGGCGCTTTTAGTTTACACAAATTATTTTCTAAACGTAATTTTTGTAGTGAATTAAATATTCTGTTGGAACTTCAAGCGTTTGATCAGTTTTCATCCATGATTTATTACATTCAAGGCACGATAATTTTTTTGATATCTTAAATGCAACATAGCCTACAAAATACTCAATGAAGCCTCTTGTAAGGTTACGTCTAAATAAAAAAGTTATCCGATATATCAGTAGTATCCGATTCATTTAGTTCAATATCAAATGTCAACTCTTTCGCTTCGCAATTTTCGGTTGTTTCAATGAGAGCGGGTGAACAAAGCTCTACCAAACATTCATCCGAATCCTCTTCACAATTTGAGAAATTCGAAAAGCACAAATAATTTTAATCTTTGTAATTTTTGCCATGTTATGATTAAAGTCACAAAAAGATGGATTACTATTATGATCATTAGATCTTCTAATTTGGGAAAATAAATTTTCTAAGGGGTCTTCCTGCAATAAATACATTTTTAAATTCATTTTTACTGTATTTAGTCTTGGAATTGAGGCAATCGAAGAGTTTATCGAACTTTTCAATAAATTTGTAGGTCGAAATAGCAATTTCCATGTTGTCAGTTGAATTTTTTTTTGAATTGGATAGCAGTTTTTATTCCAGTAAAAACACATCTACTAAAGACTTGTGTAGCATACTTCACTCGCATCTTGTCAATTGAGAAACATCATATATACAAAACAGTTTATTATTACTATACTGAAAAAGTGGGATTTCAGTGGTTACTCCAAATAACTTAAAAGCTTTCCAGTTACAACTTATAATCATTTTTATAAAACAACAACTAGCTATGCAGCTGCCATTTGTACCGAGAAAACAATAAATTCATAAATATATTTTAAAATATTATGTATTCTCTATAATTCCACTGAGATACAGAGCTTTAAAAAAAATTTGCTCGAGCCTGTACCAACATTCACATTTAGGTTAATAGCTTATATTTTACTAGACGTATTAGCTGTCAAGAGCATACATTTTTGGAATTGTAGTTATCTTTAATCGGTGAATCAGACCGCCGCGTAGGCCTTTCCACTTCATAGACATTGATATTCAAACGTGGAAATTTTTGCGGGTTTGAAAAATTTTCTATGTTTGATCAAATTTTTTCTGAGAAAATGTATGTATTATCAATATGTCACTTTTATAATTTTTATTGATGCTTTATATTAATAACTACCAAAACTAAGAAAAAATATTTGGCTTCAGTTTCAAAGATAACCTGGAAAAGGCCGACTAATATAGAAATATTACATAAGACCAATAATTTTGTTTCATTATTTTTGTAGATTTTATTATTAATTCATGTATTGAATGTTATCCTCTGTTTTGAATGCATTTTGGAGCCATTTTATGTACTTCACATGCTACGCTAATTCCTAAAAAAAAATCTTTCCAACGTTTAAACCTTTAAGGGGAGCACCTCCTCCAGACAACTGGTTTTTCAATCATTTTTTACAAATAATTGAGAGTAGATATATGTATATTACAATGAAACAAATAAACATAAACATAATAATATTGATGCCCAAGAGAATACAAAAAAAATGTTGTATGAGTGGAAAAAAAACAAAATGGCGGTGCTAGAGGTGCTCGAAATTGGGTACTAGAGTTTGCGCCGTGGAACGCCTATCTCGTTGTAGTTAACTAAAATCAACGAAACAAATTTTTTTCATTAAAATAATTCATTCCACTTTGCATGAACCTACATTTCGCCGGCTGAATGCTTAAGTGTCCTATAGACCACTTTTTGCCAAAATGACATTTTAATGCATTATAGGATTTTCGGCTCAGCTCTTTCAGTATTCGAGATCATAATTGTCCTATCTTCTGTAACACTGTCTTATAGCTGTGAATCAAAATTTAAATAAACTATGTTTTAATATATGAAATAAAAAGAAAACTTGAGAAATTACTGTTTTTTAATAATCAGTGGTTAAATTTAATTTTCCTTTTTTAATTTTTGGGATTAAATTTCTTTTAGTAAAATAGTGTTCTATATCCGTATAAAATTAAAAAAAAAAAACAATTTTTTTTTTTACTTTTCCAAACATATGTTCTGTGTCCTATATCCATTACGGCGACTTTTTTTATAAATTTAGCTTTCATTTAAAATTTAATTTATTTTTGGTAATTTGTTGGATTCTCATGAAAGTAAACTAATGATAGTTTATTTAAAACTAAAGAAATTCGCTCAATTTGTATTAGGAATAGCACAAATTTTAGTTTAAATATTAAAAAGTGTCTCCTGAAAACTTAATTATTTGGTTTATAGGACACTTAAGCATTCACCCAGCGATTTAGCAACAGAAAAAAAACACGTTTTTTTATAAACAATTCGTTAAAAACAATATTTATTTAAACAATTTATACAAAATTTTAGATTTGTGCAAAGGCCGATAAGCTAAAGAATATCTGTACCAAATTGCAAATTGATTGGTCCATTAGTTTTTGAGTTACTTACATTCCACGGCGCGCAAAAAAACACGTTTTGAGAAAAACTCGATTGAAGTTTCCTTTCTTGAAAAGAACGCATCACTTCGCATTACATCGGTGACTTCGTAGGGACCTTTAGGATTTTCTTTCTGTTGGGCTTGAAACTTTTAAAATATATTCTTCAGATTTATTTATTTATTTTTATTTATTTATAACTCACAACCTTAAAAGTATAAACAAATTTATAAAAAACTAAAAAACTTATTAAAACATAAGGTTATGAAGATAGGTTATTCTATGCCAAAAGGCAGTAGCGAATAACCTTAAAATACAAAATTACAAAAAATACAACTTAAATAAAATATAAAACCATCGAACAAACACAAAATATAATTTTATTTTATTTTACAAACATAAAGCCAATATCACGATTTTCAAACAACCAATCCTTAATCAAATTCATAACTAATTTATTATTAAACTGCACACGTAATAGAAGTGGCAAACGATTAAAAAATGTGGGGGCGGAAACTAAGTAGTACTTGCGATAAGCTTCACTAATAAAAACCGGGACTGAAACGAAGTATCTGTAATTAATACGAATGTCGTAAACTGTACTTAATCTAAGAATTCGGTGCCCACTTCTGGAGAAGAACTATTTTAAGACTTTAAAAACATATAGATGTTGCAATGGTAAAATTTTACAAGCCAAAAAAATTGGTCAAGAACGATCACGACGATTCTTAAAAAACATAACACGAACAATATATTTTTGCAAAATGTATAATGGTTCCAATGTATTCAAATAAACCCCGCCCCAACAAGGTAATCCATAGGAAAGCCTAGATTCAACGCATGCATAATAAAAATTTAATAAAACTGGAGACGGGCATAACTGGCGCAGCATATACATGGCACGTAATGAAAAATTTAGTTGCTCTTTGATCTTTTGAAAGTGAATTTTCCAATTTAAGTTAGCATCCAAATGCAGACCTAGGTATTTAAAATTGTAAACATGTTCGATTGGAATGCAAAAGTTACTACAGTTAACTAAATTACAATTCTCCACATGGCAAACAATATTTGGAACAAAACTCGAATATGGATCCCCAGCTAATCTAAAAAACATAATTTTAGTTTTATCGCTTAAAATCATGGAATGATCATCAAACCAAGATCGTACTGTTTTCATATCAGAATTAATATGGCTGGATAATTCCGAAACACTTGAACCATAATAGCTTAGTGCCATATCATCAGCAAAAGCAATAATTTTGCCCTTTAAATCCAAATTAAATATAGAATTAATATAAACAAGAAATAACACAGGACCGAGGACCGAACCTTGCGGAACTCCAAAATCAGCTTTAAACGGCATGCTAAACGAATCATCAATCTTCACTTTAAAAAACCTGTTGCTTAGATATGATTTAAACCATTGATAAGGTACACCTCTAAAACCACACATGTAAAGCTTTCGTAAAAGTAATTTATGGTCATGCATGTCAAATGCTCTCTTAATATCAATAAAAACAGCACCAACACACTTTTTCACATTTAAATTAATGTGAACTCCATTCAAAAAATCAATTAGAGCTGACTCAGTATTCCTTCCAGACCTAAAGCCGTGTTGACAATTATTTAAAACATTATATTTAGAAAAGAAGGCATCAACCCGCAACTTTAAAGCCTTTTCCAAAATTTTCATAATTGTGGGCTGTAAAAAAATAGGACGGTAATTATCATTAAGTAGTTTATCACCCTTTTTGAATAAAGGAACTACAACTGCAGTTTTCAAAGAATCGGGAATACTCCCATTCAAAAAACTTTGATTGATAAAATGAACCAAAATTGGAGATATAATTTCTGTGTTATATTGTAACATATTGGGACTAATACCAAGAATGTCTCTACTATTACTAGATTTTAAACCATTAATTATGTATACCAACAATTTGAGTGACATCTACAGGATTAATAAAAAAAATTTCTGGGATAATGACTTAGCTATGATTTGAACATGACATATTATTGAACAAACAATTGGTTGTTTTTAAATGAGGCACAATATTTGAAAAATAAAAGCCAAACTCATTTGCTATAGATTTACAATCCGTAAGAATCACTGAATCATTTGACATAATTTTATCAATAGGATTACCAACACTATCACCTAAAATTTGATTAACAACCGACCATGTCTTCTTACTATCTTTACCACAGTGTTGGAATTTATTATGATAGTATGTATGTGAATTTATCAGAAAGTACTTTATCATCAACTTTTTGGCATAGTTTGAGAAAATATTTCTGAAACCCTTTATTTGCAGGATGCTTCTGACACTTTTTACTAATTTTCTTTTTCTTAGCCATTAAATTTATCAAATGGAGCGAGATCCAGGGTTTCAGTTTAATTTTAGAATTATGTTGGATGACATTAGAAACACATGAATCGGATATGGAGTCACCATAACAAGGAAACGTGACAAAATGATAACCGGATCACTTTCATCGAGTAATCTAGAAAAAACAAACGTAGAGATCTTAGAGGAAAACACAAAATTATCAAGCCTACGAGCATTAGAGGTCACATCATTTTTCTTTAAGACATTAGCAGTACCATTTACTTCTAAAAAATACTGTGATTAAATGATGATCCGATAGCAATAAATTATATAAAGACGCAGAAACCTTACAAGAATAATCAGAACGAACAATACATGTCGAAGAATGATTTGTTATCCTAGTAGGTTTATTAATTAATGATAGGAGGCCATTTGATGACATTAAAAACATATATTCATCACTTGAAGGTGGGAAATTTAGAATATCAATATTAAAATCACCCACAATAATAACATTCTTGTTTTTAATATTCTGAATAAAATCAGAGAATTCACCAACAAAAATTGAAACAGGAACGAATTGCAAACGATATACACAAATAAAAATATAGTTCACATTGTTAATACATAACGACAATTTAATTATGTCCGCCGAATTTAAAGAAACCGATTCGCAAGAACAGTTAAGTCCACTGTTATAAAAGACACATGCACCACCCGCTCTATAATTATTATTGCAACACCCAAAATTAAAATAATTAGGGATGTTATACAAACTTAATTTAAAATCATAAATCCATATCTCAGATAAAAATATAATCGATGGAAGGTCATGAACAACAGAAAAATTGAAGGTGTTGTTGAATTCATTAAAGTTTTAACCATAAAATATAAAGGGCTGAAACCTCACGAGGTGATCAGAACTTCGGTCTTTGGTATCTTCAATAATATCATAAAGTTGGTGTCACTGTTTTGACATTATTGATTTCTATTTTAACCAATATATATTTACTTATACAACAACAGCCAAACAGGTCAAAAGCTTCAACATGGGTACAGGCATCCAATTTAAAACGAAAAATCGTATTCTAGAACTTTATACCGAAAGTAGTATAACAAATTATATTGATTTCTAACCGTTTAACTGACCATATTCCAGAAATTTATCCAAAAACACATTTTAGAATCCCATTTACAACGCTCATGTCAAATTTTATAACAAAAGGTTGAGAAATAGACAAGTTCCATCATACTTGGCCATATTCCACACATATCAAATATTGGCATTTCCAACGCACATATCAAATTTCATTATAATCGGTTAAGAAATAGCCAAGTTCCATCATACTTGGCCATATTCCTGAACTTCGCCCAAACCTCATTTCAGGCTCCCATTTCCAACACAAATGTCGAATTTCATTATAATCGGTTGAGAAATGAGCAAGTTCCATCATACTTAGCCATATTCCAGAACCTCATCCAAAACTCATTTTAGAATCCCATTTCTAACACACAAATCAAATTTCATAATAATCGGTTGAGAAATAGACAAGTTCCATCATACTTGGCTATATTCCAGAACTTCATCCAGAAATCGTTTTAAAATCCCAGAACTTCATCCATAAATCATTTTAGAATCCCATTTCTCATACAAATGTCGAATTTCATCGCAATCGGTTGAGAAATGGGCAAGTTCCATCATACTTTGCCATATCCCAGAACCTCATCCAAAACTCATTTTAGAATCACATCTCTAAAACACAAATCAAATTTCATAATAATCGATTGATAAATAGGCAAGTTCCATCATACTTGGCCATATTCCAGAACTTCATCCAGAAATCGTTTTAAAATCCCAGAACTTCATCCATAAATCATTTTAGAATCCCATTTCCAATACAAATGTCGAATTTCATCGCAATCGGTTGAGAAATGGGCAAGTTCCATCATACTTGGCCATATTCCAGAACTTCATCCAGAAATCGTTTTAAAATCCCAGAACTTCATCCATAAATCATTTTAGAATCCCATTTCCAATACAAATGTCGAATTTCATCGCAATCGGTTGAGAAATGGGCAAGTTCCATCCTACTTGGCCATATTCCACACATATCAAATATTGCCATTTCCAACGCACATATCAAATTTCATTATAATCGGTTAAGAAATAGCCAAGTTCCATCATACTTGGCCATATTCCTGAACTTCGCCCAAACCTCATTTCAGACTCCCATTTCCAATACAAATGTCGAATTTCATCGCAATCGGTTGAGAAATGGGCAAGTTCCATCATACTTGGCCATATTCCACACATATCAAATATTGGCATTTCCAACGCACATATCAAATTTCATTATAATCGGTTAAGAAATAGGCAAGTTCCATCATACCTGGCCATATTCCAGAACTTCATCCAGAAATCGTTTTAAAATCCCAGAACTTCATCCATAAATCATTTTAGAATCCCATTTCCAATAGAAATGTCGAATTTCATCGTAATCGGTTGAGAAATGGGCAAGTTCCATCATACTTGGCCATATTCCACACATATCAAATATTGGCATTTCCAACGCACATATCAAATTTCATTATAATCGGTTAAGAAATAGGCAAGTTCCATCATACCTGGCCATATTCCAGAACTTCATCCAGAAATCGTTTTAAAATCCCAGAACTTCATCCATAAATCATTTTAGAATCCCATTTCCAATACAAATGTCGAATTTCATCGTAATCGGTTGATAAATAGGCCAGTTCCATCATATAAAAAATTTGTTAACTTTTCACCACATCCAAATCCAACCCCAACTCAACTCCAACTCAACTTCAACTCAACGCGCAAATTGACCCCTAATTTAATCTTCAAATCAATTCCCAATTCAATGCCAAATTCAATGCCCAATTCAATAATCAAATAAGCATATATAAAAAAATCGTAAATATTTATAAAAGCAGTTATTTTGGGTCAATTCGTATGGCAGGTACCCCACCCCCTTGACGTACAGTCTCCAAAAGCTTTTCAAATCCCCGCCTTGACCATAGAAACAGATTGGCGAAAAAAAAATCCAAATCGGACAAGCCGTTCTCGAGATACCATGGGTCCAGCCATCCAGACAGACGGACGGACATTTTTTTTTTTTTTGCTTTTTCAGACTCAGGGACTTTCAAAACGTCGAGAAAAGTGGTTTTGGACCAACCAAATTTTTCGTCATTTTTGACAGGATTTCAATACTTTGGTCTTTTTAGACCGAAGTAACTATCCGAAAATATTAAAAATATAAAACAAATATTGAAATAAAATTGTCTGAAAATAGTGGCATTGACAAAAACAAAAAAATAATATGTACGCAACCATAAACTAAGTTGTATAATAACAAAAAAATGTCGCGATATATTGTAAAATAAAGTAAAAATAATTAAAATAGTTACTAAAAACAAATTATTAAAAATAAAATATCTAATATTAAAATAAATACAAATAAAAAACAAAAATAAATTAAAACCCGAACTAAATTGGTATGACAACACATAATTCAATATGGGTCGAGCATGAACTGAACCAAAAACTGTAAAAAATTTAACAGAAAAATGACTCTAAAAATGTTAAATAAAAAAAATTATAACACTTACGTATGTTTTGAAAATAAACTAAATTACAAAAAACAATTCCACGTAACGTGAAACGTATTACGAAACAAATTGCCAACATTCGGGGAATACAAATACCAAAAAATATTTCATATGTTGTGAGTGTAGAGATAAAACTTGATGTAAAGTACTAAATCTAATATTGGTGTGAAATGGTGAGGTTCTAGTGAAGCGGTTCTGAACGAATGTAAAATGCCCTCTTACCAGAATCTTGACGCAGCAAAATAACACCATTCCTGATCCATAAGAAGCGAAAATTGAGCTCCTGCTTAACTTGTTTCGCCTCTTTATATAATATCGACTGGTAAGCTATTAAATTATGCATAATAAATATACGAATCGGTGTAGATGTTTTAAAATCAAAGTTTGGGTTGTTTGTAGATATAGTTTTTAAACTTTTCATTTTCTCCAGAATTATGGTTCTAATCTCAAGAGTCGACAGTTTAACGATGAATCTATCAGTATATGTTTTTATTGTTGAAGTTGTTGCTGTTGATGAAGAAGCAGCTGTTAAATTATCCGATTTAAGTTTAATGACATCCGTGATAAGTGATTTGTCGAATTCATTGTTGTCAAAATTATTCTTGGGAACTCCAGCGATAACAATATTGTTTACAAGTTTTTGTTGCAATGGGAGGTCACATAAAGCTTCTAGATTATTTACGCGATGGCGAAAAGATTTACACTCATTTTCGGCACTGGCAATTTGTAGTTTTAATTGTTTAATCTCATCCATTGCCAAATTAAAATCAATACGCAGCTGTTCTAATGTGCTGGCAGCAAACTGTTGAGTGTTTTCTAAACCGCTAAATCTAAGTTTCGAAGATTCATCCAATGCGTCAAACCGTTGATTCATGTTGACAATAGTTTGATTTAATTTGATGTAAATTTTATCCATCATACGTTTCTCACCTCCTTCATCCAAATCAGGTGTATCAAAATTAATTTTTTTCTGAGTAACTGGCAAAGGAGAATCAGCATTCCACTACTAAATCAATATCGAAAATTGCAAACTGATAAAAGTAAGCTTTGCTTTTAGCAAATTTTCACGTTTACACATTATCTTATTTTTTTAGAGAATTAGGGTACTGATAGCAACCTACAATTTCTAATGCCCTCCAAACAACAATCAACAATGGGAAAGTCAACAAAACTACAGAACAACCGAAGGGATCAAGAACCAGAGGAGGAAGCAAAAAGCGACCAATACTAACAACCGACATCATACATTAGTAGCAGGCCACCTCAAACGTCAAAAATAGAAGACAATAACAACAAAAATTTGTTTAAGAGGCAAGACATTCTAATGCGACAAATTTATCAGAAGCTATAGCCTTAATATTAACAAAAACTAGAACGCGTACTTCAAAATAAAAATGAATCAACTGACTTAGGAAATGGAAGAGGTTGATTCATTACACATAACGATCCTCATCGAAATAGAAGAAGATGAGCAGACAACGGATTATTTCCGTGAAAACTACTACGAGACATTTAAGGATAGAGTGGACTCAATGATGATAGTGCGATTGCAAGAAAGACAGACTGAACCAACAACTTCGATCAGAACAACAAAAGTACAGCTGCCCAAAGTCGAACTACCAACATTTCATGGGGATTATGAGCAAAGGAGCCCTTTCAACGATATCTTCACAGAGTTCATCTACGAAAACAGCCAGCTATCAGATACGTGAAAAATTACGTATTTAAAATCGCACATACAGAAAGGGACATATTCTCAACTAATCAGTCATCTAGCAAGAATGGATGACAACTATGAGAAAATTTCAAGTCTCCATTTGATGCATTCGTAGTTTTCATCTTAAGCGGAAAATTAGATCCAGAATCTAGTAGGCTGTATGAAGCAACGTTATTAAATCCGAGAGAAATTTCACAAACTAAGGAATTATTTAGTTTTTTGGAAAGGAGATTCCAATCGTTAGAGGCGATGGTGTCTACTAAGGTAAACAACGCTCGGACATAATACATACCGCCTCTAAGACGTGTACATGCTGCAACAATCAAAATTCAGTGTCTTGTGAACGGATGTCAAGATGCTCATAAGTTGGAGTAGTGCAAAGTATTCAAGGAGATGTCAACATTGGCTAGGTAAACATTTGGTGAGCGGAGCAACTATCTGTGTCCGTTGTTTAAACAAACGTTCTAATAATGACGTCTTTCCCTATTCCTGCCCATCAACTACACGTTGCATGGTATGTAAAGAAGCCCACCATAATCTTATACATGGAAACTACTCCGTATCAACAACTACTATAAGATCACGACACAATGCTTCGGCCCAGCATTACTGCCAACTGCAATAATTAAAACAGAAACAGGAAATGAGAAATTCACCACACTGAGGACACTAATAGATCCACGCTAACAGGCAACATTATTCTCTGCGAATGCCGCCAACTTATTAAATATCATAAAGGAAAAGGTTCATGTGAATATTTTTGGCATAGGCGGAAATAAGGCTGGCGTTTATAAGCATGTGATTAACCTAAAACTAGCCCCAAGGTTCAAGGGTAACTTCCGACTAGAGGTTGAAGCCTTAGTCGTCGACAAACTAACACAACAACTACCCGAGACAAATGTCGACACCACACTAGTTGCAGAATATATACAGCCCTATTCCCATAGTCGCATCACTTCATGTGAAGTGACAACTATCACATCACTTCAAGTATAAATTGGTATTCTGTTAGTCGATTCATGTGATGTGATACGACAAACGACAGAAACTACCTATTTTCAATATTAATGTAACGGAAAATTAAAAATTTACGTTTTCTTTCCATTTTGATCTGTCACTTACAATTTTCAGGTGATAAATGTATCATTTCAAGTGAGGTTTAACTTTTTATACGACTAAGAGAATATGGCTTCAAGTGATAGTTATCACACCAAACGATAAACGTCACTTCAATCGACTAAGAGAATACCAAAATTGAAGTGATGTGATAGGTATCACATCACATGAAGTGATGCGATTATGGGAATAGGGGTGATAATTAGCAGATCCATCTTATTACCAAGCTCAATCAATCGACCTTGTGGTAGGGGCAGACTACAATCCATCGATAATAAAAAACAATATGATATAAGGCGGATGTCAGGAGCCCATGGCACAACACACGGAGTTCGGATTGATCATCATTGGAAGCATGGGTAATTTAGAAATCCAAAGTAGAACAACCATAGTGTCAACCAAATCAATCGAAGAACAATTGAGATTGTTCATGGAAAACGACAACATCCCTTAGGAATGAAGTCACACTGAGGAAGAGGATAAAAGTCAAGAGCTGTTTCAGAAAACAATAAAACGACATCATGATAAGCGATATTACAGCAGCAATTCCAGCTGCAACCAGAGCTGGAAAAGAAAGTAGTGCTATTGACCATGATAAATGAAACATATTCTCTCTTAGAAATATTTAACAAGGTCTCAGCGTACAAGAAAATAAGACGGATTGTCACATATTGTTTGCGATTTATCGACAACAGCAGGCACAAAAATATCAACAAGAGTTCGCTAATAGTGCAATTACAATAGCAAGCGGAGGCATTAATTTTAAAGTTAAGCTAAGAAAATCTAAGAAGCTACACAAGAATAGTAAACTATCATCACTAAGCCCAGTGTATGATGGTAAAAGGCTATTACGCCTAATGGGGCGTTTCAAAAACTTCAAACTTGTCCATCGACAGCAAACAACCCATAATTCTAAGCAAAAACAACATAATCACTCACATAATCACACAACAAGACATTGCATGGTGGCACACAATTGACGCTGCTGAGAAATAAGAACTAGATGTTTTCGACACAAACAAGCCAACATGGAACAATTCATGGGCAGGTTACCGCCATCAAGAGTGAGGCCGGAAAGACCGTTCGCTAAAATGCGAATTGACTATTCTCGGGGCCAATTCAACTAAGAACTACTCAGGACTGAGGAAATAAGGCATGTAAGGTTTGTATGCATGGTCAACAAACTGGCATTTTATGCCACCTCATACCCCTCACTTCGGAGGGCAAAAGAGTGACATGGGAAACAACCCTCACGTTTGAAGGACTATATACCGCCGTCTTTCAAATCGAAGCAGTGCTCAATTCTCGACCTTTAACTTCGCTCACCAACGACACATCGGACTTAACAGAATTTACACTAGACCACTTTTTAATCGGGGACTCTCTCAAGGCGCTACCGAGCGCCGACATCGATGAAATAACACTAAGAACAAGATGGCACATGGTAGCAAAAATATTACAAGATTTAGGGAAACGATGGTTATCATAATGTCTACGTCCCCAAATGGACAACCATTCAACCCAATTTAATGACAATTTAATGACGTTCTATTGAAAGATGAACAACAATCTGCCAGGCGATGAAAGTTTGGACAAGTTGTGGCACAGTCACGCCGGAACAGATGACTTAGTGCGAGCAGCCACAGTTAAATGATCGATTTGAGGAAACACCGCCGATTCCACGTGTTCTCCACAAATCCCGGTTAAGTAACCTAACACAAAATGGTTTGTGGAAGTCCAGTTTAGCTGGCATACAGTCGGAAGGCATTCCTATGGTAGATGGTATCCGCCAGCATCTTAAGGGCCATAATATCAGCCTCCTTTTTAACATGCAGATGAAATGGAGTTAGTCCTAGCAGAGCCTCCATTGCTGCGGTTGGACATGATTTCATTGAGCCCGTAACTCCAATGCAGGCTATACGCTGAACCTTATTCAATAAAGTTTGCGCTTCCCTCTGTTCAGTTTTAGACCACCACACTACCCATGCATAGTTTACCATAGGCCAAATGATTGTTAGGAATGACCAGTAGATCATTTTTGGTTGTAGTCCCCAAGTACGCCCATAGAGTCTCTGACAGGCCCAAAAAGCCTTAGTGGCTCTGTTTTGAACTATAAGTAAATGTTGTTTCCAGTTCAGTCTTTGATCTTGGATGACCCCTAAATATTTAACCTCTTTGGAAAACAAACAGTAGTATACCGTTTAACGAGGGAACTATAAGTGAGATATTTTTCCTCGTCGTAAAAGGGACAATGACAGTTTTGTTTGGATTCACACTGAGTCCTTCCTGGTCACACCACTGCCATATTAAATCGAGCGCATTTTGCATGAGATCAGAGATGACCCCATCAAACTTGCCTCTAATTATGATAGCCACATCTAGAGGAGACAGCACGCCTTCTTGGGGACAGCCCTTTTCGGCCCTGATGGTTACTGACTCGCCACATAATCTGGCTGTAATTTCGCGATATTCCAGCCTGGAGCGTGTCTACCTAATTGAAGAAGGCGGAATCCCCTTCTCCATTGCCGCCCTCTATCAATCCATAGGAGGAGTTATCAAAAGCTCCCTCAATTTCTACAAAGGCACAAAGAGCAATTTCCTTATACGCCACCGCTCTTTCAATCCTTGTGTCTAGACCACTAAGAGCCATCATACTGGATTTGGAGGACTTCACATCTTATTTGATGATCCAAGATTTTTTCCATCATCTTCAATAGAAACGATGTGAGGCTAATTAGCCGATAAGCCTTCGGCTGGGTGTCCAAAGGACCTCCTCCCTTTGGTATAGAGACCACATTTACTTTCCTCCATAGCTTCGGAATATAGTTAAAAACATAACTTGCCCGAAACATCTGGATCAAGCTGAGGAGTATTACTTCAATACTTTTTTGGAGTAAAGCTGGAAAAATACCATCCACTTCAGCGGATTTAAAAGGTTTGAAAGAGCCAATAGCCCATCTCACCTTTGCTGGGTGTGAAAATTTGCCCAGAGAGACTCCAGATTCTACTGTGAGGTGCATAGGCTACCTCACTTGAAGGTTCATTAGGGTCCTCTTGGGCTCCTAACACTACTGAATCCGGAAAGTGGGTACCTAATAGTAGCTCCAATGCTTCTTTCCGGTTTTCAGTGAAACTTCCGTTTTGCTTCTGAAGAAGCCCTAACCATTTGAGTGATCCCTGGAAAGGTCTTTCTGTAGACGAGCTGCAGAGGGCAATTCATTGATTCCCTCACAGAAGTTTCTCCAGGTAGCCCTTTTATGGACCATCTTAATTCGAGGTTATATTCCATTAAGGCCATCCTATACTCGCGCTATTCTCCGGTACGTTTAGTCTTATTGAATAATCTTCTCGATTTTTTCCTCAGCTTACCCAGCGTCCCGTTCCACCAAGGGACCATCTTAGTAGAATCCCTTTGCTCAACCGGGCAGCTGTTGATTATGCAGCTGGATTGAATATAATTCAAAGCCCTCTGGAGACTCTATGTTCTCCATAACCGAGGGCATTTCTGACTCAAGTGAAACTCTGTAAGAGTCCCAATCGGTCAGTTTTGGAATTCTAATCTCGTGCCGCTGCATGGTCTCGGCCGCCAAATCGAATCTAATGTGCAAGTGATCCGATAAGGAGGCCTCTTTAGACACATGCCAGTTTTTAACTAAATGACTAAAATGCGGACTAGCGAGGATGGAATCTAGGTCCTGCTACCTAATCGCATGTCGGTGCTGCCCCACACCGTGTGGTGCGCATTCGCATCACATCTTATCAGGTAAGCCAGCCCATTGCGCTTGCAATGAGCTATAAGCCGCCTAAATTCGAGTGGAGGTATCATCTCTGAGTCTCCAGGAAACTAGGCGGAGGCCATTATAGCCTCCTGTTTGCCTCTGACCCCCAGAACCTCCACCATAACTGTGACCATGTCCTTGGGGATGAACTCTGAAATTGAACTTTCAGTTCCGCTATGATAAATCAACTTACCCACTTGCTTTGGTATCCCTCTAATTTGGTTACCTGTTAGCCATGGCTCCTGGATTAGAGCCATGCTAATATTTTGGTAGATAAACCTACAACAAAGGACGTCCGAAGACGCCTTTGCATGATGCAGGTTTATCTGGAGACAGGCGATGTTTGCACCTCCGTTATCCATCAGGCCAATACTGTCGGTAGGTGGCCGATCAGTGTCCTCCACCTCCCTACTACTGCCCTCCGATACCTGGGAGCCTCCAGGATTCCCCAGCTGCCTGCGCGGAGGGCCCCTTTGACGCCTTCAGCTCCTTACCCTGCCTTCTCCTCGCCTGCCTCTTTGAGGGGGCACCACCCCAGTGATCTTGGCCTTAGGTGCCGCCACTGTACCCTCCGCAGGCCTCACCACTTTAGGCCCGCCCACGGAAGCGGTTTGGCAGCACCCTGGCTACCCTTGGGATTCAAATTCAGTAAAATCGATTCAACTTCAGATTTACACTCTAGAGGTTTATTTTATTCCAATTTTGTGAATTTCCGATATTTTCCGCGATTAGTTTAAACAAAGTTTTCCACGTGCTTACGACTATTTACCAAATTTTTTATTACAATCCATGTATCCTATTTACTTTCGGTTAATAACCACAACATTTTTTATTTTCATCTGGCATGTTAATAACGTAATCTGCATGATCGATTTTTTACTATCGGCTAACTTTAACAGGGTTAAATAGAGGGCCTCAGATTATTAGATCTGCGGTTGGTATACCTTTCCTGGATTGCTGGTGCATATTCTTGAAAATATCACCCAGACATTTATTAAAAATCCTCTGAAACCGAGATACCGCTCCAACAAGATTCATGAATTTATTTGAAAATTTCCACATGAATTTTCATTTTCACATTAAACGGCCACTTCAAGGTCATCTCCTCTCATGCACACGTTTTGCTGGATTAATTTTTTCTTAAATGAGCCATCCTGTCCATTTTATTAAATTGTTATTTTTTAATTTAATTTACAGCCAGAATGGATGAGCACCAAAATGTATTGGGACAAATCGTTCGACGCGAAATATGAAAATCTTAAAACGGAACCAAACAGACCACCTTTAAAGGTATAAATTGTTATAATACAAGCAATTATTTAAAATTGATTTTAATTTTTGTACATTTTATATTCATTTTTTTAATGATCAGGTAATCTTATTGCCGCATTCTCATAACGATCCAGGATGGTTGAAAACATTTACAAAATATTTTGAAGAAGATACGCGACAAATTTTAAACTTAATGGTGACAAAACTACAAGAATATAAAGATATGACATTCATATGGTCTGAAATAAGTTTTTTACAGTTATGGTGGGATCAAGCAGATGCAGCAAAGCAACTGGTCAGTATATAAATGTTAAGTTTCTCTTTGCATTTAACAAATATTAATTTTAGTATAAACATTTTTATAGGCTTTAAAAAAATTAGTGGCATCGGGTCGTGTGGAGATTACTACTGGTGGCTGGGTAATGAGTGATGAGGCGAATGTTCATATATTTGCAATGGTTAATCAATTAATTGAGGGACACCAGTGGGTCAAGGCTAATTTAAATGTTACACCAAGAGTTGGTTGGTCAATTGATCCATTTGGGCATGGAAGCACAGTTCCATATTTATTAGCGGCTAGTCATTTTCACGGTGCTATCATACAACGAATACACTACGCTTGGAAAAGATGGTTTGCCGAAGAACAAGCTGGTGACTTTTTATGGACACCTTATTGGAGTGATTCTGATAAAGAATCCAAGTACTCGTTACACACTCATAACATGCCGTTCGACATTTATTCGATTAGAAGTTCGTGCGGTCCAGAAATATCCATTTGCATACAATTTGATTTCCGAAAAATTGTAGGAGAGTATACGGATTATTCACATACAGCCCAGTTTATTACCGTTCAAAATGTGGAACAAAAAGCAGATTTACTATGGATACAATATTCTAAGACCGGTTCTCTATTTCCCCATAATGTAGCACTGATACCGATTGGTGATGATTTTCGATACAATAGTGAAGAGGAATTTCAGCAACAATATACAAACTATAAAAAAATTGTTGACTTTATAAATGGACACCCAGAGAAGTACAACACAGAAATTAGTTTTGGGACACCATCGGATTATTTTAGAGCAATTAAAATGCGAACCAAAAATTTTCCAACTTTAAAAGGAGACTTTTTTGTCTATTCGGATATATTTACAGATGGTAGCCCAGCATATTGGTCTGGTTATTTCACTACACGGCCATTGTACAAATTATTAAGTCGTATTCTTGAGAATAATCTACGAAATGCTGAAATATTATTTACCGTTGCGATTAATTTGGCCCGACAAAAGAATCACGTTAATTGTTTGAGGCGATTTGAAAAGAATTATGAAAACATGATAAGCGCTCGACGAAATTTAGGATTATTTCAGCATCACGATGCAATTACGGGAACATCGAAACAAAGTGTAATGCACGATTATGGTACACGACTGTTTGACGGTATTCAAAAATCAGTTGAAATTCAAGAATCAACAATTGAATTTTTATTGCAAAAGAGAAAATGTCACCATAATTTTGTGTTAAGCGAGATGAAACATGAAAATTTCACGGAAATACCGACAAAGAGACGGATTAATCCTATCGAAAATAAATCCGTTGACTTTGTGATTTTCAACTCATTACTTAACGAAAAACATGAGATAATTTTGATTAGAAGTTTCACATCAAAATTAAAAATTTTGGATTCTAGTGGAAATTCCTTAGAAATACAGGTGAATCCGGTTTGGAATTTAATTGGTCCGTCCAATAAGGTGAATGAACAAAACCTTGTGTCTACAAAACAATTTGAAATTATGTTTCTGGCTAAGTTAAAACCATTGTCGTTGAACGTGTTTACCGCTAGTTATGATGACTCAGCTGATCCGAATAGATTAGCTACCATTTATTGTAATGGTAATTGTAGAAGCGATACATTTATTGTTTCGGATCAACAAGAGAGAGATGTGCAAATAGAAAATTCCAGAATGCGATTAGTTTTCAATAAGAAAAATGGATTCTTAAAATCGGTAACCGAAAAGGATATTGGAAAAACTATTAAATGTACAATTAAATTCTCTTTATATCGTGGTACAGAGTTTCAATCGGGTGCCTACCTCTTTAAGACCAATCCGAATCTCAACAAACCTGAGAAAAATCCATTTGTAGAACATTCAAAAGTTATAATTATAATCACAACTGGCCCATTAGCCAGTGATGTAACAATAATTTATGGTCCATTCCTTGCGCATACCGTTCGAATATTTAATACTAAAGATGATCTTGAGCGTGCTATTTTTATTGAGAATAATATTGATTTGGCACAACAGCCAACTAACAGTGGAACAGATTTGTTTATGAGATTTAAAACGAAAATTGAGAATGGGGCAAATGTACCTGAAATGTATACCGATTTAAATGGATTCCAATATCTGGCGAGGCGAAAAGTACCAACAATTGGTATTGAAGGGAATTATTTTCCTATCACATCGGGCGCATTTATACAAGATGATAAATTACGATTGACAATTCTTACAACACATGCACAAGGAGTGGCAAGCCTGAAGCGGGGACAACTAGAAGTGATGCTTGATCGTCGCTCATTTTTTGATGATAGGCGCGGTATGGGCGAAGATATAACCGATAGTAAATTAACAACTCACCGGTTTTGGATTTTGTTCGAAACATTTGAAGACCATACGCCAAAATCTAGTGAATACCAAATGCCAAGTCTATTAAGCAATCACTTATCGAACATTTTAAATTATCCATCTTCGATATACTTTATTGAAAATTTAAAAAATAATTGTAACTTGAAACTTTACAAACAATTGCAGTTAGTTAAATATAATTTTCCATGTGATGTACATTTGATCAATTTGCGTACCGTGACTAAAAAAAATCAACTGTTATTACCATCAAAATCAGCATTAATGGTCCTTCATCGACAGGGCTATAATTGTAAATTAAGCAGCTCGAGTAATATTAGTAAGAGCTGCTATAACGTACAAAATTCTAATAATCGTTTATTTTGTCAAATTGATACTAAACAAATCTGTGCAACGTCCCTGACGGGGCTAAACTATATTCATAGTATTAAAAAAATGTCCGACATAAATGTTGAACCGATGGAAATAAAAACTTTTAAAATAGGATTTAATTAAATCGAAAAATTACGACATTATATAATATTGTAATAAATTAAATGTATTAACATAAAATTGTATTGCTTGGTATTGCTTGTAAGGTCGGTCTTTGATAATCAAGGAGGATTGATTAGAGCCAAAATTGTATCCTTGGCTTGTTTATTGCAAAGCGGCACTTGAATGAATAATTAAAAAATTCACGAAATTTGCTTAATCTTACTTTGCATAATCATTTGAAAAATGAACATATTCTACCTAGCGACATTTATAACGAATTTTTACAATCTGCTTTCTGTATATAATAGGTAACAGTGTAACCTATCATACGAAATTTACAGATTGTAAATATTCAATCTAGTTTTTGAGATATCTTAATTTTAGTGAGCGTATGTATGCAATCAGGATATCGAAAAAAACACTGTACTACTATCCATGGTTTCCGGAGAGGCTAAAAAACTTTTTGTTCGCAATCATTTTCAAAGCTAATTATTATGATAATACAATTTAAAAAAATAATATTCGTCTTAATTTCAGTTCGTTTGCATAACCCGTTTGGTAGAAATCGATGTTTTTAGTAGGCTTTTTTGGTACATTATAGAAAAATTGGCATATCTTGTATATCTTCGAAACTAGGTCGATTTTTTACAATCTGATTTTTGTGTATGATAGGTAACAGTGTAACGTATCATACGCAATTTACAGATTGTAAATATTCAATCTAGTTTTTGAGATATCTTAATTTTAGTGAGCGTATGTATGCAATCAGGATATCGAAAAAAACACTGTACTACTATCCATGGTTTCCGGAGAGGCTAAAAAACTTTTTGTTCGCAATCATTTTCAAAGCTAATTATTATGATAATACAATTTAAAAAAATAATATTCGTCTTAATTTCAGTTCGTTTGCATAACCCGTTTGGTAGAAATCGATGTTTTTAGTAGGCTTTTTTGGTACATTATAGAAAAATTGGCATATCTTGTATATCTTCGAAACTAGGTCGATTTTTTACAATCTGATTTTTGTGTATGATAGGTAACAGTGTAACGTATCATACGCAATTTACAGATTGTAAATATTCAATCTAGTTTTTGAGATATCTTAATTTTAGTGAGCGTATGTATGCAATCAGGATATCGAAAAAAACACTGTACTACTATCCATGGTTTCCGGAGAGGCTAAAAAACTTTTTGTTCGCAATCATTTTCAAAGCTAATTATTATGATAATACAATTTAAAAAAATAATATTCGTCTTAATTTCAGTTCGTTTGCATAACCCGTTTGGTAGAAATCGATGTTTTTAGTAGGCTTTTTTGGTACATTATAGAAAAATTGGCATATCTTGTATATCTTCGAAACTAGGTCGATTTTTTACAATCTGATTTTTGTGTATGATAGGTAACAGTGTAACGTATCATACGCAATTTACAGATTGTAAATATTCAATCTAGTTTTTGAGATATCTTAATTTTAGTGAGCGTATGTATGCAATCAGGATATCGAAAAAAACACTGTACTACTATCCATGGTTTCCGGAGAGGCTAAAAAACTTTTTGTTCGCAATCATTTTCAAAGCTAATTATTATGATAATACAATTTAAAAAAATAATATTCGTCTTAATTTCAGTTCGTTTGCATAACCCGTTTGGTAGAAATCGATGTTTTTAGTAGGCTTTTTTGGTACATTATAGAAAAATTGGCATATCTTGTATATCTTCGAAACTAGGTCGATTTTTTACAATCTGATTTTTGTGTATGATAGGTAACAGTGTAACGTATCATACGCAATTTACAGATTGTAAATATTCAATCTAGTTTTTGAGATATCTTAATTTTAGTGAGCGTATGTATGCAATCAGGATATCGAAAAAAACACTGTACTACTATCCATGGTTTCCGGAGAGGCTAAAAAACTTTTTGTTCGCAATCATTTTCAAAGCTAATTATTATGATAATACAATTAAAAAAAATAATATTCGTCTTAATTTCAGTTCGTTTGCATAACCCGTTTGGTAGAAATCGATGTTTTTAGTAGGCTTTTTTGGTACATTATAGAAAAATTGGCATATCTTGTATATCTTCGAAACTAGGTCGATTTTTTACAATCTGATTTTTGTGTATGATAGGTAACAGTGTAACGTATCATACGCAATTTACAGATTGTAAATATTCAATCTAGTTTTTGAGATATCTTAATTTTAGTGAGCGTATGTATGCAATCAGGATATCGAAAAAAACACTGTACTACTATCCATGGTTTCCGGAGAGGCTAAAAAACTTTTGTTCGCAATCATTTTCAAAGCTAATTATTATGATAATACAATTTAAAAAAATAATATTCGTCTTAATTTCAGTTCGTTTGCATAACCCGTTTGGTAGAAATCGATGTTTTTAGTAGGCTTTTTTGGTATATTATAGAAAAATTGGCATATCTTGTATATCTTCGAAACTAGGTCGATTTTTTACAATCTGATTTTTGTGTATGATAGGTAACAGTGTAACGTATCATACGCAATTTACAGATTGTAAATATTCAATCTAGTTTTTGAGATATCTTAATTTTAGTGAGCGTATGTATGCAATCAGGATATCGAAAAAAACACTGTACTACTATCCATGGTTTCCGGAGAGGCTAAAAAACTTTTGTTCGCAATCATTTTCAAAGCTAATTATTATGATAATACAATTTAAAAAAATAATATTCGTCTTAATTTCAGTTCGTTTGCATAACCCGTTTGGTAGAAATCGATGTTTTTAGTAGGCTTTTTTGGTACATTATAGAAAAATTGGCATATCTTGTATATCTTCGAAACTAGGTCGATTTTTTACAATCTGATTTTTGTGTATGATAGGTAACAGTGTAACGTATCATACGCAATTTACAGATTGTAAATATTCAATCTAGTTTTTGAGATATCTTAATTTTAGTGAGCGTATGTATGCAATCAGGATATCGAAAAAAACACTGTACTACTATCCATGGTTTCCGGAGAGGCTAAAAAACTTTTGTTCGCAATCATTTTCAAAGCTAATTATTATGATAATACAATTTAAAAAAATAATATTCGTCTTAATTTCAGTTCGTTTGCATAACCCGTTTGGTAGAAATCGATGTTTTTAGTAGGCTTTTTTGGTACATTATAGAAAAATTGGCATATCTTGTATATCTTCGAAACTAGGTCGATTTTTTACAATCTGATTTTTGTGTATGATAGGTAACAGTGTAACGTATCATACGCAATTTACAGATTGTAAATATTCAATCTAGTTTTTGAGATATCTTAATTTTAGTGAGCGTATGTATGCAATCAGGATATCGAAAAAAACACTGTACTACTATCCATGGTTTCCGGAGAGGCTAAAAAACTTTTTGTTCGCAATCATTTTCAAAGCTAATTATTATGATAATACAATTTAAAAAAATAATATTCGTCTTAATTTCAGTTCGTTTGCATAACCCGTTTGGTAGAAATCGATGTTTTTAGTAGGCTTTTTTGGTACATTATAGAAAAATTGGCATATCTTGTATATCTTCGAAACTAGGTCGATTTTTTACAATCTGATTTTTGTGTATGATAGGTAACAGTGTAACGTATCATACGCAATTTACAGATTGTAAATATTCAATCTAGTTTTTGAGATATCTTAATTTTAGTGAGCGTATGTATGCAATCAGGATATCGAAAAAAACACTGTACTACTATCCATGGTTTCCGGAGAGGCTAAAAAACTTTTGTTCGCAATCATTTTCAAAGCTAATTATTATGATAATACAATTTAAAAAAATAATATTCGTCTTAATTTCAGTTCGTTTGCATAACCCGTTTGGTAGAAATCGATGTTTTTAGTAGGCTTTTTTGGTACATTATAGAAAAATTGGCATATCTTGTATATCTTCGAAACTAGGTCGATTTTTTACAATCTGATTTTTGTGTATGATAGGTAACAGTGTAACGTATCATACGCAATTTACAGATTGTAAATATTCAATCTAGTTTTTGAGATATCTTAATTTTAGTGAGCGTATGTATGCAATCAGGATATCGAAAAAAACACTGTACTACTATCCATGGTTTCCGGAGAGGCTAAAAAACTTTTGTTCGCAATCATTTTCAAAGCTAATTATTATGATAATACAATTTAAAAAAATAATATTCGTCTTAATTTCAGTTCGTTTGCATAACCCGTTTGGTAGAAATCGATGTTTTTAGTAGGCTTTTTTGGTACATTATAGAAAAATTGGCATATCTTGTATATCTTCGAAACTAGGTCGATTTTTTACAATCTGATTTTTGTGTATGATAGGTAACAGTGTAACGTATCATACGCAATTTACAGATTGTAAATATTCAATCTAGTTTTTGAGATATCTTAATTTTAGTGAGCGTATGTATGCAATCAGGATATCGAAAAAAACACTGTACTACTATCCATGGTTTCCGGAGAGGCTAAAAAACTTTTTGTTCGCAATCATTTTCAAAGCTAATTATTATGATAATACAATTTAAAAAAATAATATTCGTCTTAATTTCAGTTCGTTTGCATAACCCGTTTGGTAGAAATCGATGTTTTTAGTAGGCTTTTTTGGTACATTATAGAAAAATTGGCATATCTTGTATATCTTCGAAACTAGGTCGATTTTTTACAATCTGATTTTTGTGTATGATAGGTAACAGTGTAACGTATCATACGCAATTTACAGATTGTAAATATTCAATCTAGTTTTTGAGATATCTTAATTTTAGTGAGCGTATGTATGCAATCAGGATATCGAAAAAAACACTGTACTACTATCCATGGTTTCCGGAGAGGCTAAAAAACTTTTGTTCGCAATCATTTTCAAAGCTAATTATTATGATAATACAATTTAAAAAAATAATATTCGTCTTAATTTCAGTTCGTTTGCATAACCCGTTTGGTAGAAATCGATGTTTTTAGTAGGCTTTTTTGGTACATTATAGAAAAATTGGCATATCTTGTATATCTTCGAAACTAGGTCGATTTTTTACAATCTGATTTTTGTGTATGATAGGTAACAGTGTAACGTATCATACGCAATTTACAGATTGTAAATATTCAATCTAGTTTTTGAGATATCTTAATTTTAGTGAGCGTATGTATGCAATCAGGATATCGAAAAAAACACTGTACTACTATCCATGGTTTCCGGAGAGGCTAAAAAACTTTTGTTCGCAATCATTTTCAAAGCTAATTATTATGATAATACAATTTAAAAAAATAATATTCGTCTTAATTTCAGTTCGTTTGCATAACCCGTTTGGTAGAAATCGATGTTTTTAGTAGGCTTTTTTGGTACATTATAGAAAAATTGGCATATCTTGTATATCTTCGAAACTAGGTCGATTTTTTACAATCTGATTTTTGTGTATGATAGGTAACAGTGTAACGTATCATACGCAATTTACAGATTGTAAATATTCAATCTAGTTTTTGAGATATCTTAATTTTAGTGAGCGTATGTATGCAATCAGGATATCGAAAAAAACACTGTACTACTATCCATGGTTTCCGGAGAGGCTAAAAAACTTTTTGTTCGCAATCATTTTCAAAGCTAATTATTATGATAATACAATTTAAAAAAATAATATTCGTCTTAATTTCAGTTCGTTTGCATAACCCGTTTGGTAGAAATCGATGTTTTTAGTAGGCTTTTTTGGTACATTATAGAAAAATTGGCATATCTTGTATATCTTCGAAACTAGGTCGATTTTTTACAATCTGATTTTTGTGTATGATAGGTAACAGTGTAACGTATCATACGCAATTTACAGATTGTAAATATTCAATCTAGTTTTTGAGATATCTTAATTTTAGTGAGCGTATGTATGCAATCAGGATATCGAAAAAAACACTGTACTACTATCCATGGTTTCCGGAGAGGCTAAAAAACTTTTTGTTCGCAATCATTTTCAAAGCTAATTATTATGATAATACAATTTAAAAAAATAATATTCGTCTTAATTTCAGTTCGTTTGCATAACCCGTTTGGTAGAAATCGATGTTTTTAGTAGGCTTTTTTGGTACATTATAGAAAAATTGGCATATCTTGTATATCTTCGAAACTAGGTCGATTTTTTACAATCTGATTTTTGTGTATGATAGGTAACAGTGTAACGTATCATACGCAATTTACAGATTGTAAATATTCAATCTAGTTTTTGAGATATCTTAATTTTAGTGAGCGTATGTATGCAATCAGGATATCGAAAAAAACACTGTACTACTATCCATGGTTTCCGGAGAGGCTAAAAAACTTTTGTTCGCAATCATTTTCAAAGCTAATTATTATGATAATACAATTTAAAAAAATAATATTCGTCTTAATTTCAGTTCGTTTGCATAACCCGTTTGGTAGAAATCGATGTTTTTAGTAGGCTTTTTTGGTACATTATAGAAAAATTGGCATATCTTGTATATCTTCGAAACTAGGTCGATTTTTTACAATCTGCTTTTTGTGTATGATAGGTAACAGTGTAACGTATCATACGCAATTTACAGATTGTAAATATTCAATCTAGTTTTTGAGATATCTTAATTTTAGTGAGCGTATGTATGCAATCAGGATATCGAAAAAAACACTGTACTACTATCCATGGTTTCCGGAGAGGCTAAAAAACTTTTGTTCGCAATCATTTTCAAAGCTAATTATTATGATAATACAATTTAAAAAAATAATATTCGTCTTAATTTCAGTTCGTTTGCATAACCCGTTTGGTAGAAATCGATGTTTTTAGTAGGCTTTTTTGGTACATTATAGAAAAATTGGCATATCTTGTATATCTTCGAAACTAGGTCGATTTTTTACAATCTGATTTTTGTGTATGATAGGTAACAGTGTAACGTATCATACGCAATTTACAGATTGTAAATATTCAATCTAGTTTTTGAGATATCTTAATTTTACTGAGCGTATGTATGCAATCAGGATATCGAAGAAAACACTGTACTACTATCCATGGTTTCCGGAGAGGCTAAAAAACTTTTTGTTCGCAATCATTTTCAAAGCTAATTATTATGATAATACAATTTAAAAAAATAATATTCGTCTTAATTTCAGTTCGTTTGCATAACCCGTTTGGTAGAAATCGATGTTTTTAGTAGGCTTTTTTGGTGCATTATAGAAAAATTGGCATATCTTGTATATCTTCGAAACTAGGTCGATTTTTTACAATCTGCTTTTTGTGTATGATAGGTAACAGTGTAACCTATCATACGCAATTTACAGATTGTAAATATTCAATCTAGTTTTTGAGATATCTTAATTTTACTGAGCGTATGTATGCAATCAGGATATCGAAGAAAACACTGTACTACTATCCATGGTTTCCGGAGAGGCTAAAAAACTTTTTGTTCGCAATCATTTTCAAAGCTAATTATTATGATAATACAATTTAAAAAAATAATATTCGTCTTAATTTCAGTTCGTTTGCATAACCCGTTTGGTAGAAATCGATGTTTTTAGTAGGCTTTTTTGGTACATTATAGAAAAATTGGCATATCTTGTATATCTTCGAAACTAGGTCGATTTTTTACAATCTGCTTTTGGTGTGATAGGTAACAGTGTAACCTATCATACGCAATTTACAGATTGTAAATATTCAATCTAGTTTTTGAGATATCTTAATTTTAGTGAGCGTATGTATGCAATCAGGATATCGAAGAAAACACTGTACTACTATCCATGGTTTCCGGAGAGGCTAAAAAACTTTTTGTTCGCAATCATTTTCAAAGCTAATTATTATGATAATACAATTTAAAAAAATAATATTCGTCTTAATTTCAGTTCGTTTGCATAACCCGTTTGGTAGAAATCGATGTTTTTAGTAGGCTTTTTTGGTACATTATAGAAAAATTGGCATATCTTGTATATCTTCGAAACTAGGTCGAATTTTTACAATCTGCTTTTTGTGTATGATACACTGAAAAAAATATGCATTCATATTGAGTTAAATCTAAATCAATTTAATAATTCCTCTATTCATATAGCGCCAATAGCGACTATCTATCAATATAACAAAATGTAGCTGTTTGTGAGATTTTAATTATGTAATTAATAATATTTTATTAAAAATTTCAGTTAAAATCTATTTTCAATAAAATAATATCGCAATTAAATATATAAGGTAATTATCAGATAGATAATTATTTTATTTTTTTTATAAAACACATTTTTTCGTAATAAAAATTATATATTATCGGGACATTTTATTTTCAAATATTAGTATTATTCTGAAAAAGTATCTATACCAACATTTTCACATTGAAAAATTTATTTCAAATAGAATAATAATATATAAGAAACATTTTTCAATGTGATAAAAATTAGTCTAATATAATTATTAATTTGAATATATATTTTAATAAGCAATATTCTATATAACAATATTATTTGATACTCGTTATTTCAGTTTGATAAATGATATGAAACAATATTATCACATTGAAAATTAGTGATTAATTTTTTTTTTCAAATGGATTATATATTATATATATATATATATATATATATATATATATATATATATATATATATATATATATATATATATATTATATATATATATATATATATATATATATATATATATATATATATATATATAGTGGAGACACATATTTGATACCATGTTATGAAATAAAAAACATAATAATTTTGATTTTTGAACACTTTATCAATTTATTTATATCAATTTAACATTTACACTTCGCTTTCATGATAATTAAAATAAAATATATAAATTACAAAAATAAACTATAAATAATAGAGCTTAAACATAAACACAATTTCACCTCTATGTAAGAATGAAAACCATCGATCAATTAAGCGTGATTTACACGTAGCGAACAAAATTTTTGTTCGATGCCTAGCAAAAAATAAAAAGATAGTATATCATGATTTTCTTTTGCCAGAGAGGGATAAAACGTTAACAAACAAAATTTTGCTCGATGTCGAACAAAATTTTGTTAGGCGTTCTTTTCTAATTTTTTACATTTGTTACTATAAACAGCAAAAATTGAACTATAAAATATACTCGACCCGAGTATATTTTATGAAAACAAAACAATCAAAATGGCGATTTTTAAATTTTTATAGCACTTTAATTTTATTTTTTTAAAATTTTAATTCAAAACTAAAATTTACGTTCGAAAAGTTTCAATTTTAGGGAAAAAGTGGTAATTTTGATAATTAAAGTAGTATCTTCGCCCTAATTATCAAAAATATTACATTGTCTATTTTATACCGCCAAAAAATTATAGTATGTCCGACATTTTTGTTGTATACTTTTCTCTTTTTATCACATGAAATTTTTTTCTATTGCGCGTAGCTCTAAATTTTTAACAAAAATTGTTGGGCATCGAGCAAAAATTTTGTTCGATACGTGTAAATCACGCTTTGGTCGTTAAGTTTTTTTTACTAATGCACTAATTGACGTATGATGTTTATCAAAATTTGAACTTATTTTGTTTAAATATTTTGATAAAATTCCAGAACAATATAGATTGTAAGGGCTATTATAAATTTAAAAAATTATAAATCTTGCTGCATTGGCAATTTTTGTTCCAGTTTTTGTTTAATATTTCTTCTATTTCTGTGGCTGTTTCCCCAAATATAAACACCTAGTTTTGAGAATCCTTAATTGAATATTTAAGAAATTGTTTAATGCTACTACTAAATGTTGAAACTACCTTAGTAACCGCTGGTATTGTATTGTGAAGAATATATAGTAGGCATGTAGGCTTCTCGTCTGAAAAATTTAATAAACATACATAGATAATATAAATATATGTTATGTATAATATAAATACAAGGTGTCCCAAAATAATGCACTTATATGTCAAATCCTGCTAGAACAAAAGAATCCATTACACCATGTGTCCTACTTTAATCCTAATTGAGATAAACCATAATTACTCAAATAAACGTTTATTAACTTTAAATTAAATCATTTTATAAATTTAATGATGAACCAAATCATTTCTAAACTAGAGGGTGTTCAGAACTACAATCAAATTGACAAAGACTGGAAAACCCCAATGATTTTAGTAATTACATCAATTTTTATTTAAAAAATTTTCTATTAACTTACATGTTTTCTCATTTTTAAAAATAATGGAAACTTTGGCGTAATTTTAAGGTATGCATCTTGTAGATCAGTTAAGTAGTTGCTTCAAAAATGCAAAGAGAAAAGTCAAATTTAATTAATTTTGAAGTTGAAAACGGCGAAAAAAGAGAAGTTTCTAGTCCATATAACACGAATTAATTAAATTCGACTTTTCTTTTTGCATTTGTAAAGAAATCACATAACTGATCTACATGATTCATACCGAAAAATACACAACAATTTCCAATTTTTGTTCAAAATGGCCAAACAAATATATACTACCGTTATCTCTATTAGGATTAAAGATGGACATATGGCGTTCTGGAGTATTTTGTTCATAATTACGCCTTTTAGCCGGATCTGACAGGTAACTGCGTTATTTTGTGTGTACTGTACATGTGTGTGTGTGTTTGTATGTATGTATGTGACTTACTCTCGGTAATGCTGGTTTTTTCAAAAAGGTTTCTAGTATTGCTTTGTTATGACAATCCTTAACTATTCCGGCCAGAATTGGAACTAGTTTACTACAAAAACTGTCGAAGTTTTCAGATATGAGTTTTCTTGTGGATATAAATTAGTGAAATTAATATCGATCTGGAATAATTCAAAATGTTATAATTAATTGAGAAAATTATTTCGGTTGAAACTCATAAGCAATTGTAAATATATTACTCACCAGTTTATAACCTAAAGGCCTTTTGTACTGAGTAGACTGGATTGCAGTAACATCTAGCGCCCTAAAGTTTTTTGAGGCCGACCAGTGGTACTCTAGTTTAGCAAAGCTGCAATTATCGTTGATGATTATGTCTGTGTTCTCCTCATAGTTCTGCTCAAGTTCTAAAATTCGACAAGTTATTTTTGTATTAGGATAATTTTGTAAAATAATTATAATCATAAATTTATAAAAAATTATAATGCACTTTTTCTCAACTCAATTGTAATTTTATTAAAAAGGATAACATAACATTTTGGTCACATGGCCATCTTAAAATGTTTAAAAACATAAACAAATTATGTAAACATATAAATTACGTTAACATAATTTTTTTATGTTTTTAAACATTTGAAGTTTGCCATCTGACCGAAATGTTATCTTAACCTTTTTTTTAATAATTACATTTGAGTTGAGAAAAAGTGCATTTTAATTAGTTATACATTTTTAATCAATCAGTCTCAACAATTATTCTCTAATAATTATAATTATGTTTGAAAAACTTACCTATGCCCGATTTCAGAACAAAACAGCAATTCGCCAGTTAAATAATATTTTATCTCTTCCTTCTTATATGGAATTGCAATTTGTTTCATAATTCAAATTCAACGCCTACCTGATTATATTTCTTTTTACATGAGCATTTTAAAGGGAGGATTAAATATTTATTTAAGCGATATTGAAAAGTCAAATATTTAATTCTACTGTTAAAATGCTCATGTAAAAAAGAAATATAATCAGGTAGGCGTTGAATTTGAATTATGAAACAAATTGCAATTCCATATAAGAAGGAAGAGATAAAATATTATTTAACTGGCGAATTGCTGTTTTGTTCGGAAATCGGGCACTAGAGTTATCGATCGCTCATTCCTCAGTTTTGTTTCTTTGTCGAGCCGAGTTTCATATGTCCGTTTCTCTAATATGCCGCAACATTTGAAAGCTCGTTGGGAATTGTAACATTTAACCGAAACCTTCGATATTCCAGTTTTCCCCTTGTGCTTAATGTAATACATACATGCCCTGGAACTTAATATTATTTCTCCATAAAGTAATTTAAAAATTTTACTTAACTGAATTTTCTGTGGGATATTCATCAATGATTTTCTGTGACATGTACTTTGCCAGACCCATTAGGTGATTGTTGATTATCTCTAGAACTGACGCGCTCTACATGCATCATTTAGTTTATTGTTTGTTTTGTAATAATTTTGTATTAATTGCCCTTTAGGAGAATTTTGTAATATTTGCGATATACAAATATTGTCATATTGAGTTCCTTTGTCGCCTATCGTTCCATATCCAGTATTCGAAATGGTTCCCGCCTTCGTTATCTGCCATTTCTTCAATTTTACTTCAAATCTTACAGCACAGAAAGCCCCAGTTCGTTACAAAAAAGTAGTAAAAATAAAAAAAATTAAATAAAAAAGTAGTTTATATTACATAGTACAATCAATTGTAGTCATTATTAAAATAAATGTGCTGTAACGCGTGAATATAATTTTATCACTTTGATAATAGCGGAATGCTCACAAAATGTGGAATTTTGTTTCTTGTTTGTAGAAATGTGCATAATTCTTTATGTATTTTTAAAACAAATTATGTACTTTTAATTTAACAATTGTCTTTGCAATATGAGACGCAATTTATTGTTTAATTTTATAATTTAGCACAATTTTATAATGAAAAATAAAGCTTTGTTGGATTAGGTTTTTCTAGAAAAGCACGTGTTTTACAAGATCACAGCACATTTATTTTTTAATATAATTAAACTTAACAGTAAGAAATCAAAATTGAACTAACTCACCTACAAATCTTTCAGCAATGCTGTATTCAATTAGTACACTTTTAATAATTTTTATTCTATTTATTTAAAAATTATAAAAATCACTCATTATTATTTACGTCTTATCGACTCAAGCCACTTGTTTTAATTAATAAAAATTCCATTGTCCGTGAAGAGACATCGGCGTCGAATATAAATGAAAGGTATCATCATAATACTCATATATTTTCATAATGATCGCAGGACATTCATTATGAAAATACAAGTTGTTTATAATAAAATATTATCGAAAAATAAGTTTTAAAAATCGTTCATTAATTTATTCATTTCCTATATGATAAAACATTATAGATTTGAAAGAACATATTATATAAATTTGTTGATGTCCGTTGAAAAATTACCCTTTCCACTTATTAGAAATGTTAGTAAAAAATGGTATTGTCATACTTCACATATATTTTGATAATAATAGCAGAATATTTGTTATGAAAATACTAAATTTTTATAATAAAATATTATAGAGTTTTATTATAGTAAATCTTTGATATACTTATGTATGTATATAACTTTAATTTTGAAAAACTCTTTTCTGCACTAGCAACGGTAACCGGCAAAGTTAAGAAAATTTGTTTAATAATAAATTTGGTACAGATGATGTAAGATAATGCTACAATAAACTCTAAAATATCTAATGGCCAACGTTACTCAAGTTACGGGAGTGGAGCAACCCTCTCAAAGTCCTTGAGTACCAATGCTACCGTCTTTCGAGCAGAAGTACATACTATAGTAAACATCTAGGAGAGAGAGCAATGATCCCAGTTAGTATGTATCGCATATTCGCATACCGGCAGTAGTATCAGATTCATTAAGACCCTGAATATTGACTGGACGGATAATTAAACAGACTCCAAGCACAAAAGATCTTTAAGGTCGCAGTGCAAGGAGGCTGAACACTCACATAACCCTTCAACAATAATAATAATAATACCCCCCCCCCCCCCCCCAAGTTATTTTGTATCAAATCGCAATTAAATGAAGTTTTAACGGCAAGTTTCTGATCAATAATGAAATATTTGTCGAAAATAACTTTGACTATTTTTGAATTTATTTTATATTTTTCATAGAATTGTTTACTACCGCTAAAATTTACGGAATGGATTTCATGAAATCGCCCCAGATCCTCATATTATGAAGTGTTTGGTATGGGTTATGGTAACTTCAATTCGATTTTCGATCGCCTTAATCATGTTATCTAAGATTGGATAAAAAAATTCACTTTGAAATTACATTACAATTTATTTAAATAAAATTTATAAAGTTCAACAATGAACGATTTTTCAATTTAATAATAATTCGTTAACTATGAAAAAGTAATATTCATGCTAAAATTATTTATCATTGTAATGCTGAAAGTATTATCAAATTTTAAACGAAAACGTATTATTAAACTGAATGGTATGTTTCTTTCAGTGTACTAAAAAATTATTATTTTGATAATTTTATTTTAAATTCAATTATAATTTTTTTTCGCTATTATTATATTTGCAAAATTTACATAGTTTAACAATAGTTGGTTATCATTATAATAATATCTAGTTTAACATAAAAATAATATTATTCATGTTAAAATTATTTCTCACTTTAATAATGATCATTATCAAGAAGAGAATATTTATTTTCAAAATGAATCGAATATTATACCTACATATACCGTTACTTAGTATGTATAACCAGAACAGAAAATCCCACTTTACGATATTAATTAGGTATGTAGCGGCCATCGTAAGATGGAATAATTATGAAATCCCAGCGTACTAAGCCTTAAAGGAATTTGTTTATTTGGGAAACCGAATTGTAGTACTAACTCAGCGTGTGTCCAAAAGCATGGTTATAGTTTAAGTACAATATTTCATGATATTTAACCAAAATCACCAAAATAATACAAATCTATAATATTACTTTAGTTGATTTTTTGATATTATTATATCAATAATTTATTTTGCTTATAATTATAACGAAATGCTTTGAATTTTATTATATGGACAAAATATTATCATATCAACAAAAAGACAGACTTTTAAAACAATTATTATAATAATATTATTATCAAATTTGTGATAAATTTCAAAATTTTAAATTTTTATTTAATTTTTCAAGAGCAAAATAATTTACCATTTGGATAATTTTATTTTAATTATATTATACATTTGATAAAATAACTTCATTTCGAAAATATTTGTAAATTTTACGAAGCTCAACAATACATTTTTTATCATTTTAATAATATTTAGTTTAATCTAAAAATAATATTATGCATGGTAGAATTATTATTCACTATAATAATGAAAGTATTATCAAGATTTAAACGAACATTCATTATCAAAATGAATGGAATATTTTGTTTAGTGTAGGTAACAGTGTAAGCTATCATACGCAATTTACAGATTGTAAATATTCAATCTAGTTTTTGAGATATCTTAATTTTACTGAGCGTATGTATGCAATCAGGATATCGAAAAAACACTGTACTATTATCCATGGTTTCCGGAGAGGCTAAAAAACTTTTTGTTCGCAATCATTTTCAAAGCTAATTATTATGATAATACAATTTAAAAAATAATATTCGTCTTAATTTCAGTTCGTTTGCATAACCCGTTTGGTAGAAATCGATGTTTTTAGTAGGCTTTTTTGGTGCATTATAGAAAAATTGGCATATCTTGTATATCTTCGAAACTAGGTCGATTTTTTACAATCTGCTTTTTGTGTATGATAGGTAACAGTGTAACCTATCATACGCAATTTACAGATTGTAAATATTCAACCTAGTTTTTGAGATATCTTAATTTTACTGAGCGTATGTATGCAATCAGGATATCGAAAAAAACACTGTACTATTATCCATGGTTTCCGGAGAGGCTAAAAAACTTTTTGTTCGCAATCATTTTCAAAGCTAATTATTATGATAATACAATTTAAAAAAATAATATTCGTCTTAATTTCAGTTCGTTTGCATAACCCGTTTGGTAGAAATCGATGTTTTTAGTAGGCTTTTTTGGTACATTATAGAAAAATTGGAATATCTTGCATATCTTCGAAACTAGATCGAATTTTTACAATCTGCTTGAAGTGTATAGTTTGAATATTTAGAATCTGTAGATAACACAAACAGTTATGGATACCGTACTTAACTTGGAGAAATTTATAATATTTACAGTACAAATCAAAGGCATTCTGAACTCTAGTATCATCTTTATGCTTGAAAACTTGAAGCAACACACGAGCAAATGATGAAGTCACGTAAAAATTGTGGAAACGTTGGCTAGTATAATACTTGGCAACACTTCAATTAAGATCTAAATGGCAAACACACCAGAAAATCTGCAGCTAAATGATGTAGTTTTCGAACACGATAATAATTTACCACTAGCTCAATGATTTATGGGGCGAATCACAAAATTGTACCCTGGCGATGATGGCATTTTTTAAATAGGAAAAATCGAAACGAAAAACGGCACAATAAAGCGAGTGATACAAATGTTACGTCATCTTCCATCATTTAAATCTGATGACGATTCAATCCGAGAAGTATGTTTAGATCCATCGCCTGCAAGAAAATAATTAAATTAATTTTAAAACTGTTAACACCTAATTTTTACCACCAATGTGAATAATAATAAAATTCTTGCCGAACAGTGAAACCCGTATAATTATTTTATTCAGTCCAGACGAATCATGACTTTTATATAGTGTTAATTGGGTCTAAACTAAGATGTTGTTGTTATCTGGATAGGCAACTTATAAAATGTTCCAAAAAACGGCTGATGTCATTCCATTATTCAGTTAGTTGAGTATATTGAATAAATCATTCAACCGTTTGGTTGACCATTTTGTGCGACATGGTGAGGAATATTTCCTATCACCTTGATGGGAGGAGTCTGAGCCCTGTTCGTAAATCATTAAGATTTTTTTTTTTTTTTTTTTTGGAATAGATTAGTCTAACATTGTTTCTTCAACCGAACCTAACAAAATACATTCAATCATTAATATTCCGATTTGTACGATGTTTTTTTTTTTTTTGATTTTGTGTGCAAGACTAAAAAATAACGAACCAGCTAATTACGATCGAAAGTATTTTTATTTCCACAATCATCCATCCATCCATTGTGTATTAAACGAATTTCAAAATTGTTGTTGTTGCTGTTTTTTTTTTTGTAATACGTCAAACATTTTTAGTTTTCTTATAGGATATATTATTGCTCGCCTTTTCATACATCATTTTAATGAGCTTGAAATTCTTTGTATTTGTATATACGAGTATCTGTATGAACCGCAAACACTGTGTATGTTGTACACGGAATATTTAATGGTTACGCGGCCGATTTGATTGAATTCTATTTATTAGTAGGTATAATATATATTTGAAGAAAATTACCAATTTTTAATGATCGCCGCGCACTTAATTTAGGACAAGACAAAGTTGCATCACCATTTCGAGTCGAGACGATCACGATCTAAACAAAATTGCTCATATTTTAAATTTTCGTTTTCGCTTAGCATACGTATATAATACCCAGCTACTATAATACATAATAATTATGGTAGACATACAAAATATGTATATGTATGTATGTATATACGTAATTATGTGTATGCAAAAAATTTTAAATTCATTAAATTTTATTACAAAGTAGAAGTTTTGTTATGCAAAAATTGAAAATTGTTGAATGAATTGAAAGTAAAATTTATTCAGTTTATTATCATCAAGACGAAAATCCCAAAACCATTAAATTATATTTACTCAAGATTATACTCCTAACGATATCCAATTAAAGTGATTAAAATTCTTAATTTTTTTTTTTTTTTTTGTTGATTTCTTACAAAATAATTGGAGAATTTATATTTACTCCTTTGGGGGATATTCCATTATTTTTTTGTTACTGCTCTCGACTATACACAAATTGATACATTGTTGTGTGGATATGGCAAAATATGTTCATTGATAGTATACATATAGTAATGAGCTAATTTAGA